>CM070771.1:145187785-145670285 GCA_036346955.1 Dipus sagitta
CAGGAGCAAAGCCTTCACAATGTACAGTTTTCTTAGAATTCCAGTCTTTCAAACTTCTACCAGAATGGTTCCTTAAGCCCTGCTTACAGTATTGAAGTGTGGGTTTACTCTTGCCAAGTGTTCCAAATGTTTCCTAATTGTTCCACAAATTAGTTCTACAAGCCTGCAGACAACTTGGTTATGTTTATCACAACAAAAGCCTCTCTTTTCAGGATGAATTTTCAATTTCAGATATTGAGACCAAGTACCTGACAAGAAGCAGCTTAAGGAAAGAAAGGGTTTATTTTGCTTATATTGCAAGGGGATACTTCTTATCACATTTGGAAGGCATGTCGGCAAAAGTGGGAAGGCAGTTGGTCAGACTGCATCCACAGTGGTGTACTTCTAGGGCTGCTACACCCTGTGAAGCGCCTTAACACATATCGCCACCAGCTGAGGACCAATTACTCAAACATATGAGCCTACAGACAATATTTCACAATGAAATTAAAATATCCTTATACTTTTGCGATAAAATATCATTAAAAGTCAGTAAAGTTTTATTATTTAGATACATTCATTTCTTATATATGTGATAGCTAACTTGGGAGATGCTCAATGATTTTAAAAGACTCTCCAAATAAGACATGACATGATTAGCATTATCATGCAAGTATTCTTTTGTAATCTTAGAAGAGGCATATTTATTTCATGAACATTGGCATATGCATTTCCAAATGCCACCCTCATTTGTAATGGTTAACTAAATGTTATAGTAAATATATTTGTTAGAAAGCTTTCTATTACTATGACAAACTATGATTACTGTCAATAACAAAATTTTAATCTTGGTTCATAGTTTTGGGAGTTCTCTTCCAGAACTGGGGGTGAGTGCTTGACGTGGCCCCTGATAGGCTTATCCTATGACAACAGCAGAGGGCAAGCGGCAGAACAAGCTGCTCAGCCATCACCATGAAGCAAAATGAAATAAGAAAATGCTAGGATAACATACACTCTTTCAAGGACACTCTCCTGAAATTTATACATCTCTCATCAGACTCCATCCATTAAAGGTCCACAGGCATCCCACCAGGGTCATCCTTTACCAATAGGCTTTTTAGTTTACTTAACAGTCAAAGAACAGCAGTGATCATTGCTACTCTATTTTGTGTTTTGAAGAATACATTCACCAATAGCATTTCGTGAACATATTCAAATAAAATAATTTCAGAACAAAAAAGAATTTGCTGATAATCCCATAGTCGAGGTAAGGCAATATACATTAGACAGGAATATATTTCATTCAAATTTGATTGTGTATCTTCATAACTGTAAATCTCCTCATAAAAGATTTGTTCTATCCCATAAACTATCTGTTGTTGTTCTTGCTTATTTTTATTATTTGCTAGTTCCATTTCTCACTCTCTCTCCCCCTTTTTTTTTTTCCTTTCTGGAGGCTCAGCCGCCATTGCTGCCCCCCTCCGCAAGGATTTTTCACTGGTGTGTTCACCTATTTCATTCTTGCTGTGCACATCAACCGTGAAGCCAGTTTCACATTCGTGATTGTACCTGTGTAGTTACCTCTCAGAGGCTGAAGAAGGCATGTCACCTGGAAAAAAAATGCAGCGTTTCTTTCTTTTTTATTATTGGTTTTGTACTCAGTGTATACAGTCTAGATGGTACCATTGTTAGCCTCCTCCCTGTCCTCCCCCCTCCATAAGGACTCTCTTTGTAGGGAAATATGGGTCCTGCATTGCGGGGTTAGCCATCAGTTATGGGCAGAAGGCAATTTCTCTGTGTATCATGACCCAACATGTGGCTCTGACATTCTTTCCATCCCCTCTTCCACAAATTTCCCTGGGCTATGTTGGGTTCATTTTAGGTCAAAACCAACTGCTCTTGATTTGGCTAACTAATCTGCTCAGTGGAATGGAACCCATAGCTATAGCTGGGAAACAAGTCAGAATCATATCCAAAAATGAGCCCGCTATACATTATCAAGCTCCCACCAATTGTGAGCTATAAGAGGGAATACACCTATTAAATTCTCTCTACAATGTAGCATTTCTATGTAGCAATTTATATTTTTACTTTTCAATATATGTTTAATTTTTTTTTATTTATTTGTAAGCACAGAGAAAGAGAGAGTAAGAGTGAATGAATATGCCCGGGCCTACACCCACTACAAATACACTACCAATGCATATGCCACTTTGTACATCTAGCTTTGCGTGGGTACTGGGGAAGTGAACCCAGGTCATCAGGCTTTGCAGGCAAGTGCCTTAACTGCTGAGCCGTCTCTCCAGTTCTATAGCAAAGTTTTGTTTAAAAAGGAATTATTTTCTATTATACACTACTGATTTTCTTTAAATAACATATCAAAGTATTCCATATGATGTTTTTAGAACATATACTTTTATTAAACATATTTTAATTAGTTAATTAATTTTACTTAGAGGCAGGCAGCATTTTGCACTAGCTCAGACTTACCTGGAACTCAGTTTGTTATCTAGGCTAGTCTCAACCTCACAGCTGTCCTCCTACTTCAACCTCCTATATATGGGAATTAAAGATATGAGCCACTTTGCCCAGCAATTAATAATATTTTAGCTTTACAAATTCAGTTTTCTTTCTAGTATGTGAGAACGAGGTTAAAATTATACCCAATATAATAATCTCTTTCACTTATTTTTTTTTTATTAGTTAGTTTTGTATTCAGCAAATACAGTCAGTTTGGTACCATTATTAGGCTCATCCGTGACTTACCTCCTCCCCTTGGCCCCTCCTTGTTGAGGTATATGGGTCATGCATTGTGGAGTTAGCCCACAGTTATGTGTAAGATAAATGTCTCTGCATATCATGACCCAACATGTGGCTCTGACATTCTTTCCGCCCCCTCTTCCGCAAAATTTCCCTGAGCCATGTTGGGTTCATTTTTGGTCTGCTTCAGTGATGAGGTGTTGGGGGCCTCTGAGGCTCTGGCTCTCTGATTTGGATATTATTTAATACTGCTAACATGTTCAAGATGATTATCAAGTAATTATTAATATGAATTTTTATTTGCATGACCATTAATTTTTTACAATAGCTCACTGTTAGAATTAATAATGTGTATTGTCTAAGATATTTTCTTTTTTAATTTAAGTAATTACCATTATCTTATTTTTAAAGTAATTACAATTTCTTTACAAATGCCTATCATTACTATCCTATACTAGTCCCTTATTCTACCCCATTTTCTCCTCTTATTCTCTACTTCCTACTTCTAATCCTTGAAGATTAAAATGCTTATTGATATGAGTGTATGCTAGAAAAGATTCAAAGAAGAAAACCTCTCCCACTATGAATCATGATCAAGAAAAAGACAACTATAAAATGGCAGATGGGGGTGCTTTATTGCTTTGCCCTGTTCACATACAGAGGCTCTTTATACACTCTCCTCTTTCCTTCTCTTAAGCAATTTATGTTCTGTTTTTAAGTTAATAATATTTCTCTAAGCTTTAAAATAAAGTAATAGCATGGCAGATGCTTAGAAATTCCCTAGACAACCATCATCACCCTTTACAAATGTTATCAGCAGTCACTTGAAGAATTTTATGAGGTCTTCTCACTCCTGCCTCAGCATCCTTTTGTCTTTCCTGCTACATGTAACAGGTCCTGCTTACTCCACCTGAAGTTCAGGTGGAGGTTCTTTCCTGTGGATTACAGGCAGTTCTGGGAAACTAACTTAAATTTACATGATTTCAAAGAGATTAGAACTTCTCTAGATAAAGGAGCTCTGAGCTTTGATAGCAGACACATGCTTTCTCTTATATTACAACATCTACCGTGACAAAATTTAAACTTTGCTTTGTTTCCAATAAAATATTAAATTCATTTCAAAAAGAGGACATTTTTTGGTCATAAAGAGGACTGAAAACTTTTTATTCTTTCATTATTCTTTTCAAAATGGTCCCATGACTGGAGGAATATATGTAGTCTTCTATAAATTTATAGGTGGCATTGGAAATATGGCTGCCAGGCACATACAATCTGCACAAATATGGACTACAGTTTTACAAATGTCATATTGGCTAATTACGATATACCCACCCTTCCTTTTTTCATCAGTAACATAAATTTACCTTCCTAGGTGTTGGTGGGGGAACATATCTGTTTAGCTCAACTTAGATATGAATATAATCACACAAAAAAGTCCTGATAATAAAATGGAAGTGAAAGCTACTTCATAATTTTTCTGTACATTTGGATTTTTTTCCTTTATTCCTGATTAGAATACAGAAGGGGCAAATGAAACCTCAACATGAATCCTGCAATCATGAAGGCACTAGAGGGCAAAGTTCAAGACAATTTTATAATCTTAGATCTCACAACTAATATTCATGACTGGTAAACAAAGATTAATGAGTAAAAGTTTTGTATTATGGAAAAAAATAAATAAGACCTTAATTTCTATGTGCTGTGATATTGTGGTCTTCATTATCTGTGGCTCAAATTACTTTCTAACTGGTACAATTAGCAATGAAATCTAACAGTGTCATTATTTCTGTTCTCTCATTACAGGTTGTTATTTTCCCTAAGTAATACTTGAATAATTTTACATATGCTACATTTAAAAAATCCTTATGTAAGATTTATTTTCAGCTCATCTTAATGTAGTATTTTTATTTTTAAATAACAGATTATAAAAAGATGTTTTACTGAGACAAGAGAAAGATAAATTAATAAAAATAAACTCATAACAAGGCTTTTCAGTTAAGCTACACTCAGAGCACAAGCAAATAAAAAAATTAGCATTGTGACTCAAATATACTTATATTAGGTAATAAAAAGCATACAAATTGAGCAAAGAAATTAAAAATGCAGTTAGGAATTAGCCTAGATGGCCATTAATGAATAGGTAGATAAAGATGTTGTATATATACATAGTAGAGTATTATTTTGCCATAATGAACAAATTTATGTCATTTAAATGAAAATGTATTAAATGAGATAATCTTATTAACCACAATAAGCTAGACTCAGAAAGAGACACATGTTTCTCTTTATATGTAGTGCCTAGAATTTTATCTACAGACACACACAAAAAAAACACAAAGTAGAAAGGATAGTATTTAGGAGGGGAAATGATAGGTGCTAGAAAAGTCAGGTGTGGATAATGTGAATGAAAATGGTCAAACTAGGTGATACACTTGAGTGACTGTTTCTCTATTAAACCCATCACCTTGTACACATATATGCTAATAAAGTTTTTAAAGACTTTTAAAATTTTTTTTATTTGTTTATTTATTTGACAGCGACAGAGAGAAGGAGGCAGAGAGAGAGAGAGAGAGAGAGAGAGAGAGAGAGAATGGACACGCCAGAGAGTCCACCCTCTGTAAATGAACTCCAGATGCTTGTGCCCCCTTGTGCATCTAGCTAACATGGGTCCTGGGGAATTGAGCCTCGAACTGGCATCCTTAGGCTTCACAGGCAAGAGCTTAACCGCTAAACCATCTCTACAGCCCATATTTTTTTTTTTTTTGGAAAGGAAAACAAGATATATAATACCATCATAAGACTTCAATGATTTTACAGTAGTATAATTCTTTTGGAAAGAAAACACTATGGGATAAGCGATAAACTTCTTCATTGAAACATCAATCAGACATTAAGACACTAATAGTTTTCTAAGGATATAAACTATTTAAAGGGTCTTCTCTATACATGTGCTATACTGAAGCATGAACTGTAGGCTAGGTATCCATTCACTTAACAAGTGTTCATCAGGATCATGACCATGTTAAGCCCCTATCCTCATGTGTTTACACCATAGAGTTACATAATCCCAGAAATATATTTAAAAATTTCATAAGCACTGCACAATAAAAAGAACATGTATAAGTTACAGAAAAGGACTTTTTCTTTGGAGGCATCTTTCTTGTCTACAATGATCAGAAAGAATTGTGGAAAACAGACATTCAATCTAGGACCTGAGTGGTGAGAAGCATCAGAAATCATAATGGTCTGAACAAAGCAGGAGCTAAGGACAAGTGGATGTGTTGTGTGTCAACAATTCTAAGAGGATTCATAGGAGGAAGCACAGTGGGCAGTGTAGTAAACAGAACCTTGCCCTGGAACATGTCATGTTTTTGTGTTTTCCATTGTCTGGGAAGCTATTTGTTGTAACATTAGTCCTACTTTAGGGGTACTTTTGACTTAATATAAGAGAAAAACCTCAACACAAGTGACATGACCATACAGAGATATTTTATGTATGATAATGAAACGCTTAAGGTGAATTTTTCCAGGATTAATTCAGCGTCTCAAAGCCTTTTCTGAAAACCAACAACTTATCTTAAAGTATCAAGTTCATCAAATTGATTTCTCTAAAGTTCTGATTAATTTTTAATCTGTAAAAAAATCTCTGTGCATTAAAGAAACAAGATTAATTTGACTTGCATACCCTCTTTCTTTTAGGGGATTCTTGTTACTGCAACTCTGAATTATCTGATTTTTGTTCTTTGAATAATGGAATCACAGCCTTAGTTTTCAAAACATGGTGTCAAATGAAGCAATTGAAAGTTGCAACACCACTTCAGAATACACAGAGGCCATTTCTCCATTTAGTTTCATAACACAAGACGATAGCTTATGTCTCATAATGTAGGATTTCCTGAGTCAGTCAGAGTAGCTTATGGAATGAACCTTAGAGTATGGGATTCAGTGCAGGTTTCCGATTATTATGCAGTTCATTAAAACGACTCCTCTGAGGTCATCACCTGTCAGAAGAACTTAATAAAATACCATGTCCATCTGCAAATGTGAATCTGCTCTCATTGTAATTGTAGAACCTATGCACTTGGAAAATAATGGAGAAGGACACTTATTTAGATATTTAAATTTAGATTCTTCCATTTTACTTGTTTATCTCTGGCCAAGATGCATTGTACACGAATCACTGCATGTATAAATAATTAACAATGTAACCTTAAACAAAATCACTTGCCCAAAGAGAAAGAGAATGATTGGTTCATTGAGAAGAGAATATTTCCACTAAAATTTTGAGGGGTAAGGGCAAGGGAGAGAAACATCTGAGCTTCCTATGGTTCTCACGAAATACAGTACAACAAGGCAACCTGACCCATGGAAACAGAAGGGCAAATCATCCACGACTTTGAAATATTGATGGCTTTCTTTATTAATGATGTTTTGCACATTCTTTAAAGACATTGTCATTTGTGAAATAGAAGAACATAGAATATTCTCTAACTCCAAAAATTTGGGGCACTCTGAAAAGTTGGGATACAGAACAGAAATGTTCACTTGCATGTACACTGGTTGGATTTGGGGTTGATTTCCATTAGCCTGGCTGTAATAGAACTCATGTGGATATGGATGCCTAATAGATTTCATTTGGCGATGGGTGGGGAGAGGTATTTCTGCAGCTGCTTTTGCTCTGAAGCCCAAAGAGGATAAAATCCTTTTAACTATCCTCCCAGCCCTGTTGGTGATAAACATAGTAGGCTGCCTCCCAGCACCAGCAACACGGAAAGCTGTTTCCTTCCACGCGGAGATAAGAGGATCTTGACGGGTGGCTCTGAGCACTGCATTTCCTATTTCACGCTCAGTGCATACAACTTAGGTTAACTCTCTTCTTATGTCATGGATTTTTTAAAAAGCCCATACTGCCCTTCCTAAGATACACCGCATCCTGTAGCCTCCAAATGTGCAATGCTAATTAGCCTAAACTACATAGAATATAAAACTCAGTAAGCAAAGGTGTGTATTCTTAATTGGCTTAGTCTAATTAATTAAATTCTGGTGTCCTGCATGCAAATTATATGAAATATCTGTACTCATCTTTCAAATATAGGTGTAAATTGTATCATAAATGCTCTTAAGACATATTGATTTCCTAGATAAGAACCAGTGCCCAGTAATAAACCCAGATGCCTGGTGAAAACAATGTAAGAAGCTAGTCTTGGGAAAGATGCATCTCACACACTCTGGAGGATTTTTGTCTCTATTATGACTTAACAAGTGAAAGGGATGCTTTCACTGATCAAAATTACAAAGGAAATGTATTCTACTGGAAGCCACCAGATGCTATCGTTACAAAATTGTTTAGCTTACTCCCAAATTTGTTGTGTCAGTAGTTAATAGTTTGCAAATAAGACCACTTACTTTGCATACACAATTGCATTTAATAAGTAATATTAGCATATATAAACGTGGTTTTATAAAGGTAAGTTGTATAGTATGATGTACAAGAAAAATCAAAAGAGTCTCACTCTTCTATGACTCTGACAATGACTTTTGAGAAGTCATATTGGGGCTGGAGAGATGGCTTAGCAGTTAATGAGCTTGCTTGCAAAGCCTAAGGATCTATGTTTGACTCTCCAGATCCCACATAAGCCAGGTGCACAACGTGATGCAAGTGTGCAAGTTTGCACATGTGCATAAGAAGGCACAAGCATCTGGAGTTCAATTGCAGTGGCTGGAGGCCCTGGTATCCCAATTCTTTCCCCACCCCTCTATTGGTTACTGGCTCATAAAAAATACAAAAAAGAAGTCATACTGTTAATATTTCATTTATATTTGTGCATTTATCCTAAATCATTGTTCATATAAGTATATAATACCCACACAGTTCCCAGGAACCCATGTAAGCCAGATGGACAAGGAGTACATGTATCTGAAGTTTGTTTGCAGTGGTGGAGACCCTGACATGCCCATTCTCTTTCTCTCTCTGCTTCTCTCTCTCTCTCTCTGTCAAATAAATAAATAAAATATATTTTAAAAAAGAATAAATATATCTGTAGGCTAAAAATTTATACTAGATTCTTAAGTAGTATATATATTCTATAGGACACTATATATTATTACATATAATATATATTATACTATATATATATTATATATATATAATATATATACACTATATATATTCTATAGGATATCTCACCTACACTCTCAATTGTTAATACACTAATGGAAAGAAAAGTAAAGTAGCTTGAGTTAAAGGATGCTTTTAAATTTAGTAAATCTTCATAATATTAAGCTCTTAACGCTACAACTTTAAAGTAATGCATCATTCATACAATGTATCATGGCATCACCCATTATTCCTCAAGACATATATTTTGTTTTTGATTCAGGCTATACACTTACTTGTTTATCAATGGGGCAAAATTCTCTCAAGGCTAAGATTTTTATATTTTTCTTCCTTAAATTTACTTGTACTTGAAAATACAAACTCCCCTATACTTACAATATGTTCACATTCTCCAACAATATCAATAGGCTTGATGACAAAATCATAAAGTTATACCCTATTAGGGAATGATAATGGTGACAGGTAACAGATTAACTTTCCCTTGAGCCATGATGGGTGTACTTTAAAAGTAGTTTAGTGTTGAGATCTCAGCAGCTTCTGGATTTCTGCTTTGATGTGTTTTGAGAATGAATCCTCAGTGTCTGTCTGCATACCCTGGCACAGGTTGTCAGGCTCACCATGGAAGCAGCACCCTTGATTATCTTATCAATTACTCAGTGGTTTCACCTGGGCCCTAGCTTCTGTGATAAAGGTGGTTCATCTCCTGTTAGGGAGTCAGCTATCTAGTCTTGGTTGTTCTTGGCTCTCGCTTCTTTCTGAAAAAAAAAAAAAAAAAGAAGAAGAAGAAGAAGAAAACAGATTCTCCAGCTGGGCTTGGTGGCGCACGCCTTTAATCCTAGCACTCGGGAGGCAGAGATAGGAGGATTGCTGTGAGTTCAAGGCCACCCTAAGAATACATAGTTAATTCCAGGTCAGCCTGGACCAGAGTGAGACCCTAGCTCGAAAAATCAAAAAAAAAACAAAGCAAAACAAAAAACAGATTCTCCAACAGAGAATGAGATTAGGATGGGTTAAAGGGATTAAGCACTGTTAAATTAGGGAAATTTTGATGGATATAGCCTCAATTTTAGCCAAAGACTAGTGGAATCTTCTCAGTGGAGTCTATAATTTTGCTCTTCATAGGATTCTGACTTGGTTCCCAGTTCCAGTTATGGTTTCTTTCCACTGAGTAGGCCTCTTTGCCAATTAATGAACCATTCATTACCCACTCAGGCTGTGTGCCACTATTACACAGGCATGCACATAATATCAGGATGGCTTCTCTCATATATAAGGGTCCCCTGCTTGCTCTCAATGTTGTTGGCCATTTTCCCCCAGCAGGTCATATAGTGCTTTTCAACACTATATGGACTAACCATCTGGGTCTTACTTTTTACCCAAGGCAGGCAATGAAGTGTTTTAATAGAACCCTATCTTGGTTTGAAGACCTCCTAGGTCTCTCTAATCCAGAGCTCAATGTGGGTTGCAACCAATTTCTGGCACTGGGAGTTATAAGTCAGAGTCAAAGGTTTTAGTGTTAGGCTTCATCCCACCCTTTCCAGGGCCCTTGTTACCAGAAAATCCCTCCATGCTTCTATTGACGGGTATATCTTTTAGTCTGTTATCCAGGAAGAAGGTTTCTATGGTACCAATTCAGTTTGGATTTGTTTTTGTGTATATCTCTCCTCGTACTCCTGTTATCCTCCCTCCAAACTCTTCCTCTTATATGTCCCTCAGGTTACTTTTATACTCAATAGAAGGTTCTAGGTTATGAGCAGCACATGAGGGACAACATACGATATGTGTCTTTCTGTGCTTGTGTGAGTTCGCTTAGTATGATTTGTTCTAAGTCTGTCTGTTTTCCTACAAATTTTAAGCTTCATGAAATCCCACTGGCTGAGGGATTGTTTAATTTCCTGAGCTACTGTGGTCTTATCCATGATGTCTTTCCCTACTTCTATATCATGGAGTATTCCCCCTATTTTTTCATCCAGTACTTTGAGAGTTTCATGTCTTATATTGAGGTCTTTCATCCATTTGCAATTGATTCTTATGCATGGGGGGAGAAGTGGGTGGAGTTTCATTTTTCTACATGTAGTTATCCAGTTTGTCCAGCACCATTTGTTAACGATGCTGCCTTTTCTTCAGTGTACTGGATCATTTGTAAAATATTAAGTAGCTGTCATTACTTCAACTAAGGGCTGGGTCTTCAATTCTGTCCATTGGTCTATATGTTTGTTTTTATGACAGTATCATGTTGAGTTTTTTATTAGTTATGTACACAGTGTGTATACAGCTATTGTGGCACCATAGTTATCCTCTTCCCTGACCTCCCCCCTCTGGAGGGACCCTCCTCAATGGGCACTATGGGTCATTCATTGTGGCATTAGCTACCAGTTATGGGTAAGAAGCAATCTAACAATTTTTCCGCTCCCTCTTCCGTGAATTTCCCTGAGCCATGTTAGATTCGTTTTAGGTCTACTTCAGTAATGAGGTCTGAAAATACTTTTTCTGTATGAGAAAAGTACTGATTCTGATACTATGACTCTTTAGTATGGTTCGAAGTTAGGTATTGTGATTTTTTAAGCTTTTACCATTTTTCAGAGAATTGGTTTAGTTATTCAGACCATTTTGTGTTTCCATATGAAGTTTTGAATTACACACAAAAACACACACAGAAAAAGAGAGAGAGAGAGAGAGAGAGAGAGATACATGAAGAAAGAGAGTGAGTATGAGTATACCAGGTCCTCTAGGCACTGCATAGGAACTCCAGATGCATGTGCTACTTTGTGCATCTAGCTTTATGTGGGTACTGGGAACTCAAACTTGTGTCATTAGGCTTTGTAGACAAGGTCCTCAACTACTGAGCCTTCCATTCAGCCCCTGGTTTTTTTTTTTTTTATTTCAGTGATAAGTTTCATTCAGATTTTTCATATTTATTGAATGGAATCTTTCAATGGTGTTTGGTGATATGGACATTTTCAAAATAATAGTATTTTTAAAAAGGCTATTGTGAGTAGCAATGTTTTCTTGATTTGTAAAAATGAACTTTAAATTTGTGTATATTAATTTTTTATCCTGTTACTTTTCTGTGTTTTTCAGATACTATAAATTTTCTGGAGAAGTAGACATGCTTATTTTGTTCCTGAGTTTTACAGAAAACACTTCCATATTTTCTCTCATTCAGTATAATCATGGCTATCATTTTGTCATAATAGCTTTAAATAGATTGAGGTATTATCCTTCTATTTATAGTTTTACTTCAGGGCTTTGACCACTATGAAGAGCTGTTGAGTTTTGTCAACATAATTTTCTACATCCATTTAAGTGATTGGGTAATTATTCTCTCTGATTGTACTTATACGTTACATTGTATTTATTGGTTTTATATTTGAACAATTTCAGCATTTCTTGTTTGAAACCACCTTTGTTGTGGTCTATGATCTTTGAATTTGGTTTGCAAGGTTTCTGTTGAGACCCATGTCTATGTTCCTCCAAATTGAAATATTCCCTCCTAAAGGGAAAATAAAGGCTCTGGAGATTAAGTCAGTAAGAACTGAAACTTAAAAGGTTAAATGACCACTCCCAAAGGTTATTGGAATGATAAACAACTGTTGAGAGGCAGACACACACTGTTGTGAAATAGCAATTGAGGGGCTGGAGAGATGGCTTAGCGGTTAAGCGCTTGCCTATGAAGCCTAAGGACCCTGGTTCTAGGCTCGATTCCCCAGAACCCATGTTAGCCAGATGCACAAGGGGGCGCACGCGTCTGGAGTTCGTTTGCAGTGGCTAGAAGCCCTGGCGCGCCCATTCTCTCTCTGTCTCTCTATCTGCCTCTTCCTCTCTCTGTCTGTCACTCTCAAATAAATAAATAAAAACAAAAAAAATTAGAAAAAAAGAAAGAAATAGCAATTGAAACTGTGCAGGCAATTGAAACTGTGCAGCAATTGAAATTGTGCAGAGGAAGAAAGCTCAAGAGACTCAGGAATTCAGCAAGTCTGGGGAAAAGGTTGCAAGACCCCTCCCTAAGGTTCTATAAGGGAAAACAACTGCTTGACTGCTTGGGAAGAGACTCTTCAATCAGAAAAGCTTCCTCTAGGTTGTTCAGTATGCTCCAGAGGTAAAGCCTCTGTGTCATCACCTATGATGAAGAGGAATTTGTGATGATGAAGCTGCCTCTCAGTCATCCATTACTCCTGGAAGCAACCCCTCATTCTGCACTGTAAGAAACACCAATAAACTCATTGGTTCAACAAAACTGGTTCTTTTGCATCAGTGATTTGGTCTCACAGTGGTACACCCTATCTGGGTGAATAGTCATGTGCTTGTGTCTTCCTAAGGGAAAAGTTGCCAGTGAAAGCTTCTCATGGGAATTGACCAGTAGTTTTTGTTTGTACTGTTGTATCCTTATCGAGTTTCATCACCAGGTTCATACTACAAACTCTCCCACTTCACCGTACCACAGGCAGACCTGATACTCCGCAGCTCCAGGCTCGCCCTAAACTCAAAGTGATGGTTCTACCTCAGTCTCCTGAATACTAGGATTAAAGGTATAAGCCACCATGCCTGGCCAATAAAGCTTTATTGAATGAGTTTGGAAGAATGTTTTCCTTCTTTATATTGAGGAAATTTGGTGTTAACTTTTCCTTGTCATATTGGTAAAATTCATCAGTGAATCAATCCTATTCTGAGATTTTATTTATTTATTTATTTATTATATTTATTTTGTATTTATTTATATATTCAATCTCATTTTATTGTGTATTTTTAGATTTTCATATTATATTGATTCAGTACTGGTAGTGTCAGAAATTACCATTGGCTTTAAGATCATTTTCCATTCTATTGAGAGTTTAACTTTTCATAATATCTTACAAATTGTGTTGTCTATTTTAGGTGGAGTAAGATAATTACTATACACTTCTAATATTCCAAGTGAATATTAATTTACCTCGCCTTTTCTGAGCTTGGTGCCCTATTTCTGTACTTGGCTCAAATTTGTTGATGTTCTTTGGCCCTTTTGTAACTTTACATCATGACTGCTTTGTTTTCACTGGACAATTTAAATACTTTATTTTCCAACTTTATTAATAGTGTTATAAAAATTATATATTTCTTTTACAACAAGTTTACGGCTGACGTTGTCCTTCTTTTTTCTATCCATGATATCTTATCTCATTGAAGATGAACTGTATTTATTTATTTATTTATTTATTTATTTATTTATTTATTTATTTATTTATTTATTTATTTATTTATTTATTTATTTATTTATTTATTTATTTATTTATTTATTTATTTATTTATTTATTTATTTATTTATTTATTTATTTATTTATTTATTTATTTATTTATTTATTTATTTATTTATTTATTTATTTATTTATTTATTTATTTATTTATTTATTTATTTATTTATTTATTTATTTATTTATTTATTTATTTATTTATTTATTTATTTATTTATTTATTTATTTATTTATTTATTTATTTATTTATTTATTTATTTATTTATTTATTTATTTATTTATTTATTTATTTATTTATTTATTTATTTATTTATTTATTTATTTATTTATTTATTTATTTATTTATTTATTTATTTATTTATTTATTTATTTATTTATTTATTTATTTATTTATTTATTTATTTATTTATTTATTTATTTATTTATTTATTTATTTATTTATTTATTTATTTATTTATTTATTTATTTATTTATTTATTTATTTATTTATTTATTTATTTATTTATTTATTTATTTATTTATTTATTTATTTATTTATTTATTTATTTATTTATTTATTTATTTATTTATTTATTTATTTATTTATTTATTTATTTATTTATTTATTTATTTATTTATTTATTTATTTATTTATTTATTTATTTATTTATTTATTTATTTATTTATTTATTTATTTATTTATTTATTTATTTATTTATTTATTTATTTATTTATTTATTTATTTATTTATTTATTTATTTATTTATTTATTTATTTATTTATTTATTTATTTATTTATTTATTTATTTATTTATTTATTTATTTATTTATTTATTTATTTATTTATTTATTTATTTATTTATTTATTTATTTATTTATTTATTTATTTATTTATTTATTTATTTATTTATTTATTTATTTATTTATTTATTTATTTATTTATTTATTTATTTATTTATTTATTTATTTATTTATTTATTTATTTATTTATTTATTTATTTATTTATTTATTTATTTATTTATTTATTTATTTATTTATTTATTTATTTATTTATTTATTTATTTATTTATTTATTTATTTATTTATTTATTTATTTATTTATTTATTTATTTATTTATTTATTTATTTATTTATTTATTTATTTATTTATTTATTTATTTATTTATTTATTTATTTATTTATTTATTTATTTATTTATTTATTTATTTATTTATTTATTTATTTATTTATTTATTTATTTATTTATTTATTTATTTATTTATTTATTTATTTATTTATTTATTTATTTATTTATTTATTTATTTATTTATTTATTTATTTATTTATTTATTTATTTATTTATTTATTTATTTATTTATTTATTTATTTATTTATTTATTTATTTATTTATTTATTTATTTATTTATTTATTTATTTATTTATTTATTTATTTATTTATTTATTTATTTATTTATTTATTTATTTATTTATTTATTTATTTATTTATTTATTTATTTATTTATTTATTTATTTATTTATTTATTTATTTATTTATTTATTTATTTATTTATTTATTTATTTATTTATTTATTTATTTATTTATTTATTTATTTATTTATTTATTTATTTATTTATTTATTTATTTATTTATTTATTTATTTATTTATTTATTTATTTATTTATTTATTTATTTATTTATTTATTTATTTATTTATTTATTTATTTATTTATTTATTTATTTATTTATTTATTTATTTATTTATTTATTTATTTATTTATTTATTTATTTATTTATTTATTTATTTATTTATTTATTTATTTATTTATTTATTTATTTATTTATTTATTTATTTATTTATTTATTTATTTATTTATTTATTTATTTATTTATTTATTTATTTATTTATTTATTTATTTATTTATTTATTTATTTATTTATTTATTTATTTATTTATTTATTTATTTATTTATTTATTTATTTATTTATTGCTATTCTTCTGTTCAAATAAGTATCTTATACTCTAATATCTTTCCTGGATTAATAAATGTATTTCAAGTAACTCATCAGCACAGCTGAAATATTTTGTATTTTATTTTATATAAAATGCTTCCATGTATACAAAGAAATTATAAAATGCATAAGGAGTATAAATTGCCTTGTCGTGGTATAGTCTAAGACAAGTTTACCTAACAATGTCAAAACTTGTAGCTACAGCATTTATTAAAATAATGGAGTCAACATAAATGTATGTTTTAAATTGTCTCCCTCAATATTGTCACATTAAATTAGGCTACAAAGAGTAAATCCTAGCTTTGTGAATTATCAATGCCAACATTAAATAATATGATACATTTTTATTTGAAACATACAAAACGCAATCTTCATTTAAGTCTTGGTTATATTTAAATTTAAACCTTAAATTTTATACCATGGCTTTAGGAAATACATATTTTGGTAAATGTCAGAAAATTCTATCCTTAAACTTAATACTAATGGATTGAAAGTTTTGTGTCACATAGACATTAGTCTCAGAGGTGATCTGGGTGAGCTAATGACTTTGATTAAGAAGTTCTTTTCAGATTCATTACTATCTTATTTAAGCTGAATTTCTTTGGTTTAACTCCATGACACTCAGTCCTTTCTGAAATATCGGCAGTGGTCATTGAAAACCTATGTGCGTATGCATATGTGTATGCAATCTCTACTGGAAAGTTTTTTGTTGTTGTTGTTAATGGTCTTAACCTACCTACTTTTGAATTCATACATGATAATTTCTATCATTTTGCCTACTAAATAATTACAATTTCTGGTAGTTTTATTCCCAGTTACATTTTCTCCATAATTTCTCTGTTCAACTTCAAGCTCTAAACCCAAATAAACACTATCCCATTACATGTGATTATGGCATTTATTTGTCAAAAATCAATCAAACAAATTGAAAACACCTTCACTATCATTTCCACTACAATGCCTCAGAATAACATGTCATTTTTTGTACCATTTTGGAATCAGTATCATAGTTTCAAACTCCCAGAACTTCTCAATCAGCATATTTAGTAATACTGAAAATATACATTCAAGTTCATACCTAATATTTGGAAGTTAAATTAAATCCAATATATCAGACATTTTTCATTCAAGTTATAGTATGATGCTGGAGGAGAATTCCAAAATATTTATAACTTCTATCCAATATCATGCTTCATATTTTTATGAACTAGAGAGTGGGTATGAAGATTCAAAAGGAATAAAAGTGAATTAACATCTTGTTAAAGATACTATATGCTGCCAACACAAAATACCAAGAAACCTGGCTGGAATCCAAAAGAAAGCCAGTCCCCAGACAGCATTTCTAATGCTGCGAAGTGCTACATTAGCTACTTGGGGGAGAGTGGCCAACAACGGTGTGAGCAAACAGGGCTCTAAGCTATTCAGAAGCAAACACCCTGGCAAGATGGTGGCACACAGCCAGGGTGGGTAACCAAAAACTTTCACCTTGGCTAAGAGATCTTCTGAGTGGAACTAGCAACCAGGTCAGAATCCTATGGACACAAAGATTATGCTCCCCAATGACAATTTTCTACTTGTCTTTGACTAAAAAAAGGGCTACATCCATCAAATTCTCCCTAAATTCATAATGCTTATCCCATTTAACCTATGCTGACTTCACTCTCTGTTTTTCTTTTTCAG
Source organism: Dipus sagitta (assembly GCA_036346955.1). NCBI lineage: Eukaryota > Metazoa > Chordata > Mammalia > Rodentia > Dipodidae > Dipus > Dipus sagitta. The sequence continues at coordinate 145,205,521 of CM070771.1, forward strand.
AAGGTAGCAATATTTGAGGAGATAAACCACCCCTTGCACTTCAGCCAAGGGAAGATTATAAGAGTCACAAGTTGGGATATCATACACAGAGACATTGCCTGTCCCAATATCTGACTGTTGCTCTCACAAGGCATAACCTACAACTCCATAGGGAATTCCAGCAACCCCACTGAAGAGGGACTCCAGTAGAACAGGGGCAAGGATGAGAGAAAAGGTGATACCAACACATGATGGAGCCATGCTAAGTATGCATGTATCAAACAAAAATTAAAAAGTTAAAAAAAAAAACTTTGGGCCTCAAAATTAGACCAACATGCCCACTTCATCCCAGAAAGAACATCATGCTTTGTAAAGGCCTCACCTGCAAATTCTATTCCCCAGATGGATGAGCATACTAGTCCAAAAGAAAAGTGGGAGCAAAAATCTGAATAAACCATACCTCCCTCTCTTCCAGACTCATCTTTCAGGTTATCAATTACTCACCTTTAAATTGTAGTGTAAAGGCAATGACTAGGAAATCTCCAGAAGCACATTTCTTGTGGAAAGAAAGCAGTAGAAAATAATGTACCACAAAAAATACACATTGGATATCCTGAAATGGTAGGGAAATGACTTTTATCTGGAAAATCAATGTATCTATGTATTACATCAGTGGAAATATCCTGAGTCCCATTTCAGTGTAAGAATTCTGAATTTCAACACATTAGCAGCTTCTGTGTCCCATGACCACAGCACTACCAGATGCCACAGTGCTCTCTGTACCATGTCCCTGCTATTATTCAGAAGTTAAAATGAAGGAAGACATTTTTTACATATTCCCCATGACTAATTGAAAATTATTGAGTCTTTTCTCAAAAAAAGGAGAAATTGAAACCTTTCTTTTCAGCAGAATGCTTTAGCCTTACTGAGCTGTGTTTGAAACTCCTCTCCAACAAAAATAATCATCCATAATTCTGTTATCTGTGCTACTGTTTATAAAATAATAAAGGGGAGACTTAAGTAAACAAAGTTAAATGAAAAACAGATGTTTGACTAAAACCTTACATAATTCTGAAGAGTACAGAGATTTTCAGGGGGAAAGGTTATAGCAAGTCATAAATGAAAGCTTTTTTCCTTTTTTTATTAGCAAGGAAGGGAGGGAAAGAGAAAGGGGGAAGGAAAGAAGGAAGGGAGGAAGGAAGGAAGGAAGGAAGGAAGGAAGGAAGGAAGGAAGGAAGGAAGGAAGGAAGGAAGGAAGGAAGGAAGGAAGGAAGGGGGGGAAGGGAGAAAAACTTCCCTGTGCACATTTATACTGCAGCTTGAGAGTATGACACTTTCCTGAGTATGACACTTTTCCTGGATATTTTCATTTCCCATGGAAACATCTAAAGGTCCATGGCCACTTTACAGTTGTGTTGGTTTATTTCCATGGTCAGCTTGATTGAATCTAGAATCACCTATGAAACAAATTTCAGAGTATGTCTGTGATTGGCTTAACTGAGGTGGGAAGACCCACCGCAACTGTGGATAACACCATTCCATGGTCTGGGGTCTTGGACTAAATACAAAGAAGAAAGTGTGTCAAGTAGGAGCATTCATCTTTTCTTAAGGGGGATGCAATGAGAATGGTCCTTTAAAGCTCCTGAATCAATGTGTTTGCACCACGATGGACATGTGGTGATTCAATGAAAAATGTCCCCTATGGCCTCATGTGTTTGTAATTGAGCTTCATATTGAATCCCCAGCTAGCAGAGCCTTGGGAGGCAGAGATTTGCTAGAGCAAGTGTGGCACAAGGGGCAAACCTTGACGTTTACTAGCCCAGTCTTACTGGATATTTGCTAGCTAGCTCACTCTTGCTGATCCTGCCCTGCTACTGATGTATGAAGATATGAGCCTCACTTTCTCCACCATGATGAAACTTCCCTTTGAAAATAAACCTTTCTTCTCATAACCTATTTCTACCTGGGTGTTTTGTCACAACAGCCAGAATGTAATTGCAACAGTACTGCACCCTCAAACTAGGAGTCAAAATCAATGCTTCGGGCTGGAGAGATGGCTTAGCGGTTAAGCGCTTGCCTGTGAAGCCTAAGGACCCTGGTTTGAGGCTTGATTCTCCAGGACCCACGTTAGCCAGATACACAAGGGGGCGCACACGTCTGGAGTTCGTTTGCAGTGGCTGGAAGCCCTGGCGCACCCATTCTCTCTTTCTCTCTATCTGCCTCTTCCTCTCTCTGTCACTCTCAAATAAATAAATAAATAAAACTGAACAAAAATAATTTAAAAAAATAAAAAAAAATCAATGCTTCATTCCTGAAGTTACTTTTGTCAGGTATTTTGTCAGAGCAATTAAAAAGTAAACTAACACAGTAATCATACTCACATGTGGCTCCTGTTGACTATTTCTTCCCATACCTACCATAGTTCTTAGACTTTCCAGAGCTATATTTGGTGCACTTAACAGATGATTAACTTCCCTCCTTTTCCATCTCTACTACCTTTGATGTATTTTTTAAATATGGGCTTCACTGCACCATTTCCCTGTCATTTCACTTTCCTCTGATTTCAGAGTCATGTATTTCACCTACCTTCTTGTATAGCTGTATATTTTTCAGCTCCAGAAGTTCCCACTGCCATCATATTCCAGTACTTCTGATCCTTGAAACTCTCTTTTCACAAACATTTAATACTACTTCAGTGTCTGCTTTTGAGTCTTTCTATAGTTTCTATAGTGCTGCTTTCTTTGATTCCCTTATCTGTTCTGTCTTTCACTACCTCCTTAGGTTCTATTAACTGTTGTTTTTATTGCTCACTTGTTCTATTGGACCTACAAACCCAGCCTTTAGATCATTTCAAATATAATCATGACTGCATTACTGTTCAAAGAATAGTAGATTTACATATTAATTTTCAAAAGAAAATTCAAGTTCCATCTCTTTTGAGGTCCAGGAAAATTTTCTAAGTGTCAAGTAGACACTGCTGCCTTAATATGCTATAGAAATGCACAACTAACCAAATTTTGTGAAGAAGAACAAGTATTTATTCTCCCATTGTTGCTATTTCTATGGGAAGAAACATTGCTTAATGTGACACTATTCTGGGAAAAGAGGAATCTCATTTGACTGAAGAGTTTGATATAAATTTTGTGTGTTCTCTTCTTTGTTTATTTTATGAGAAGGGGGCTGGTTGCTTGTAGGGATCAATCAGGCCTTTCAGCCTGTTGCTGCTGCACAATATTAAATTCTGAAAGACCAGAGTATTGTCATTACAGTTCGGTGCATTCTCTGGGAACACAGATACAAAAAAAAAAAAAAAAAAAAAAAAAAAAAAGAAAGGAGATACCTAGGCAAAAGTAGATTCAGGGAACAACCAAATATCCACAGACAGATGCCAATATGAATGCTTTTATACTCTTCAGTGGTGCAAAATGCAATACAATCAGTAAAAACCATAATTCACCATTTGAATTTTAACTTTTTACCAGACTACCAATTTGTACAGTATCAGACTGAGTAGTGATGTGGGCATCTTCAAGGAGTTCTATCTTCCAGGTGGCCACTTTGTCAAGAGGGTTAACAACACAGACTTACAGTTTATTGTGTAGCCTATGTGTTTTGGACATAGAAATTTATTGAATAACTTAAGCTTGTGATAAGCATGTTTAGTGTTAGAAAAATTCACCCAACTCTAGCCTAATGTAAGAATTATGAGCACATTTAAATAAAGGCTAATCTCTTAGAAACTTTACGTGAGCAAGGCCAAAACATATCAAAAATAGTCCATACATGGAGCCATGTTTGTAGAAGATATAAGACATGAGACCAAACCTAGAGTTTTAGGGAGAACAGCTAGAAATTTGGAAGATACAATGTAGACAACATTAGGCAGGGTCTGAATGATTTTGTATGTTTGATTAAGGAATTTAAGTCATAAGTTAAAGGCACTCTGAAGACATCTGATTCATATAATATGTTACATAATATTACTTAAGTTTTAGGACAGTAAGTATTATATAAGTATGGGAGATAAACAGAAACTATCACTGCTATATTTTGAAGATAAAGCCATATTTGCAATGTGGAAAGCCTGCTAAGTATGATGTTGAGTGAATAAATTGAGCACATAAGTTAGGAAACTCTGACTGTGTTGGGGATGGTTAAGATCCCTGACCCAGGTGGTGTTGCTACATAGATAGAAGATGGAAGAGGCTTTTGCATAAATATTTTTTATTTAAGATTGACCTTGCAATGTGAGTCTCCAGCAGGTAAATTCCTGCTGGAGAATGTGTCATGGGGGTGGATCTTGTAGCCCACCCATACTAGGTATGTTCAGAGAAGTTGGAGCTCTGACTGTTCTTGGTGCTGACTGTTGGTGATGTTTCTCTACTATGTGTGTATGGAACTGATCCATTTTTTCACCATCAGTGGTGTCTGTCTTGGGTTCTGTAAGCCTGAAATAAACCCTTTCCTTCCATAAGTTGCTTCTGTTCAGGTGTTTGTACAAGCAATGGAAAAGTAACAGCAACAGGCTATAAGATAGCTGAAGCTCAAAAAGAACTGACTTGGTGTTGTCACATTGCCACAAAGTAGCAGTGAATAATGCAGCTGATATGTATATTTTTCAAAGTAGGGTCTCAGTCTAGTCCAGGCTGACCTGGAATTCACTCTGTATTCTCAGGGTGGCCTCGAACTCATGGCAATCCTCCAGCCTCTGCTTCCCAAGTGCTGGGATTAAAGGCATCCACCACCATGCCTGGCTGCAGCTGATAATTTTTACTTTAATCATCCAAACATTTTATTTCATTAAGGGTCAAATAATGAAAATATAGCGGTGCCCCTTAAAGAAAACACCATGATCAGTGAAGCTTGCTAAGATATTCTAAAGGAAGATATCTTAATAGATTTGCATATGTGTTTCCTGACCTGAAAATGTACATACACAGTATTGCCAAGACCTCACCTCTCCCCAGCACCTTTCCCCTGAATACATGTAATATTCTTCATATCATCATTTAAAAAAATCCACTGCCAATTTTGGACATAATATTAGCTTCTCTGATTTTCCTCAGGCTATATGTTCAGGAAACCATCAAATCATGGCCAATATTTTTCTTAAAAATTCTCTAATTTGTTTTCTCTGCTCAATATCGGTGACTGTGGTTTACACTCATCACCTCTCACATACAACAACAGAAATTCCAACCTTCATCTTCAGCCTTGTCCGACACTAAAGGTTCTTATTTTTTTTTAAGAGAGAAAGAGGGAGAGAGAGAGAGAATGGGCGCACCAGGGCCTCCAGCCACTGTATACAAACTCCAGATGCATGTGCCACCTTGTGCATCTGGCTAACATGGGTCCTGGGTAATTGAACCAGGGTCCAGACCAAGGTTCTTATTTTAATCATATGTATATGCAGATCTGGCTTTGCTAAATTAACATAAAAATTATTAAACAGCAAATGGAAAATCATATTGAAATTTTATCTTGAAAGTTATTCTTCTAGAAAAATATTTCTACCAGTTTCCTTTCCAAAGTTTGATGACAGTACATAGATGCAAACAAATATTAATTATAATACTTTATGAAAGTCCTCAAACTATTGTATATTGTTTTAGGATGGTTGAATATAAATCTCAGTTGTAACTATTTTTATTTAACCCACTATTTTTATCAATATGATTTTCTGAAAGTAAGTGAAATGAAGATACTTTTCTTCAACATTCTCCAACATTTTTGTTTTCTATCTCAACTAGGATTATGTTCATTTTTTTATGTGTAACAATACCACTTGTTGGATACCAGGAGGAAAAAGATGAAGAGGAAGAGATAGGAATCAACAGATAAAATAGGACAAATACACTGTGTAGTAAAAGAGCGTTAATCTCATTTCTGATGTTCTGAAAGGTAAAATTTCAATCATGAGATTCAATAGTCCCCGAAGATCCAATGAATTTTGCTTTTGGATTTAATATGCAATATTTTAGTTAATAGAAAATTTTGTTTATTAAAGGGAAAGTTGAAATGAAAAACTCAATATATAAAATTATATAGAATATAATTTAGCTGTTTTAAAACCTACTCTGTAGTTTGATTATAACCATATACTTTTTTTGTTCTGATGCTAAAAATAGAGTTACTAGAAATTTTAACCTATTGTTTTATAGCACATTAACAAAATAACCTTGGACAGAATTGCTAAAAACTGCTTTATAATTCAACTTTCATTATTTATGACCAAAATAGTCAATACAATTCTATAGAATGATTATGTTCAGGATATATATTTTATTTACTGTTTTCCAAATGTGAACATAAATGTAAGCACAAGTGTAGTTATGCTGCATATGAATATAGAAATGATAACATCCAACTTCCTTGAAACTTCTATTTAAACCCATGTTGTGACCCAATGTCACTGATTATTTCATTTATTTATTTACTTATTTGAGATACAGAGAGAGACAGAGAGACAGAGAAACAGAGAGAAAGTGAGTATGGGTTGGCTAAGCCTTTGTGACACTACAAAATAACTCCAGTCCCATGTGCCACTTTGTGTATCGGGCTTTACATGGGTATTGGGGAATAGAACCTAGGCCATCAGGCTTTGCCAACAAGCATGTTTATAATGACTGAGGAATCTTTTCAGCCCCCACTGTCAATGTATTTAGGTTTCCATTAATCTCAAACATTTTTGCCACCCAGGTTCTAAGCCAATTTCTATTTATTTGGAACATCTTTGAGTCTTACTAGCCATTCCACAATGAGAGGAAAAAAACAAAACAAACAAGCAAGCAAGCAAGCAAACAAACAAACAAACAGCCTTGTCTTTTCCTCTGGAATAAATCAAACAATCAACAAAGACAGCCAAGAAAATCTACATTGACTTAACATGGAGCGGGGAATGAATAAAATAGAAAGGGATGGTTTCTGTGACATGACAATGTAATGAAAACCAAAATGTTTCATTATATGGGTGTAGTGGACAGCTTCAGGTTTGCTGAGATAAACTTCCAGATCAGGCACAGTTATGGAGGGATTTATTGAAGCTTACAGATCCAGAGGAAGTACCATAATGGCAGAAGAAGCTGGCCTGTGTTCACAGGAACAAACACAGAGACGCACAAGCCAAAAAGCCAAAAACCACACCACACAGCACACTTCAGGAACTCCAGCTTGGCACATTTTGCATATCTTTAGATTGAAATCTCAAACCCACCACCACACCTTAAGATCTGCCCAGTAACACTGCCTCATAAACTAATAAAACAATGAATAGATTGGGGGCCATCTATTCAAACTACCACACCGGGTTTGGAGAGTAGCAGCTGATGCCTAGCAGCCATGGTATTTCACACTCATAGAACCTGTGTGTGGGTGCAGCCAAGCACCACGCCTATCTCAGCAAAGCAGGCTCTGCTGCAGAAAGGTAGTGAAGGGCACACTGGAGGCTTCTAGCACATACGTCTTCACTCTCATACTTTACATATTCTTACATGAGTTCTGCAAACATACACTCACCTGGGATAACTTTTTTATGACTAGGAAATCAAATCCAGGCTATAGGACTGATGCCTAACCACCTACAGAAAGAATTTTCCCTTATATGCAAATACATTATTATGAAATTGACCAATACATTATACTATTTACTGAAGATTTCATGAATTTGGTTTTAATTCAACCATAGCAGCAATGTAATACTAAACAATTTATTTAAAAAAAAACAGTGAAATGTGATTAAATTATTCAATATTGACATTCTTAGGGAGTCTTAGTTATTATAATCTACAAGACCTAAATTAGTCCTGAAGAAGAACTTGCTAGTGTAATCATACTTCTACTTTTAATATTTCATAAACAAAATAATACAAACACATGATGTAAAAAATAAAACCACTGGCTGGAGAGATCGCTTAGTGGTCAAGGCATTTGTCTGCGAAGCCAAAGGACCCAGGTTCAATTCCTCAGGACCCACGTAAGACAGATGCACAAGTGTCACATGTGTCTGGAGTTCGTTTGCAGTGGCTTGATGCCATGGCGTGCCCACTCTTTCTTTCTTTCTTTCCTTCCTTCCTTCCTTCCTTCCTTCCTTCCTTCCTTCCTTCCTTCCTTCTTTCTTTCTCTCTCTCTCCCCCCCTTCTCTCTTTCTCTCCCAAATAAATAAATAAAAATAAAGGGGCTGGAAGAGATGGCTTAGTTGTTAAGGCACTTGCGTACAAAGCCAAAAGACCAAGGTTGGGCTGGAGAGATGGCATAGCGGTGAAGCGCTTGCCTGTGAAGCCCAAGGACCCCGGTTCGAGGCTCAATTCCCCAGGACCCACGTTAGCCAGATGCCTCTTTCTCTCTCTGTCTGTCGCTCTCAAATAAATCAAAAAAAAAAAAAAAAAAGACCAAGGTTGCATTCCCCAGGAACAACATAAACCAGATGCACAAGGGGATGCACACATCTGGAGTTTGTTTGCAGTGGTTGCAGGCCCTGGTATGCCCACTCTCTCTCTTTTTCTCTCTCTCTCTACCTGGCTATTTCTGTATCTATCTCTCTCTCTTAAATAAATAAAACATTTTAAAAAATTAAATTGAAAAATAAGAAAAAATAAAACAGTAAAATTTCCTCCTCAAGTACAATTTTGAATGTTACATAAAATGGTATCAAGTTATTGGAGTAGAGAATAATGCATATATTGATAAATAAAATAAGTTAGTAATCACTTTTCATGTACACAATCTCATAATAAAAAGTATGTATAATTGCAAGGTACACAAATACTATAAAATGGTAAAGTCCAGATGAAAACTCTTGCTCATTTTAATTTTATATATTATACTCATTTATTCATTAATATTTAGCAACTGATTTTGGTATTATAGGTTTTAACATAGTTTCCCACATGTATGAAGCAATGCTGCCATCTATAATATAAATCCTTTAGCATTCTCCTTTATGCTTTTTGATGTTCATGAGCATTTATCCCACAATAATCATGAGGATTCAAGCAGAATTTATTTGAAATTTTGGGTTTAGTTGGTTTATGGTCCTGTATTCTCTCTTGTTTACTAAAATATTCCAAATATAGCTTAACTTAAAATATACTAGTGATTCTAAGTTAAAGATAACTTTTAACTTTCCTTTACTTTTAATATTTAGGATATTCTTCTATTGGTAGAGATTATTTAAATTTACATCACAGATATGGCTTTCTTCATGCTCACAGGATCTTGAGGTTAAATAAGACATATTTATTTCTACCTATCTAGATATATTGACTCAAAAAAATCTCACTGACATAGTGACTGTTGTCTGGTCATTGATATAATATCAACCAGGACAAAACATCTTGATTTACACTGAAATATATCATAGAGATATTTTCACTTTCAATGGATTCTAAATTTTTGATTTTATATTATCTGGGATTAATAGTTTAATGAATTATAGACAAGTTTTAAATGAATTACCATAGATACCTAGAAAAGAGAAGGATATTAAATGTGATATTAAGATAAGAATGTGGTCCTGTTACCTATTGATGGATTTTTGTGCAATTTGGCTTTATATGGTCTCAAGTCAGTAGCAAGTTTGTTTTGAGCATGCATCTTTGGGTAAGAATGTAGACCATTTTTTTTCTTGATTCTCAATTTTATTTACTAGCATGAGGTTCACTTGATAAAACTTTAAGAAAAGAACAATTTATTAATACTTGTAAAGTCTTTTAAACATTGCAAGATATCCTTGTATGACTATTAAACCTTCTGCTCAAATCTACCCTACAGTATAGAGCAGACATCAACATTGTCACCATTTAGAATTGAGATAACTGAGCATCAAAGATGCCTCCTTCCCCAGGTCACCCAAAACAAAGTGCTGGCACAGGGCTTTAAATCAAGATCATTGGTTTCTTGCCTTCATGCCTCCTGCTTGAATAGCCTGTCACTGCAAATGTTGCTGCAATCATTCAAATATATGGCAGTATTGTTTGGGGTTGTCATAGTCCTAATCATAAATTCAGAAAAACAGAAAAAAGTCAAGATATGGCATTGAAAGTTTATGAAACTTATTCTTAAAAGCTTAATGTCTCTGAGATTTTATACTTATACAACTAAAATGTAAAACACTCACAGAAAACAATAAAATAAATCAAAATTGGAAAGAAAAACCTAGAAAATTTAAAAATTCAAATATGCAGTTTTATATATATTAATTTGAGTGGACATGGAAAAAACTTGTGAAGATTGATTCATTTAAATACTGTTATGATAATCCTTATCCTCCCTTGATCTTGGATATGAATTATTTAGAATTTCACTGAAAGTATCGTGGATTATCCTTCGTATGGCCAATAAATTGCTTCTATTGCTTTTCAGTTTTGGATTAAAAACATCTTATTGTTATCCCTTGTGGTAATTTGAATAGATGGCCCCCAATATATTCAGGTTTTTATTGTTTGTAGTATGCATCTGCAGCCACCTGGAGGCAGTGTCACTGGGTGGATCTTAAAGTGTGGTGGTGGGTTGCAGATTTCAATCTAAAGATATACAAAGTGTGCCTAGCCGGAGTTCCTGAAGTGTGCTGTGGCTTTTGGCTTTTAGGCTTGTGCTTCTCTCTGTCTGCTTGGGCCTGTGAAGGCAGGCCAGCTTCTTCTGCCATTATGGAACTTTCCCTTGATCTGTAAGCTTCAATATATCCCTTACTCCATAACCGTGCCTGGTCTGGAAGTTTATCTCAGTGAACCTCAATCTGTCTGCTACACCCTTGCTGTTTTCTCTGTAAAAGGAAACAAAACAATACTTGTCATAAAAAGTCACCGTGTTGTATAGTGCATGAATAGCCATGTTTATTCAGGTATTTATTGATATATTTTGTAAGAAGGGGCCTTTCTTATTTTCTGACAGTTCTTAGAAATCTGCAATTAGTAAATCATATCATAAAATCTAGAATGTCAAATGACTCAAATTCATGTTGGTCCTTACCATGTATAGATCCCAAAAATATATTAATAAATTTCTCTATGCATATGTGAATATGTTTTGCATAAAGGAAATATCTATATTAAAGTAAAGAAATAGATTCTGAAATTCAGTAGGCTTATTTTTTCTTTATAAAGAAAATGATCTCTATTCACAAGTTTCATTTGCTCAGTAGACTCAAATATTCCTGAGCCATTATTAGACAAAGTTGACCAGGGTAATTTAACTGGAATTATTTCAGTCATGTACAAATAAGTGGTGTATTCAGAGAGTTTTTGACAATGTCATACACATGACTAATGTATTTTTACCATATTGCTCTATTATTTGATATTATCACTATCCCGTGAAAACCCAAATTTCCAACTTGTTCTCTTCCTATTTTCATGCCTTTTATGTGCTCCACTTAGATTAACTAGGGTTACTTATATCAGCATGGGTTAAGGATATGTAGGATAGTAATTCAGCTAATTACTTTTTTTCCCAATAACCCTCATATCATTCACCATAAATAAATCATGCGAATTGTTTTTAATTCTGTCTCCCTAAGAACCATTTCATTCACAACTTTATTTATTTTATGTGATTGCTGTGATATCAATAAAATCACATATGTACAATATGATGAATCCAATGATTTCCTTCTATCCGTACTTTGGATATTTATATATTGGATATTTAGCTGTGTTACACATTACTGAAATACAGCTTGCTTCTAAATAGACACTAAAACTATCTTTGTAAAATAATCCTTTCTATTCTACACTTAAAGCAGAGCCTGCTATTTTTCTGCTAGAATGTTTGCCGTAGTTAATAATTAGTTTAATACCCAAACTCCTTAAGGACAAAAGGCATAAGGGCTGCCAGTTTCCAGTAAGGCAGAGAGATAGTTCATACCCTCGGGCTAATGAGCTATATTTTATTTCTTTGACCACTTTTTGAAATGACTGTAAGATCTTTTGAAGTAAAGGTTGAGCATTGCTATCATCCATTCATATTTCCCATTTTTAATTAGGCCAAATGAATTCTAATCAAAATATAAAAAAGAATGTTAAAATACCCCAAGAAAAGATGATTTGAGGATAACAGCACACAAGGAATATGATCAAAAATAATGAGTTGGAGGAAGCTCATCCAAATGACTTTATGTATTCATGAAGAATGAAAGTAAACCAAGTGCTACTAGACTAGTCATGACTATGAAGAGCAAAACCATTCAATGCATCCTTAAGACAAATAGAATACAGTTCATAAGTGAAGAAAAGAGCAAATAAAAGATGGAGAGTTAGAGGGAAGAAGAAAGGCCTCAATATAATAATATATCATCTCTTAACAGTTATTGGGTAAACAAAAACATACAAAGTTCTTTAATAGAAGTTTGGAAAACCTGAGTGAGCTGATATTTTCATGAAGATGATTTATGTCAACATGGTATTGTTAAAGAATAACTTTCAGAACACAAAAGATGATTCATATAAATATGAAATGGACTATAAGATGTTAAAACCAATGCAAAGATATCCAAAGACAGTTGAACATATACATACACACAATACACAATGAAAGTGTCACATTATTTTGCAAGTAGATTTTTCAAAAATAAACTTTTTAACCTGTAAGGGAATCATCTGTTGGGATGAGAAGATGGACTCAAATGTTTCTGTAACTCTCTCAGAGGTCATTCACATGCATATGAACAAGATCTGTGCCTGTCTCTATTAGCAACCCACAAGTGAATCTCTATTTCTGAAAGTTTCAATATATATAAAGGTTTCAAAAGTAGAAGCAGATACCTATCAAATCAGACTTCTCAAGGATTGATGGATAGTGAAGTTAACTTGTAGGTTTTCTTTTTTCTTCTTGTTTCAAGGACGTCACGATTCTTCCTAACAGTGTGACTTTTCCAAGACAAGGCTATATCTGTGTAATAGGTAAGAAATTTTCATATTTATAATATTATTTTAATATAACTTTCATATAATTTCATAAAATTATATTTTCATATTTATCAGCAGAAGTTGTGGAATATGCCAAAGTGAAGAAGTCATAGCTTTCTACATCAATGAATATTTTTTGAAAGTGAGTCATGTGAGGGGAAGATTTAGTTTCAAGTCCATGAGGTCAGTAAAATGTTAAATGTTTGAATGAGACCCAGTGTGACACAAATCTATAGCAAAAAAGATAAACTTACACATTAGGTGTGACACATGAAAATCTTCCTAGAAGATGCAATACCTGAGCTCAATCTGGAAGAACATGTACAATGGCTAGTCTAGTTTGTGTTTCTTGCAGTTGTAAATGGAGTCCACAGCCCTGAGATCTGAATACAGGCAGTACTGATTTCTCTTGAGGTCTTTTTCCTGGCTATTTACTGTTTCCTTCTGTCCTCATATGATCTGTCTCTCTTTCTCTCTCTCGATTTCTCTCTTTTTCTCTTTGTGTTTCTCATTTCTGAGTGTGTTGGGGGAGGTTATTCTCCATTTATAAGGATATCACTCATATGGGTTTAAGTCCTCATTTTACCTTGATTACCTCTTAAACAAAAACCCCTTATTTCCAAATGTACCACTGAGTACTGAGAGATGTGAAAATTGAGGTGAGAAGACAAGATTTAGTCAAGACGATGCTGAATCTACAGCAATCATAAATAGAGTTGCTAAAAGAAGAGGAATAAGGAATTTTATTATATTGAAAATAGCCCACAGGATGACTGAATTTGAAGAAAGCATACCATGTACAAAGTCTGTATTAATGTGATATATTTCTAAATATCACACTGTTTACTTTACAATTTATATTATGTATGCTATATAAATAAATGTATGTATATATTTATTTCATTACCCTCATCTTTTATCAAGAACCAGCTCCAGAGCTGAGGCACATTATCCAAAGAAAGGAAACATGACTTAAACAATAATGTCCATTTTTCCAAAGTTCTTCATTTCAAAATAAACTGTTAAATAAGGTAAATAAATTATACCAAAACTTGGTTTTCTGAGAGAATGAGAGCACACTTGTGGACAGTGCTTGGAGTCTATTAGGACAGGTAGCATGCTGAAATGAGAGAAAGAAGATCAAGAAGTAAGAAATGTCCTATGAGGAGACAAGTCACAAAGAACCCTCAATGAACAAACCTTGCCTCTTACATTTCAGGATACTATGGTAATTCAAATACGGCTGAGGGCAGGCAACATGGGCATCAGTGGTACCCCAGGCTCCCTACTTAGAACAGGAGGTCTCTTTGTTCTGTACCTTAGGATCACTTAATACTCAAAAAATTTTGAAGACTTCAGAAAATCATAATACTATGTTAGAAATTCAAAATGTAATCTCAAGCTAAATTATAGGGCTAAGTTTTAAAAATTAATGAAAACCAATTAAGTTTCATGCTATATTGGCAAAAGTGTTTTAATTTATATTTCTCCAAATCCCTTAATTTCTGACATGATAGACGTGGATATCTTATACCTACACTGTTAGTCAACAATATACCTTTTGTGATATAGCATTTTGATTAAGAATTTTAAGCCATACTATACTATTCTGATGGAAAAGACAGGGTACTTTATTTACTTTTGTTAATAATTGTAAGATAAATACACAGAGGATTACTAGATAATATAGTATTTCCATTTGTAATTCCATTTATAAGTTTTTGAAAAAAACTTTCTATAATGACTCTACCATCTCACATTCCCACCAACAGTGCATCACTGCCAACATTAATCTGTCTTTAAAATAATAGCTATACTCCCATGTATGAAGTGATATGTTAACATAGATCTGATGTAAAGAAAGAGAAAGGTATCCTATATCTGCACTATACAATCTTTATCAAAATCACAGTGAGAATTAAAAGAAAAATTGAAAAAAGTAATCCTAAAATTCAATTCATATGGAACCAAGTGGAATCCCAAACAACCACATATATGTACGGTAAACATCCTATGCATGCATGTATGTATGTATACATATGAAATTTGAAGGTAAGGGGTATTTTTTTTCTCTTCTCTTACTTTTCTTGAGGTAGGGACTCACTCTAGCCCAGCCTTACCTGGAATTCACTATGGAGTCTTAGGGTGGCCTTGAACTCATGGTGATCCTCCTACCTGTGCCTCCCCAGTGCTGGGATTAAAGGCATGCACCACCACACCCGGCAGAAAGGGATATTTTCTTGACCATACATTGCCACATCAAAATTCATAGTTGTGCACAGGGGGAAGAATAATCAGAAAAACAGCAACACACATTCTTCTACTGAAATGTGGATGTTCATAAGGAATTATCAATCAGCATAGAAGCAGGAGAGAGCCAGAGCTTCTAGCAAGCAGACAATCAGACAGAATTAGCTCCTGCTTTTGCACTGGTTCATGGCTGCCTGACTCTTCCTGAGCTGCAGAAGCCAGGTGATAGGATTTTCCACTCACACCAGCCTACTTGCAAAGTCAAGAAACCAGAAGGGGAAGATAGCAGGGACCAGTTCAGCAGCTGCTTAAAGAAAACACAACTGGATCAGCTGAGCAGCTCTGGTACAACTCCAGGCACCCCGCAGAGCCTCCTTTACCCCAATCACAAAAGTTGTGAGCCACCAGAGAACTACCCCAGCCACACATCATCAAGAAGAGCCAATCAGAATACCAGATCCAGCAACCCAAGCAGCCTAACTGATTCAACAGCACAATTAAAAGGGACTGAGGTGGGCATTCAACATAGGTGAGATTGGAATCCATCCCAAAAGTTGACAGGGCCTACTTACACCAAGGCCCACAATGATCTCACCTTCCATGTCAGAGCAGGATATGTGTTAGATTTGATTGGTGTATTCTTGGTCAGCTATATCATTCTCAAATAAGCTATATTTTGCTGTTTACTATTGTTGCCTTTGACATTTCCTGCTTTATAGGGCCTTTGCCTTTTACTTCCATTATTACTGGGGGCAGGATTTCACTCAGCCACAGGCTGACCTGCAACCCATTTCAGACAGAAATCTCACCCTCTCAGTTGACAGGATTAAGGGTATGGGGCAGCACACATCCTTAGGGACTTTATTAGATTAACTGTTTGTTTTAGACCCCACTCTTGCCTAAATACTCCCTGCTGGTTTGGTTGAATGTATATATTGCTCAGTTGAATTTTAGAATTTGCCAATAATTTGACCCATACAAGATACTAGAATATTTTCACAGCAGGCAAACTCAACATCTAGGGTCACTTCTGCTATTACTATTGGAGTAATATAAAAGCCACACCTGGTACCTTAAGCTCCTACCCTGAAGATATATAAAGTCAGATTTACATGTCTAAGAATACTGTTGATAATTAGAAAACCCACACATCAAGTTAATTCAAAATGTAAAACTTCTGCTTTGTAATACAAGAAACACAAAAAATCTAGACAATATAATTCCACCAAAATTTATGTCATCAAAAATGACCTCTGATGAAACTAATTTAGATGAAATACCTTACAAAGATTTCAAATGAATGATTAAAACTAATTTCAAAGAAATCAAAGAAGAAACCAAAAGACTCAAAGAAGAAAATA
Organism: Dipus sagitta; assembly: GCA_036346955.1. Classification (NCBI taxonomy): domain Eukaryota; kingdom Metazoa; phylum Chordata; class Mammalia; order Rodentia; family Dipodidae; genus Dipus; species Dipus sagitta. The sequence continues at coordinate 145,222,010 of CM070771.1, forward strand.
ATCTCCTAAGGGAGAACACAGGCAACCAATGTAATGCAATAAGGAGGTCAATACAAGACATGAGTAAGGAAATAGAAATATTGAAGAAAAACCAATCAGAAATACTAGAAATGAAAATGCAGTAAATAAAAAAAAAATCTGTAGAAAATCTCACCAGTAGAATAGATCAAGGAGAGAACTAAATCTCTAAACTTGAAGACCAGGTGGCAGACCTAATATAGTCCAACAAAGAGAAAGACAAACCAATAGGAAGGTATTAATGGGAATTTCAAGACATGTGGGACACTATGAAGAGCTCAAACATAAGAATTCAGGGTATAGTAGAAGGAGAGGAATTCCACTCCAAAGGTATAGTAGGTGTTTTCAACAAAGTCATTGAAGAAAATTTCCCCTAAATAGAAATGCCAAAAAGAGATCCTAATACAGATAGCCTTATGCAGCCTTATGAACTGAAACAGACAAAATCAGGAAAGAACCTCTCACAACCACCATGATATAACTAAACCACTAAACATGCAAATCAAAGAAAATGTACTAAAATCAACTAGAGAGAAAAATCAAGTCCATATAAAAGCAAGCCCATCAGGATAACAGCAGATTACTTAGCACAAACTTTAAAAGCCAGAAGAACCTAAAATGTTTCCAAGTTCTGAAAGTCAACTGTCAACCAAGATTACTTTGTCTAGCAAAGGTATCCATCCAAATTGACATAGGAATAAGGACATAACACAACAAAAACAGGCTAAACCAACTCTACAGAAAATACCTGAAGGTATCCTCCATGTTGAAGAGAAAGAAAAGCACACACATAAGGAAACAGGAAAAAATAAACTATACTCAAATAATAATTAATACAAGAGAGTAAAGTAAAAGCAGGAAGAACTACAAAACAAGAAGAATGATGAGAATAAATGCACACTTTTCAATAACAGTTCAATATCAATGACCTCAATGTCCCAAACAAAATCATTGGTTTGCAGATAGTGTTCAAAGGTAGTATCCTTCTATTTGTTGCCACCAAGAAACTCACTTTCCATAAAAGATGGACACTACCTTAGGGTGAATGGACAAAAAATGGTATTTCATGCAAATGGGCCTAGTAAACAACAGGTGTTGCTATCCTAATATCAGACAGGACAGACTTCAAGCCAATATTGTTTAGGAAAGAAAAAATATCATTTTATATTGATTAAAGGAACAATCCAACAGAAGAACACCACAGTTCTAAACATATATGCACCTAACCTAGGGGCTCCCAATTTCATCAAACAGTACTAAAGTCACACATAACACCAAAAAAAATTGTCATGGTGACTTCAATACTTTGCTCTCATCAGTGGACAGGTCATCCTGGCAAAAGATAAACAAGAGAAGCATCTGAATAATATCAGGTCTTAGAACAAATGGACCTTATATATATGTACAGAACAGTCCATCCAAATGCTGCAGAAGACATATTCTTTTCAGGAGCACATGGAACATTCTATAAAATAGACCATTTATCAAGACACGAAGCAAATCTAAACAAATTCAGGAAAATTTTAATAATTCCTTGCACTCTATCTGGTCAAAATTGGAATAAACTGCAAATCAACAGAAATAAAAACTATAGAACATACACAAATTCATGGAAACTAAACACTAGACTAATAAATGATGAATGGGTCAATGAAGAAATCAAGAGGGAAATCAAAACATTCATAAAATCAAATGATAATAAGAACACAATATACCAAAACCTTTGGGACACAATGAAGGCATTACTGAGTGAAATTTACAGATTTATGTGCCTATATTGAGAAATAGAAAGGTTGTAAGTAAACAAATTAGTACTTCACCTTAAGGATTTGGAAAAAGAACAAGGCCAGTCCCAAATCAGTAGATGGGAAGAAATAATAAACAGTAGGGTAGAAATTAATGAAATACAAACAAAAAAATTACAAAGAATCAATGAAACAAAGAGTTGATTCTTTGAAAGGATAAACAGGATTGATAAGCCCTTTGCAATTCTGATCAAAAGGACTTCCATTCAAGATGGTGTCTGCCTAACTGTACTGTATCTCCTGGGGAAGGAAAGGCAAGACATTAAGGGTTCATTGGGTTTTCTAGGGGGGAGTGGACTCTGATAGATCTCCACTGGGAGGGGGGGTCATGGAGGGGCAAAAAAGGGAATTGGCTGATTCCAATGCTCTCAGGTAGTCCTCCAGTCCCCCAACCCTCTCAAGCAGCTATCCTAGCCATAGTCCCATCCTTAGGTTCCTCCTGCAGTAACTGCAGCAAGGGGACCCAGGTTGGCGTAGGTCCACCTGCACCAATGTGCATGGGTGAAGGCAGTCCCACTCGCCACCCCGATGTGAATGCCAACCCAGTCTCCCTGCCCCATGTGAATGTTGTACCACTCATTGCCATGTACCAACACCATCCCACTCACTGCTGTGCATGCAAACGCCATCCCACTCACCTCTGCGTGGGAAAACAATGCCATCCCACTCGCCTCCATTCCCCCATCCGTGGCCCAGGCTGAACCCAGTGGACCAGGATAGCTCCACCTGTACATCCAGGCTCAGAAACACCATCCCACTCCCCACCCTCCCACCCCTTTGCTCAGACAAAGGCAGGCCTTATTAGCTCCACCCATGCCTCCAGTTTTGGGAATGCTATTCCACTTGCCACCACCCCTACCCCTTTGAGCAGGCCCAACCAGATCAGAGTAGTTCCAGAAGTGCCTACAAGCTCGTGAATGCCACCTGACTCAACGCTGCCCACCATCCTATTGTGAACCCACGCAAGCCACATAATTTCCACACATGCCTCCACACTCAGGAATGCCATCCCACTGGCCAACACCCTCCATACCCCTGTCCATTTTGGGCCACCTGACCACACGCTCCCATACCCTGAATAACAGAAGAACAAGCCTCTACATCAGGTCCTTGGGTCTCCACCAGAGCCTCGCAGGCTCCTTCCCTCTGATCAGGCAGGCCCAATTGCCACTGAAAATCTAGTGGAAGCAAGTGTAATAGGGAATAACCACTGAACACACTTAAAGGGTAGACTATAGCTTCCTCCTAAATTCAATAAAGCTCCTACACTGTGTTGGGCAGACCACAGTGCAGAAGGAAATAATATGAAAAATCAAATACAAGTAAATCCAATAAGATTGCCCAGTCCCCCATTGATGTCTCTAATCAAAACATGGGAGAGACATTAGGATCAGAACCCAAAAATGAAGATATAAGCTAAGCTATGCAACTCTTACCAAGCAAATAGCAAAACTTGCAGAAAAGCAACAAAAAGGTGATAATCATATGAATGCTATCCTCACTAGACTAGATTTAATAGAAAAGGACCTGGAAGAGTTCCAAAACAGTTAAATAATCAGAAGGAGAGTGAAAAACAAGAGGACCTCAATAACCAGCTGGTTAAGCTCAATGAAGACATAAAGAAATGCAAGGATGAATTCCAAGAAGAGAGATGGCTTAGAAGTTAAGTACTTGCCTGTGAAGGATAAGGAACTTGGTTCAAGGCTCAATTCCCCAGGACCCATGTAAGCCAGATGCACAAGGGTGTGCATGTGTGTTGAGTTCCTTTGCAGTGGCTGGAGGCCATGGCATGACCATTCTTTATCTATCAGCCTCCTGTCTTTCTGTGGCTCTCAAATAAATAAATAAAAATAAACAAATTAAAAAATCAGAAAATGATGTGAAAAGGGAACTCAACATAGGGATAGAAACTATACATTAAAAAAGTAGTAGAAAATGCGAACCAAATTGAATAAGCCCAAAACTCTATAGAAACTCTCAAGAATAGATTCAGCCATGTAGAGGATAGAAACTCAGAATAGGAAGACAAAACAGAAGAAACAGTTGATGAGACAAAAAGTTTCAATAAGTTCAAAATTTTTTGTGAACAGAAAATGAGGGAACTGTGGGATACACACAAACGTCCCAATATTCGGATCATGGAAATACCAGAAGTGGAAGAAATTCAGACCAAAGGCATGGAGAAATTAGTCAACAAAATGATCAAAGAAAACTTTCCCATTTTCTCAAAAGAAAGGCCCATCAAGTTATAAGAAGCTAACAGAACTCCAGTCAGACTGGACCAAAGAGAAATTCTCCAAGACATATTGTCATTAAGACTCTACACATCAATACCAAAGAGAAATTCCTAAAAGCAGCTAGGGGAAAACAACACATTACATTTAAAGGTAACCCCATCAGAATTACTTCAGACTTCTCAATGGAAACCCTGAAAGCCAGAAGGGCCTGGAATGGAACACTACACAGTCTATGAACCTATGGTTTCCAACCCAAACTACTCTACCCAGCAGAAGTATCCCTCATAATAGTTGGTGAAACAAAAACTTTCCACAATAAAACTTAGATTTATAACTATATGAACACAAAGCGAAACCTGAAGAGAGTACTTCGGGAAATTCTCCACCCACAAGAATCAAATAATGAACCTCAAGTGCCTACAAGAAGCAGATGACAATAACCAAACTCAGAGAAGGCACAAAAAACTACAAAGTCCAAGACAACACCAAAACACCTAAACCACTATGATATTGCAGGGATCAAATCAAACCTCATAGTCAGTACCCTAAATATTAATGGCCTAAATTACCCTAAATGTTAATAAGATATTAATTCACCTATCAAGAGACATAAGCTAACAGGGTGGATCAGAAAACTAGAACTCTCAATTTGTTGTCTTCAAGAAACCCACCTCACCATTAAAGAAAGACACCTCCTCAGGGGAAAAGGGTGGAAAATGATATTCCAAGCAAATGAAAATAAGAAACAATCAGGCATAACTATACTAATATCAGATAACATAGACTTCAAACAAAACTAATCAAAAAAGACAAAGAGGGCCTCTTCCTACTTATCAAGAGAACGATCCAACAAGAGGATATCACAATCATAAAACTGGATAATATGGAGGAAATGGATGAATTCCTGGATACATACCACCTACCAAAGCTAAACTCAGAACAGATTAATATCTGTACCAAACCTATCACAACCATCATGATTGAAAATGTAATCCAAAACCTCCCCAAAAAGAAGACTCTAGGACCAGATGGCTTCTCACCTGAATTCTATCAAACATTTGTGGAAGAACTGAAACCAATTTTTATCTAACTGTGTCACACAATTGGAGAACAAGGAAATCTCCCCAATTCCTTCTATTAAGCCTAGTATCACCCTAATACCAAAACCAGGAAGAGATGCCACAAAAAAGAAAGCTATAGGCCTATTTCCCTGATGAACTTAGACTCAATGATGCTGAACAAAATCCTCACAAACCGAATCCAACAACACATCAAAAGCATTATCCACCTTGATTAAGTAGTCTTCATCCCAGGAATGCAGAGGTGGCTCAACATACTGAACTCTGTCAATGCCATACACCACACAAATAAGCATAAACACAAAAACCACATGATCATTTTGATAAATGAAGTAAAGGCCTTTGACAAAATAGAACATAATTTCATGATCAAAACACTGGAGAGAATTGGCATGGACAGTTTATATCTCAACATAATAAAGGCTATATATAAAGCTCCTAAAGCCCAGATAATACTCAATGGAGACTGAAGGAACTCCAATTGAGATCAGGAACAAGGAAGACATGGTCCTATCTCACCTCTGCTCTTCAATATAGTACTGGAAGTCCTAGTGCAATCAATAAGACAGGAGAAAGAAATAAAAGGGATACAAATTCAGAAGGAAGAAGTTAAGTTAGCTCTATTTGCAGATGACATGATTCTGTACATGTAAGACCCATGAGCCTCCATCTCAACACTCTTAAAGGAGATTAACTCCTTCAGCAAAGTAGCAGGATACAAAATCAATGCACAAAAATCTGTAGCTTTTCTATATGCAAAATACAAAGATACAGAGAATGAAATAAGTGACATTGTCCCATTTTCAATGGCAACAGCAAAAAATAAAATACCTTGGAATAACATTAACCAAGGATGTGAAAGACCTACAAAATGAAAACATAAAAAAAAACACTCAAAAAAGAAATTGAAGAGGACTTGAGAAAATGGAAAGACCTCCCATGCTCCTGGATAGGCAGAATTAACATTATAAAAATGGCAATCTTACCAAAGGCAATATACAGATTTAATACAATACCAATGAAAACTCCAACATTGTTCTTCACAGAGATAGAAAAAAGTGATCTCAAAATTCATATGGAAAGGCAGAAATCCACAGATATCCAAGCATATCCTCAGCAAAAGAAACACCTCTGGAGGCATCACCATACCTGATCTAAAGCTAAGTTACAAAGCCATAGTAATAAAAAAGAATATGGCACTGGCATAAAAATAGGAGTATAGACCAAAGGTCTAGTAAATGCAGCTACTTGATATTTGACAAAGGCCCTAACAATATAGACTGGCAAAAAGACAGTATCTTAAAAAAATGGTGCTGGATAAACTGGATAACCATATGCAGGAAAATGAAAGTTGATCCACATATTCTCACCATCCACAAAAATCTAGTCCAAATGGATCAAAGACCTTAATATAAGACCAGAAACTTGGCTACTACTGGAAGAAAAATTAGGAGGAACTTTCCATGATATAGGAATGGGAAAAGATTTCCTGAACAAAACCCCAGTAGCTCAGGATCATAAACAATCACTCAACCATTGGGACATCATGAGGCTGAAAAGTTTCTTCATAGACAAACATACAATAAGCAGAGCCAATAGGTTACCCACAGAATGGGAGAAAATATTTGCTGGCTATCCAACTGACTGAGGAATAATTTCTAGAATCTACAAAGTACTCAATAACCTAAACAATAAAAAGTCAAACAACCCACTCACAAAATGGGGCAAAGAACTGGACAGGCAGTTCCCAGAGGAAGAAATACAAATGGTAAACACACACTTAAGAAAATGGTCATCATCCCTAATCATCAGGAAAGTGCAAATTAAAACAACTATAATATTCCAACTTACCCCAATAAGGATGGCAAGCATTAAAAAATCAAATAAAAATAAATGCTGGCAAGGATGTAGAGAAACAGGAACCCTCATCCACTGTTGGTTGAAATGTAAGACGTTACAACCACTTTGGAAAGCAATACAGAGACTCCTGAAAAGGTTGACTATAGCATTACCAACTGACCCAGTTATTCCCTTACTGGGCATTTATCCTAAAAGTGTCGTGCTTCAGTTCAGAGAGATTTGCTCAAACATGTTTATAGCAGCTCAATTCATAGTGGCTAACAGCTAGAATCAACCCAGATGTACACCATTAGGTGAATGGATAACCAAGGTGTGGTATATCTACATGACGGAATTCTACCTACCGCTAAGGAAAAATGACACAATGAAATTTGAAAAAAAAAAATGGTCGAACCTGGAACAGATCATTCTCAGTGAACTCACCCAATCACAGAAAGATAATCATCGCATAGTCTCACTCATCTACAGCTCCTCACCTAAATCTACCCGAGATGCTGACATACCTAATAAACATCTCGAGGACTGAACAGTAAGGTGGTTGGAGCAGGAGGGGAGGGTTAGGGTGGGGGTGAAGGACACAAAACTGGATCAAAATGGCAATGGTACCATAAAATTCTACATCCTAAAAGACAGACTAAATGGTTGAACCTTCATAAGGTCCTTAGAAGGAACACATGAATCACAAGGCCCTAGAGAGGGTATGATGAAGACTGACCTTAATCTTACCCTCTTTCTCTCTCTCTCCCTCTTCTCTCTCTTCTCTCTATCTCTTTTATATTACCTAACTTTTCTCCCTTGTTTTCTTTGGCACTGACCTATATAACTCCCAGTACCAGCATGTAGCTAACATTCACAATGAGCTGCTGATCATAGAGACCTACAAGGTTTCCCAAAATAAGACAGATTTCTGTCAGACTACATTATGACCCACCAAAGGTTAGTGGTAAGATCCTACTGTTGAAGACACTATATGCTGTTGGCACAGAACATGGAGTGACCTGGCTGGAATCTGGAAGTATGTCAGTCCCTAGACAGCTAGCTCCCCTAGTGCCAGCTACATGAGTGACTGGGGGCAAATGGCCAACATCTGTCCAAGCAACTCATGGTCTAAGCTACTCAGCAGCAAACAACGTGACATGATGCTCACAGAAGTTCAATAGTGGCACACAGCTATGGTGGGAAACCAGCTGCACTTGGTTTGGATAGCACGCAAAATGGAATGGCATGGCTGGAAGCTGGAAGAGAGTCAGTCAACAGACAGTCAGAGCGTCCAGTGCCAGAAGGTACTACATTGGCAACTGGGGGAAAATGGCCAATATCTGTCTAAGCATCTCATGGTCTAACCCACTTAGCAGCAAATAACTTGTTATGATTTCCACACAAGTGCAATAGTGGCACACAGCCATGGTGGGGAACCAACTGCTCTTGATTTGGCTAACTGATCCCCTCAGTGGTATGGGACCCATATCTGGAGCTGGGAAATGAGTCAGAACCATATCCAAACATAAGCCCACTCTCCATTATCAAGCTACCACCAATCATGGGCTACAAGAGGGCCTATACCTATCAAATTCTCTCAAAAAAAGTAAGGGTTATCTCATTTGGCCCGGTGCTAGCTTATTCTCCATTGGAGAATCTGCTTCTCTTTTTCAGATAGATGTAGATCCTAAGGAGAGAGCCACCCCATCATACCTCAAAAGAGCCCCGGCTGAAACTAACAAAAATTGGCGAAACAAGCAAGGGTGCTGTTTTCTTGGTGAACCGGGTACCAGCACAAGGGGGAAGGATATCAACACAGAGGAAAATCAACTCCTACCAAATCAGAGAGCCAGAGCCCCAGAGGCCCCCAACACCTCATCACTGAAGCAGACCAAACATGAACCCAACATGGCTTAGGGAAATTTTGCAGAAGAGGGGGCGGAAAGAATGTCAGAACCACATGTTGGGTCATGATATGCAGAGACATTTATCCTACCCATAACTGTGGGCTAACTCCACAATGCATGACCCATATACCTCAACAAGAAGCAGCCAAGGGGAGGTGGTAGGTAATGGATGAGCCTAATAATGGTACCAAACTGACTGTATTTGCTGAATACAAAACTAATTAATAAAATCATTGGGACATACTGTAAGAACATATATTCCACTAAGTATAAAAATCTGGAAAAATGATTTCCTTGATTTGTATGACCTTCAAAATTAAATCAAGATGAGATAAACCATTTAAACAGACTTATAACAAGCAGAGATCAAAAGAGTTTTGTTGGGCGTGGTGCACATGCCTTTAATCCCAGGACTCGGGAGGCAGAGGTAGGAGGATCGCCGTGAGTTCGAGGCCACTCTGACACTATATAGTGAGTTCCAGGTAAGCCTGGAATAGAGTGAGACCCTACTTCGAAAACAAAATATAAGAATATATCAGAAAGATCATTCACCCCATCCAAGTAAGCTTTATTCCCCAAATATATTTATCAATATATTCAACTTGATAAATGTAATATACCATGTAAATGGACTGAATGAAAAAGTTACATGGCCATCTCAATAGATGCAGAAACAGCATTTGGCAAAATTCAACATCCCTCCATTGGAAAAAGTCCTAAAGCAATGGGAAATAGAAGGAAAATACCTCAACTTAATAAAGGCTATTTGTGACAAACCTACAATCAGCATAACACAAAGTGGGGAAAATCTTACTGCTTTTCCTAAACTCAGGAACAAGACAAGGGTGTCTACTTTTCCCACTTTTATTTGATATGGAACTGGAAGACATAACTGTAGCAATAAGGCAAGAGATATGCATAAAATGAATGCAAATTGTAAAGGAAGAGATCAAATTATCATTATATATAGATGATAAGATTCTATACATAAAGGAACCCAAAGACTCTATCACAAACTGTTAGAGCTGCTAAACACTTACAGAAACATAGCAGGATTCAAAATAAACACACAGAAATCAGTAGTGTTCCTATATACTAACAACAAACATGCTGAGGATGAAATGAGAGATTCACTCCCATTCACAATTGCCTCAAAAAATAAATAACTAAATAAAATATCTTGGAATAAACCTAACCAAGGAAGTGAAGGATCTCTACAATGAAATCTTTAAAACTCTCAAAAGAGAAACTGCAGAAGACAGTAGGAAATGGAAAGATATCCATGTTGTTGTATTGAAAGAAATAATGTTGTGAAAATGTCAATCTTACCAAAAGCAATCTACACATTTCATGCAATCCCCATTAAAATTCCAGTTGCATTCTTCATGGGAATAGAAAAAAAGCATCCTAAAAGTGATTTGGAAGCACAAAAAAACCTCCAATAGCCTAAACAATTTTGAGACACAAAGTAAGGCTGGTGCTATCATCATACCTGATTTTAAGGTATTTTACAGAGCCATAATAACAAAAACAGCATGGTATTGGCACAAACAGACACATAGATCAATGAAATGGAACAGAGGACCCAGATATAAATCCAGGTAGCTATAGCCATCTGATTTTTGAAAAAAGAAGTGCCAAAAATATACATTAGAGAAAAGACAGCCTCTTTAACAAATGGTACTGGCAGGTTGCTTTGGTATAGCAATATCCCATTAGCACACAAGTTTGTTGACCATTTTCCCACAGCAGCTCATCTAGCATTTTCTAGCAGTATATGGGCCGGCCATCTGGGGACTGGCTTTCATTCAGATTCCATCCAGATTTCTTAATGTAATCAGAATTTTTTGATGTGAACAATTTCGTTCTATATCAAATCCAAAAGCTGAAAAGATTGTGCTGTATATACACTACTACGTTTAAGTAGATTGCATAACTTGCACCTCTAACTACATCATATCTAAATTTAAATAAATTAACTTGCATTTGTACTACTAGTATATCTATGGGTAAACTTAGGTTATAGCAACAGCTCAAATTAAATATGGAATATTAGTTTATGTTTTATTTTGGTTCAACAAATTTCTTTTCATTCCTCTTTTCATATCACAGATGAACAAAAATACAATGATAACAATTAGATCCAGTTATTACCTTAATTTATTTTAAAATCATTTTTAGAATACAGGTATAGAGTTACTGTTTCTGAAAATGAATGTAAAATTTAATTAAGGCCCAACATACATTTAGTAAGTGACTTAAAAGTTTGTGAGTTCCTTATCCAAAGCACAACATATGTCATAAATATTTAAGACAGTCATCCAAGGCTCCTATGATAGTGTCAATTAGTTGCACAGACATAAATGTTACAGATACATGGAAAGTTATAAAGTCTAGCACTGCAGAAGATGGATTGGAGGAATGAAGGCTAATGGGAAAAGAATGAGTTAGGAGGTCACTGATACATCAAGAACAAAAACAAATAAATTTAGATAAAAATAGTAGCAACTGAAGGAAAATGTGCTTAATAGTATTTGGAGGATGGGCTGGATAGAAGGCTTAGCATTTAAGGTACTTGCCTGTGAAGCCTAAGGACACAGGTTTAATTTCCCAGTACCCGTGTAAGCCAAAAGTGGTGCATGTGTCTGGAGTTCAATGGCAGTGGCTAGAGGCACCGGAATGTCCATTCTCTCTCTATCTCTCTTTCTCATTCTCTCCCTCTCTCTCTATCTGCCTCTCTCTCTCTCTAAAATAAATGAATGAATAAAATTTAAAAAGTATTTGGAGTAAAAATAAATGTGATTTAGTTTTCCAATTTTATATTTTATTTATTTATTTAAGACAAAGAGAGAGAGAGAGAGAGAGAGAGAGAGGAGAGAGAATGAGTGCACCAAGCCCTCTAGCAACTGCCAATGAACTGCAACTGTTTGTACTACCTTATGCATCTGGCTTAAGTGGGAATAGAACCGTGGGTCCTTAGGCTTTGCAGGAAACACCTTAACCACTAAGCCCTCTTTCTAGCTCATAGTTTACTAATTTTGAGATACACATATTTTGCATTTTAAAATTTCTGAAATCTTTTATTCTATGTTCAGTGTTTTAGAATCACTAATAGGAAGCTATAATGAAATGATTATTAAACTATAATTTTCAAAGACAAAATCCATAATTTACAATGAATATGAAATTAAAATGTATAAGATTTCTCCAATTCATTAATTAATGAATAATCCAGTAAGACATGAAATGATTTAATATAAACTTTAAATAATGAGCAAGTTTATATAAAAGCTACCTAGAATATGGAAGCGAATTTATTACTAATAAATGCAAACTACTTAATATCATAGAAGGAAATAAACTACAACTTGTTGGATCATTTTTGCAACTAGGTAGGAAGATGTCTTTTCTCAACAAAAGGAATACTAATTTCTAGGGTTGCAATCATTGTTTTTGTCTGCTATCCTTCTACCTTAGCAGCATTGTAGAATAACACGAGTACTTAGAAAGACAACCACACTTCCATAGATTCAGACAATCTGGAGGTTCTACTATTACACAATGCCTGGCACTGTCACAGAAAATAATACCTAGATATCTCTGTTGGCATCTCAAGCTTGATTTTTTTTTTCCTGGAAGTTGTATAGTTTGAGCATATTTAATTATGAAAATTACTAACACCAAACATGAATAGGTGTCAGAAACTTACAACCTGATTGTAGAAACCAAAACAGAGTACCCCTGTGGTCACTAGAACTCAGCTAATTATTTGGGAAGAGAGTTTTGGTCTTTGGGATTTAACTAATTGTGTCATCAATGAATTTTATGACTCATTAAAGGGAAGGCATTTGTGAAGAAAGTAAGTAGCTTTGGCTTCTCACATTCAGTTGAATATATACTAGGGATGTCAGGTGTAGCAGACAGCTTCAGGTTTACTGAGATGAACTTGCAGACCAGGCACAGTTATGGAGGAAGGGATATTTATTGAAGCTTACAGATCCAGGGGAAGTTCCATAATGGCAGAAGAAACTGGCCTGCCTTCACAGGCCAAGCAGAGAGAGAAAGAGAGAGAGAGAGAAGTACAAGCCTAAAGCCAAAAGCCACAGCAAACTTCAGAAACTCCTGCTAGGCACATTTTGCATATCTTTAGATTGAAATCTGAAACCCACCACCACCCCTGAAGATCCACACAATGGTATTGCCTCCAGCCAGGTGTCTGCAGATGCAAACTACAAACAAATAAACAACTGAAATATATATTGGGGGCCATCTATTCTACTCAAACCACCACATTCTGCCCCTGGCCCCCAATAGATTTATAACCATCACACATTGTAAATTGTACTCAGTTCAATTTCAAAGGTCACCACAGTCTTGACCAATTTAAGATATGAAGACCTGTAAAATCAAACAAGTTAAACATTTCTAACATATAAAGGCACAGAATAAACATTTTCAACTGCTATAATGAATGCATAGCAAGGAGAGACTAAAACAATGCAAACTCAACCACCATCAAACAAACATCAAACTTCTGCAGTTCAAGTCCAATTCAACCAAAGACTGACAGTCTCCAGATATTCCAATTCCGCCCCTCCAGCTGGGCAGAGTAGCCGGGGGACACTTCCATCTCAGGCCAACAGTGAGCTCTGTGGTAATGCTTGCATAGTCCTGGTATATCCAAAATATCTTGAGGTCTTCATGCAAACCGTGGTCCATCTTCCAAAGGCTCTTTTAGCCTATCAGGGCATCAGGCCCTGCCTCATGTAGCATCTCAGCAGCAGCTCCTGGAACTGTGTGCAATTCATAACCATTCCTCACATTTTCCAAAGGCTCTTTCAGCCTATCAGGGCATTAGGCCCTACCTCGTGCAGCATCTCAGCAGTAGCCCCTGGAAGCATGTGCAATTCATGACCACTCCTCGCATTTTTCATGCTTCTGAAACCAATATCAGGTGTGCAGGACACAGCCATATTCTTCATTCACAGGCAAAATAAATCATAACCTTGAAAAGCAGGTTTATTCTCCAGTCAACTCTTTCCAAAAGTGTTTGCATTTCTATGATAGTCTTTCCTCAGGCATCCTTTCCATAGTAAAGCAATTGGACCATCTTCCTTTAAGATTGCTAATGTGTTTGACAATAGCAGATTCAGTAACCTAAAACCAGTCTCAGTGCCTGTAATTTTAATTTGCTTGAGGTTTTCCAGCTTAAAATCTTAAATCTCTCAGTCGAATATCTTTAGCCAAACACATCAGTCCATTACAAATTTAACCTTGATTAAACTCTCTGGGCCTAGGCAGCAGGACGCAGCCAACCCTTATGCCAGTAGCCCAGTTCCAACAAAGACCTCTGCAGTCTTTCCTTCCTCTTAGAAAGCTCATAAGCCAAGCCTCGAAGTTCAATATTGTCTACACTTAGAATTCTCAAACTCTCATCGTAATAGTCCATAACACTTGGCTCACCACTCCAGAAGACATCTTCAGTTGCAGGCACCAAGTCCATGCCTACTCCTGCAAAACAAAGGTTCCAAAAGATCAACATCCACATAGCCAGGTACATCTTAGCCCACTCCTCGGTACCAAGTTCTGTATCAGACAGCTTCAGGTTCACTGAGATGAACTTTCAGACCAGACTCAGTTATGGAGGAAGGGATACTTATTGAAGCTTACACATCCAGGGGAAGTTCCATAATGGCAGAAGAAACTGGCCTGCTTTCACAGGCCAAGCAGAGAGAGAGAGAGAGAGAGAGAGAGAGAGAGAGAGAGAGAGAGAAGCACAAGCCTAAAGCCAAAAGCCACAGCACAGCACAGCACACTTCAGGAACTCCAGCTAGGCACATTTTGCATATCTTTAGATTGAAATCTGAAACCCACCACCACCCCTTAAGATCCACACAATGGTATTGCCTCCAGCCAGGTGTCTGCAGATGCAAACTACAAACAAATAAACAACTGAAATATATTGGGGGCCATCTATTCTACTCAAACCACCACACCAGGTTAAACAACTGGGATGACATGCATGGATCTCAACAGAATGGCTGGTAGTTATGGATGGTGGAGGTATCAACAGGAGTCTTAATAAGAATGCTCAGGAAAAGAAGGTGGGGAAAAATTAGAGAACTCAAGATAAGATTGTGATTAACTAAGACATGAAAAAAAGATAACATAGTATTATTCTTTATGTATCTGCTTAGTTGCCAGCATTTTTGAATAGTTATTGTATTTAAATTGAAATACTCCTTCCTGTAGGAAGAGAGAAGCCCACTGTAAAAACAGAGTAAAAGTACATAAATCGGTGGTCATTCTCACATGAGAACAATATTGAAGAACTTAGATTTACCAATTTTAAATAAGATATTTACTTAGCACTGTCCCATATATTTAGTGTTTATTCCTCTACAATAGTTCTTGATTTTGATGCAATGCAGAGGCTTCATCAGGACGTGTGTTTTACAGAGAAGTGTTGCTTTCAAGTTTTTAATTCCTTTGAACAGAATTGAAAGTGTTTGTTATAAATATTTGTCTGTAAAGTCTCAGGGGTTTGTCCTTGACAGTTCCTTGGCTGTACAACTGACATTTCTTTCTTTTATTCATTCAGTAGTCTTAGAGGAATAGTGCCATATAAACTTGAGGTATATGTGAAGTCCTAAAATACATGTGACCAAATGCCAGGAAAAAAGATTACAGATCAAAACAAAAACCCTGATATTTACAAAATTCAAAAAAAATCTATAGAGCCAAAGAAGTTGGAATTCAAAGGTGAGGGGACAAGATAAACCCAGATGAAAGCAAAGAGGTCATATAGTGACTTGTATAACAACAATTCACTCAACTTCCTTCCAAAGATTAAGTAACAATATTCCTGTCCATTCCATGAAGTTAATGAAGGGAGATCACTAAAATTATTACCTCCATTTAGTAAGAAGGAATAACTGAAAACTTTTAGCACAAAATGACAGGCAATGTGTGCATCAATGTTCCTTCAGCTGTAAAAGTTTATGATAACTTGGAGACAAAAACTTCATAGATTACCCCTGATTTATGCCTTCCCTGTAGTCCTCAAAAATGATCACCTCCATGGTATACTTAATAGAAGTGTTTTGGATATGACACATGCTTCTCTCTCCAAAGAAATAATGCAAACCCTTGCACAGGCAGTCTCCTCACTCTTGCCTCTCATATGTATACCTGGAATAGTAAGGCTTGCCATATAGGATTAATTGGTGTGATATTCATAAAATACTTTGAGCTTCTCATACAGAAGATACTATAAATATGAAATACTAATGTTATTATGATAGTATGTAAAGGCGCAATTACTATACAACTGAATAATTGGTAATCTTTTTTATTGATCCATGGATAATTGCTATATTTAATTACAGAAGAACACATAAAATGTTAGACTGAATTAAGATGAGAAAGACCTTTTTTGAATCCAGATGAAAATGAAATATTATTATTATTTTAATCCAAGTATAGAACATTATAAAAACAACTTTGAAGATGGGCTAATATTTGGGTTACTTAGCGCATATGATGCAGGATCCAAAGGGCTCATACTACAGAAAGCTAAATACTATTACTCTGAAAAATTTCTACTGATTTATAAACTGCATCTTGGGAATTTTATTAACAATTATCACTGTATTATTTTCCAATATTTCACATATGTATATGTTTTAAAACATTTGTATATCAGATGAGCATTTATTATATAATTATGTCATCACATTTCAGTTAATATTACTTGTTATCTCTTAATGAATCAGCTAATCAACATGCTTTGAAATGAAATTGTTATATTATAAAACAACATTGTAACACTGCTAATAAAAGAAAATTTTATATATATGTATATACACTTATATGCAATCATATATTTACTTATTTATACATACATATATATGTATATATATGGATATATACCAGTATACCCTATTGTGCAAGAGTTAATATTTTGCTTGTTCTTGTAGAGAAATAGAAATATTGTAATAGTCAAAATGTTCCTGAACCTGAATGACTCGATTTTTTCAGTCAATGTTGTGGGAATTAAATTGAGACAGGAAAATGCCTCTTATAGAAATATTCCTCTTGAGATACTATACAGGTACTGTAGGGCTTTAACTTTTTCAGCGCATGAAAGGTACTTAAAGCAATCTTCAAACATTTTTAGGTCATAGCCTATGATGATTACTACTTTCACCATAACGTACACTGAAAGATGTGAGTATGAACTCATCCAAGCCAAACTTCTTACTCAACAACAACTGCAGACACTTTTGACATAATGGGCTTATATTCACATTTGCACAGTCTCACCTGGAAGAGATGTGCAAAACAGAGCTCAGAGGTAGATAAATATTAGATTAATTAGTGGTTTTCTAATGGTTGCAACTTCAGGTGTGCTCAAATTCCAGTCTGAAAACAGAGTGATTGCAGAGAGGCTGTGGCACTCCTGACGGGGAATGCCCCAGCCAACCTAAAGCTGACAGGGGAGAGAAAATACCCGTAAGAGAGGATTTGAAGCTTCTTGTATCCACAGTTCTAGAAAATATTAAAACACTGAGCCGGGCGTGGTGGCGCACGCCTTTAATCACAGCACTTGGGAGGCAGAGGTAGGAGGATTGCTGAGAGTTCAAGGCCACCCTGAGACTACATAGTGAATTCCAGGTCAGCCTGAGCTAGAGTGAGACCCTACCTCGAAAAACCAAAAAAAAAAAAAAAAAAAAAAAAAATTAAAACACATCTCACATCCAGTCAGAATAAAGTAAATCCTCGACTAAAGGCCTACTCATAACATTTTCATAACCCCATGCATCATATCTACTTTTCTTTTTCAAGATAGGGTCTTGCTGTAGGCCAGGCTGACCTGGAATTCACTCTGGAGTCTCAGGGGGGCCTTGAACTCACAGCAATCGTCCTACCGCTGCCTCCCAATGGCTGGGATTAAAAGTGTGAGCCACCACACCAAGATATACTACTTTTTAACACATAAGATCCTGAGTACGTCAAAAGGCAAGAAAAATCAACATTGGAAGAAACAAGGCCAAGCAGAAGAATAAAGTGTGGCCTCGATGTGGAAACTTTCAGGTAAGAATTGAAAATTGACTTAGAATTTGAGAGATGTAATAAAAAGTAGCTAATGTGCATGAGCAAATAGGTAATGTAAAAAGAGATTGAAATTCTAAGAATGAAAGCCAGACTTCAAAAATACAATCAAAGAAATGGTGAATGGAAATAGTGATAAATGAGGGGAAAAAGAATGAAAGTTGAACTGCAGACATACAGAACCTGCTGGAATTTAAATATTTGTAAGTAAAGTATAATTGGAACCCAAGGAATAGAAGTAGAATTAGGAGCAAAAGAATAATAATAAGGAAAAGGAAAGGAATAGAACAAGGGAAAGGAAGGGAAGAGAAGGGAAGGGAAAGGAAAGGAAGCTACCAGAATAACTACTCTGCATTTGATAAAATCAGTAAGTCTACCTATTTTGTCATGTGCACAGAGTTGAAGTTATAGAATAAGTTTTCCTCTATTTTGTAATATCCTATGAGCACATTGGGGAAAAGTACTAATTTTAAAAATACACAAATACTATATATTAAACATGAAAAATCACTAAATATATATTTCTTCTCTAAATTGTGGAAAGCCTGAAAAGAATCAAATGAATCAATTTATGGATTTTTCTGTAAACAATATATAGTAGAAATCAGGGATGGTGGTTCATCCTGTTGCTTTATCATTTTAGAGACTGATTCATGGAGATTGACACTGATTTTAGGACAGCCCAGACTACATGTTGAGTGGCAGGCCAGCCTGGGACAAAGAAGGAGACCCTGTCTTAATAGTGAGGAACAAGCAAACACACACACACACACACACACACACACACACACACACACACACACGCATTCACACACTCTAGAAACAAAATGCCATAGGCTTTTTATTAAGTTAATAGCAGATAGATTACCATGTTCTTGAGTATTCATCAGCGGAATGAAAAAATCATAAATAGTCGTTTTAGTAAGGACTACATGTATAAACTTCTTTGCAATAATTACTTGCTGAACTTCCTATTCGATAAGGCAAATATCTTTCAGAAAAGTGGCAAAGCACTTTGTTATTCTCTCCTACATTTCTGGGTTTTTATAGGCCAGTTCATTTTGTCTCCTCTGTGAAATACCCTAAAGGGTAATGTGGTATTCTGTCTCTGGTAGTAATTTATTACACCAGTTAATCTTGTAAAATTGCCCTCTGGATGTAATAATTTGTTATTCTTTTATTAGACCTTCTTTTGCATACTGTGTTTATCATAAAGATGTCACCATTGTGATGCCTAGCAACCATTTCAATGTTCTGTAGGTGTTTGCATATATTTTCCTGGGGGAGAGCTCAGTGCATTCCCTGTATGGGAGAGCTGTCAGGACATTCTGATGTATGATGATAAAAGGAGCCCCTGCTGCAGACTCCAATAAACTCCAGTCACGGCCTGAAAGCAGTGACTTGGGCATCACTATACCATGTTAGAAAATGTGTCAATTATCACATGCATTGCCTAAGGGCATTGCCTGGGTCTGGGTCATAAAACCATCAAGACTGAAGGGGAAGAAAATTGATGAAGAAGTAAGTTGAATTAATTGATAATAAGGAAGCCTATATATGGAATGTTCATTGTTAGCCGAGACTCCCAAATTTTTGACTGAGAAGCTGTCCTGCGGACTATTCCATGAGTAAAACTAAAAGTCCCCATTATCATCTCCAGCATAAAGAATGTACAACAGGCATTGCAGACATTTCCTGAAAGCCAGTAGGTAGTTGTCAAACTAGTGAATATGTAGTAAAAATAAAAACAAAATCATGCTAATCGTGTTATAGCTGTTTTGCACTTACTGAGCTTCTTAATATACGTTGTCACTATTTACGTGTGAGTATAGAGTGGACCAGTTAAATATGTAGCTCGGAGCCCAGGTCATAAAAGCTTTAGGCACCACTCCTGAAGGATTCTTTGCAGTTTACTCAAACAAAGGGAGAATTACCTGCTTTTTATACATTCATAGTGGTTTCTGAGATGCTTAGATGACCTTGTTTTTACACTTTCTTGCAATCCCATCAAGTTGTGCAATCAGATTCAGTACTTTTTAAAAGATGGCTTCTCCATAGGAAATTACTGTTCACAAGGCATGACAACAATTACTAAAGAAAAAAAAAAAGAGAGAGATATCTACATACAGTACCAAAACTACCAGGAAAATAAAAGGCTATTTTGAGGAAAGAAAAGGTAAGGTTATTAGCAATGAATCTGCAGTTTATATGATGGCCAGCAGTTACTTTCACATTCATCAAGTTGTCAGCCTTTAGCAGGTGACTGACACAGATTTTTCCAAAGGAAACAATCTTTCTCAAAGAACATGAATAGGGTGACAGCACCCAAACCAAGATGTGGTCAATCCCTAAACTGGTACCAAACGATGGAGTTTGCCCTGTTTATCATAATGAGATAATCACAAATTCTCAGTTTTAAGGACATACAAAAATGAAATGAGTCTCTTGCCAAAAATAAAATAGATGACATATTTTCAGTAGTATTTTTTTGTTCCTGGTGATGGTATTTAAGAGTTATGAGCCCCAGTATAGATTTGAGTTCTGGATCTTGATTCTATCTTTGGAGACCACAAATTTTATGTAGAAGCTACCTAAGAGAAAAACAACCACATCAAAAACTGTACTTAATGCCTTTCACCCTTTCATCTGTAAGTGAGCCTGATGACTGGACAATATTCCAGTGAAACACACTGACTGTTACCTAAGACATGCCTCTTACTTATTCAGTTGTGCAAATTGCTACTATTTTTCTCCATGTACAGAACTCAAGAGTGGTACAACCTCTCCAACCAATATTCTTTATTTTATTTTAGTTTATTTTCTGTGTGTATGTGTGTGTATTTGTAAGCCTGTGGTACGTGTAAGTGTGGGTGTACATGTACATGTGTGTATAGGCCAGAGATTGACTTTGGCTGTCTTTCTAAATTGCTTTCCACTTTATTTATTTTTATTTTATTATTATAATTATGATTATGATTATTATTATTATTGGTTTTTGAAGTAGGGTCTCACTCTGGTCCAGGCTGACCTGGAATTCACTATGTAGTCTCAGGGTGGCCTTGAACTCAAGGTGATCTTCCTTCCTCTTCCTCCCTAGTGCTGGGATTATAGGCATGTGCTACCATGCCTGGCTACTTTTTTTTTTAATTGACACTTTATTTCTTGATGCACAATCTCTCACTTGAACCCAGAGCTCACTGATCTGGCTAATCTAGCTAGCCAGCTTGCTGCTGGCAGCCCATTGTTGGCCTCACAAACAATGGCATTATAATTGGGCTGCTAAGCCCTCATACCAACTACAGAGATGTTGAATCTGGATTCTCTTCCTCATCCTTGCATGATGAGTTCTTTTCTCAGCATTTAGAAGAGATTTTAAGATTTTAATTTATACTGTATATGCAAAACCAAAAGAAGTCAGGGCAGGAAACCAGAAATTTACTTTTCCACATGTTGGCTCCTCAGTTTCTTAAATTAAGGAGCCTTCAGCAGAGCATCTAAAATGATGTATGTGATAAAATAGTGTGACACAGACTGCTTCAATCAGCTATAAAAACAAAGGGAATAATTATTATTAAAATGTGTCAGAATCTATATTACATCATAAAACATGCATTATCACCCACATTAGGATTATTTTGATCTATAATTGATGTCCATTACTTTTGTTTTCAAAATATAGCTAGCTACAAAGTGCCTAGGGCTCTTAATGAAACTTAAAATCCCATTTTTATAGAAAAAAATTCAAAAGGCTATTTGACTATTTTTAAATTTTTGTTTATTTACTTATGAGACAGAGAATGAAAATGGGCCAGCCAGGGCCTCTAGTAGTAGCAAGCAAACTCCAGTCGCATGTGCCACCATAAGCCAGTGCATTTGGCTTATGTGGGTTCCGGGGAGTCAAAACTAGGTCCTTAGGCTTCACAGGCAAGTGACTTATCCACTAAGCCATCTCTCCAGCCCCAAAACGCTAGTTTTGATAGAGGTCAGGAAATCATTTAGTAGTGTTGCGCTTTAACATCATTTAATAATCCTCTCTGGAATTTCTTCTGAGAGGGATGGACTATATGTCTACTTCTCAAATATCTGAACAATAAATTTGGCTTAGAACTGCAGAGTGTGCGTTGGAGACAGTTCCGGTTCCATGTCTGCAGAAGGTCCCACATAAAACATCAAAGGCAAACTATGGCAAAGTGTCATGGTGATTTAGTAACCTGAAACTAATACAAAGTTGCAGGCCCAATATTATACCTGATTCTCCTTAAAAATATTAGCAAGAATTCTTCTGGGTATTGAAACCTAGTTGGACCAGCTCTAATAACTGTGAATGTGGATAATACATGAAAAAGATGCCTTAGAACTGATCTAAGTTCTTTGTTCTCTTGTTAATGAAGACTTTCCACCTTTGTCTCATTTTGACAGGCTATCTTCCAAGGATATCAAAGGAAGGGAAAAGGAAACTCTTCCAGAAAGATAACTGAAACTCTTATAACTCATGCTTGTTACAATACTCATTCATTTGCACAAATCACATGATAGCTCCTAAAGAGGAACTGTCTGAAGAAGAAACATATCCTCTTGGATAATAAACAAAGAGCATCTTGATACCCAAGCTGGAGATGATTCTCTTGGCCAAGGCAGAAATGTCTTGGGATTGGATCTATAATAACTTACAGGTTGCAAAAAAATCAATTTCTAGGGAATACAACATGCCCTGTTACTTGTAATTATTATCAGCTCAAGTGAAAGGAGCCAAAAATAAAAGTGGCTAAGGTAGAGCTATTTTTAAATTTTCATATAACTCTGAGTATGTGATTATATGGCACTGTGTGTTCTTTAACTGAAGGGCATGCAGGAATACACTCTCTTGTTATCAACATACAGGGTTTACCTCATGGCTTGTGATGGCCATTCAACATCCAATAAGACATTCACACTGTAAGAAGGAAGTTGGAAGGATGAGGAAACTTTCATTGTTGAGGAAATGAATCTAAGTTACTGACGAAAGTGATCATGGCTACATGATTTAAGAACAAAGAATTTACCAACAGGCAACTTGTTTATATAATAAAGATCACAATTTAGTACAAATTAAAAAGAATAAAGAATTTCATTTTCCTTGTATGCACTCTTGCAGGTGGTTTGCTACCTACTCCTCACTTTCCTTCTGTCTTCCTCCTCTTTCATCCTAGAATATAGTTTGTCTTTTTGATTGAGCCTGAAACCTGAACATGTCCATCTTGCAATTTAAGAGAAAAGGAAGTTTTAGAAGTGCAGTGTTTTAATCCTGGATATGAAAATGACACCAATCAATCACTCTGACTCATCTTTTATTGGTAAGAATTTCATCACATGGCTATATTCAAGAGTAATAGAAAGTGGGAAATGCAATATCCTAGCTATGAATTTATTATGGAAAAATAGTTTCTATTTGGGAATCTCTTCTGCAAATGGACAATTCATTCTGAGTCAAGATGTGTGACAGAAAATACACAACAGTTCCATTTATTATTGTACATATAGTCCCAGCTACTTAGAAGGCAGACTTGTAAATCCAGATTTTATTCCAAACTATGTGTCCATTTAAAAGAAAAGCACATATAAAAGATAAATCAATTAAATCGTGCCTATGTCACAGTTATGATAAATGTGCTAATCAAAATAGATTACAATTCTAACAAATATACATAATATAAGGGAAAACATGTTATTAATAATGTCAAAGTAAAATTTCTGGGGACAATCAACAGTACTGTAATTGAGAACAAATGAAAATTGGCAGTCATTACATTAGATGTATTTTGTTAATAATTTAAATTTACTTTCTTTATGATTGAAATCAGTCCTCTTCAGAACAATATTAATTCTTTTAAAATGAACTTATGATACTTTAATTCCTTTGTCCACCCAAGTTAGGAGGTTACTCTAAAGAATTCAGCATCATTATTATACATTGGTACATGTCCATAGAAATAATGACTGGTATTTTAAGATCAGTTCTCCAAATAAATTTGATTATTAATTAATTTATTAATTGAATATTTATTGAAAAATTATTATTGCAAAAGACAGTTTAAGCACTAAAGTTTCAATTATAAAAGGTAGAGGGCTACAGTCCTATGTGGCTTATATTGGAATAGACATATATCTACTAAATAATATAATAGTATAACATGATTAAGAGTATTTGAAGACTACAATGAGAACACAGAGTGATATGCATGAGTTAAGCATGGATGGTCATTGTTGTTAGAAGATCAAGGAAGGGTCATTTTGGTAAGCATGGAACTGGAGAGGAGAAACAAAGGAAGAAATAAGGATGCATGGGAGGATGGTGGTCAGAGATGTGATTGTGGACCAGACTATGATGATGGTCTACCTGATTATCCTCAGAAGATCACATTTCATTTAAATTTAAATCACTTTTCTTATGAATAGAGTTTGTATGGACACATCATGTGTTGGTATCATCATGTCCTTCTTCCCTGCTCCATTCAGCTGATGGCCCTCCTTAGTGAGGTTGTTGGTATTCAGCCCTAAGAGGACAACAAGCACATAAGTAACTGATTTCCATTTGTTTGTTTTACCAAAATAGGGTTTTCTTAGCCACCTTGTAGAGAACCAAGTGCAAGGTGATCAGCTAAGAGGCTAAATGAGAAATAGTAATATTTAAATTCCAATGTGTGAAAATGAAGAAGACCTCACCGAGTAATAAGAAATCAAAATGAGCTATTGTTGACCAAACATCTCAGAAGACATGCAGTTAAGACTTACTATTACCTCTCCAGTTCATGGAAATGATAAAGGGTACAGAGACTTCCATGGTTTTATTGAAACTCATTTTGGCAAACTATGAGTTTTCCATTGCTTAATTCAATCATGTGTCCTATGTAGTCATTTGAACACATACTTCCTAACATCGTCAATGATTAATGCATAGTTCATCATCATGTCAGGTGTATATATTTAGTGTTCAAGCACCCCAGAATTCTATCCTATTCTGGAGAACACCAGTGATCTATCCATATATGTTTGTTGTCAAGCTACACTTAATGATCTGCATTTTATTGTATTTTAGTTAATTGTTGAATGCTTACTCCTGTAAATGGAAAATAAATACTGAAGAAATATGATAGTGGATGAATAGATAAATACATAGATACATGACAGAGAGAGAACAAATAGAGGGGGAGAAGACAAAGAGGTAGGTAGACATATGGATGAGCGCTTTAATAGATAATTTAATTTTTTTCACTATCATACCTTATAAACATTCTGGCACTTTAAAATTCTTGAAAATACAGTTTATGGTAAAAAAAGAAAGCCATTATTTTCCAAAATAGAAAATAGCTTTGGTTTGTATTTGAAATGAAGTTTGTGGGTTAAGTCATTTTCCATCAGAACCAATTTTCTCCATGTTCGTATTGTGCTTTAGCAGTGACAGCCATGAAATCCACACAATGTTCTCTTTTCCTGTCAAAATATATAGGTTGATCATGTACCTTAGAGGGCTCTGAGTCCAAAATAGAACACACTGGAATCCACAAGTAACTAAGGCATTATTGCGGAATGTCACTTTCCTTCAAAAGGGCAAGAAGTCAATTTAAATTACCAGGGAATGTAATTTTAGAAATGACAGTACTGTTTCAATGCCATGTATATATATGTATATAAGTGAACACACACATGGACTCATGCATGTGCACACATACACACACACACACACACACACGTACACAAACACAAACAGTTTTAAAAGATAAACAGGAACAACACATGACAGGGTTAGATTCAATAAGGTGGGACCAGTAACATTTAATATTCAACAGAACTCTACTGTGGATACAGCATAAGGGCAAACACATAAGTTAAAAATAAGCAATTGATGTTTTAAACATGACACTCTTTGCTTTACTGAACAATGAAAAGTCCAGGCATCATGACCTAGGTGGACGACAATTCAGTGCAAAATTAAGCCAGTTAAATATTAATGCAAGGTGCATGCTAAGCACCCCAGAGTCCTTGTGCACATGTACACACAAGTATCGGTGTGCTCTGTGCTTCTGCTTCCTCTCAGCAGCTCTCATTAGGTAGGATAAAGGCTCAGACACATGTTTCATGTAATTGGTAGTAAATATGGTAACTATTTTCTTCCACTAAAGTAACAAAAATTCTTTGAATTTTATATCAAGGACTAAATTTGTAATGGAAAATGATGTTTGATGGTGTTTAAGTGTTCAGTATGTCACTTTATAAAGCATAGGTCTCTTTTAAGTTATTTTTTTTAACTTCTTGACATGTGTCACAATTTGGAATTCTGCTCTCATGGGATAAATGCCAGATTACATGGTGTAGTATTTTTATCCTCTGTACTTTTGCCGTAGAAGCATGCAACATCAAAGGGGAGGCAGATCACTCACATCAGCAGAAAATGGAATAGGACTATAATATGCTGGCTTTGATCTTGCCTTGGAGTAATTATCTTGGCTGCATGCATGTATTGAGAGTAAAATTTGAATTAATAAGGCTAAGAAATCCTAGAAAATATAAGAAGTATCCCTGAACACATACTTCACCTATCTTCAGCATGATAGATTGCAATTGAGGTCTGCAAAGTTGTGAATTGTTAATTTAAAGCATTAATTCTGAAATGTTATTCTCTCTTTATTTTGTCACTGATGTGTTTATGACTGTGATCTTAGCAATTAAAATATTATCACTTTAATGTCCAGCTCATCTCTAGTACAGAACATTTAGCTAGCATTCATTTGATTTCATGTAGGAGTTCTTTTAAGTAAGAGAATCTCCAATAAAAATCTTTAAAATTATTAAAAATATTCTTGTTACAGCAAACACAACCATTAAATAAGGGTTATGCCTCTTAGAAAAAAATAGTGCTTTTGATGTGTAAAATACATCAAATCATCCAAATTATTTATACTCAGTGTGTGAGGATATTATATTCCAATTAACTCTTTCCCTATTAATATGTCTACCAGTGTCTGTTGCCACATTGGATTGAGAGTATTCTATTTTTCCCCTATGATAGTAAAGCTTGCCATGCCTATGAAATGTAATAAAGTAGTAATGCTCTAGAAATGCCAAGGACTAATATACTTTTGAGACTAGAAGGTTCACAGCAGCCAAATGTTTTTGCAATATTGAAGGATTTAATTAACTTTGCTACTGACTAGCAACCACATACAAAGTACAATACTCATTTAACATCAAGAAATAAGTGCTTTCTTTGACTTTAAAACTGCTCACAAGACACTGTATATTACCTAGTGGATAGCTGATGCTTCTACAGTAATAACAAGAACCACTATCCTCACCTTGTTAATTGATCTGTACCTGAAATATATTAGGAAAAATGTATCCTATTCCTTTCTTCCAGTGGTGGTTTAATTCCAATGTTCCCCATAAACTTGATCTGGGTGATCTGGATGTTATTGCCAACTTTTCCTTACCAATGTTTGACACTCTCTCCTGCTGCTATTGTCCACTTGATGTTGGCCAGGAGGTGATGCCCACCCTCTACTTATGCCACATTTCCCCTGCCATCATGAAGCTCACCCCCAAAAGTCTGTAAACAAAAATAAATCCTTTCCTCTCACAGGCTGCTTTTGGTCAGGTCTTTTCTGCCAGCAATAAAAAGTTAACTGTAGCATACCCGATGGAAGTTCAATGCTTATGAATATAAACATCAGACATAAGAACAAGCAACCATATCACTATTACCTTTCTGAGTACAAAAATGATTTTAACTCTTAAAATAAGATAAAGGATGGAGAAGAGATGGCTATAGACGTTGAGGCTAACTTACATAAACTTTTCTTACAGAAACAGTCTCCTACATGAAAATAATTCCTGATTCTCCCTAATAGTCCAAACTTACTTTGTAATAAATGAAGGATGAAAAACAGAATATTACCTTTCAAGAACAAGACAACCACAGCTTTTGTATGTTTTTAAAGTGTAACAAACTCTCTTGTGTGGCATATGCAATTATAAAAGTAAGTACATACTTCCTAAAAGTGGTGTTTTATGTTACCATTGCTTTTTGAGTGATCTGAATAGATATGAATATTTTATTGATGTTTGTACATCCTCTGCTAGGATTATTATTTTTTTAATATATTTCATTTAGTTATTTATTTGAGAGAGAGAAAGAGGGAGAGAGAGTGAGAGAGAAAGAGAGAATGGGCATGCCAGGGCCTCCAACCACTGCAAACAAACTCCAGATACATGTGCCCCCTTGTGCATCTGGCTTACGTAGATTCTGGAGATTTGAACCAGGATCCTTTGGCTTTGCAGGCAAATGTCTTAACCTTTAAGCCATATCTTCAGCCCCTCTGCTAGGATTATTTTAAAGAAGAAATATTTCCCTTTGTTTATTTGGCTTTTTCTAGGTAGTGGGAAATCAAACTTGGGCCAGTAGGCTTTGAAAACAAGCATCTTAGCCAGGCGTGGTGGCGCACGCCTTTAATCCCAGCACTTGGGAGGCAGAGGTAGGAGGATTGCTGTGGGTTCGAGGCCAGCCTGAGACTACATAGTGAATTCCAGGTCAGCCTGAGCTAGAGTAAGACCCTACCTCGGAAAACCAAAAAAAAAAAAAAAAAAAAAAAAAAAAAAAAGAAAACAAGCATCTTTAAGCACTGGGCAATCTCCCCAGCCAGAGAATGTACAGTCCAGAGCTGTGATAGGGAATAATAGATATTTGTGTGCCCCATCTAAAACTTTCCATATCATTTCACAAGAGTATCACATAAGCTTACCTCCTTTTCTCCTTTAGGCAGGATAGAAGCCAACTCAGAGCTAGAGTTCAGTCAAAAGTGAAGTCTTTTTTTCTCACTTTCTGAAGTGGATAAAAGCAGGATAGCAGCCCTTCTAAGTATGTGCTAAATTCTCGTAGTAGTATGATGTTTCACTGTGGTTAAAATGAGAAATAGTGGAAATCTACAGACCTGAAATTAGCTTACTGATAATATGCATCCAAAGTTTAGCAACAGGAAAGCATCTAAAATAAGTGACTTCTTTTCCTCTATTGAAGTTAAGCATGTAAAGAAGCAAAACAAAACAACAGCAGCAAAAACATAACACTTTAAGCTAAGGGAAAAACTACTTAAGCAAGTATGTGCATCCTGGTTAAAAATGTTCATTTAATGGGCAAATGTATCATTAAGTAGGTTTGCTATGATGAAATGCTGGAAGAAGGATCCAGCCTCAGTAATCACAGATGGAGTCTTGCCACATAATTCATATGGTCTCAGTAGCTTATAGCTCTGCCAACCAAAGTTCTGAAATCTTTTTTCTTTTTTTTTAATCTCCCTCCTAGCAAAGTTCCTTGCAGTCTTAAGTGTTTGTAGAGAAGGTCACAAGAGTAAAAGCAGAGGCTGGGAGTACTTCCCATGTAAGCAAAGCCTGTTGCCAGTGGTTGTTATATGTTCATTTTTGCAGCTGAACAAAACCCAGTAGGGACAGGCCTGGATTTAGGATTAAATCAACCCTGTCTCTTTAGCAGTACTGGAGATATTAAAGTAGGGGTGATTTAAGGAGCAATGAGTGTTGGCCTCCCCCAGACAGGGAAGTGCGACATACCACCTAGATCTGGGATGTCTTTCAGCTTGGCTATGTGGGCTCACCATTGCCAAACAGTACTGCAGCACAAGATTTCTGGCCCAGTGCACTGAATGACTGTGGTCCACTCTTTGAAGAGAGCGAAATCTAAGACATCCAAAGTGGTTTAAGAACACCAAAAGCTTCCTGCTCTGGTTTGTACTTGAAATAGCAAACATATTTTAAAATGTCTAAAGTTATTTCATCCCAGAAATGTACAGATTCCAGTATCAGCACCAGAAATAAAAATAAATGATTTTGGTAATAGAACATTGCAGCACAAAAACCCCTAAACAAACAGCAGCTCCTTCATGATCTCTCAGCCTATCAATTATGTTGTATTATTTCTCTGAATTACAGCATTGAAAAAGTTTAGTGTTAGGTTGTTTATAGCACATGCATATTTCCTCAGAATGCCTAAAACAGAGACAGTCTTATGGATGACAGCCTGTCATTTCCATATTTCTACAAATCTCTTTAATTTCCTAACTAAACAACAGAACTTTCTTTCTGAGGTCTCTGTGACCTGATGACTCAGTCAGTAATTCAAACTCCTAGTGGGTTGTGTAAGGAACATTGTGGAGACATGGGATCCAAGGATCACATTGTGGAGGGCAACCACTTCAGAACAATGGATGAATCTTCATTCCCACTCAACAAGCATGGTTTCTTGACTCTTTGGCTTCTTGTTAATGAGTTTGGGAGACATGAAACTTGATAAAAGTCCAATATTTCCTCCTCTGACTATAGCCATGAACTGAAGTTAAAATGCAGACACCAGAGACATTCTATTCTTGTCTCTCTAAGGGGGAGTATGTGATATTGTTTTTTTGTGGCTGCCAGCCACATGGCACAGTTTCATAGATATAATTATTACCTTGAACTAAGGCTTGACTGCTGAATTAAATTTCACACATCCCCTTTCCCACGCCCGCTGAAATAATCCTTTTTTAAATAGTCTCACCAATAATGCAGTAAATAAAAAAAATTAAATATGAGGTTTAATTATTATGATTTTCTAAAATTTTAATCCTTTTCTGAAGTAATGTATTAGTAAAAAAAATGTTACTTTTACTGCCTTTGGAATTCTATTCTTAAAAGATAAAACAGATAAAAGTAAAAAGCTATGATAATGGTGATATTAAAAGTCAAAAGATTTGTGACTTTATAAAGATGCAAAAGTTGTAAGACGAGAAAAAGAGTGTATTAGGGACCACAGACAAGTATGTAATTTTGTGAAAGTAGAAAAGACAACACAAACTGAATAGATAAGATCTATGGAGACTTGCACAGTTTTCCTATATTTGTCACTGAAAATACATCAGAATCTTTCCTTGTCCTAATTTAAATAGCAAATCTTATAAATTTACTCTATGGAAGAATAATTTCCATGTCCCAAAGTGATATAGTTAATTCATAAGCTGTAGTTGGAGACGCCTTTGATCCTATTATGTTGTAGGAAGCCCCAATTAACTTGATTACTTTACACGACACAGGCTTCAGGTGTCCACTTCTTACAACTGAAGAGTAGCTCTCAAATACCAACAAGATAGAATTGACTTTGATTGTGAAATGCTTACTTCCAAATGGGGCATTTATATCACTCGCTCCTAAGGCTCATGAAACATTGCAGAAGAGGAAGGATTGGAAAGAATGTAAGAGCCAGTGGATGGGAAGGGGTGCTGCAGGATGCTGTCTTCAGGGTGTGGCATGACCCTTGCACTTGTAAACTCACAGTAGCTATAGTTACCTTCAAATGGTCTACATAAGATAGGGCCAGCCAATATGCTGTCATGAATGGTGTAGGCACTCATGAGGATCCAGCCATCCCTGAGTAGTTATTGGCAGTAATGGTTTCTGGGGCAGAGGGGGCATTTTCTTCAGTGGTATGGCCACTAGTAAGTTGACTATGCTTCAGTAATCAACCAATCAACCTACCACTGGGCTTATAGGAGCAACCATAATTAAACTCAGTTGGGGACACACCCACCCACCCACCCACACACACACACACACACTATCAAAGTACAAGTTGAACTACTTCAAGTGAAAAGGAAGGTGTTCAGTGGGAAAGGAAGACCTTCCCTTGTCCCTCTCCTCTTCCCACTGAAGGTAATGAAGATAACTGTCATCAAAATAAGTGATATAAAATTATAAATCAATAAGTATAAAGGTACCACTGGCCTTATTTATGATGATATTATACCAACAAAACCATCATCTTCTCTGACAGATGGCTGGCTGTATTCTACCTGAACCTGTGCATTCTGCTATTTTCACTTTGTCTTCATTATTTCTAATGTTTAGCATGGTACAGTTGTCACTTCAGTAAAATATAAACTTTAAAGGAACATGGCAAAACCATACAAATGTATGAATTTATAGAACAAAACTGAAGAAGGCCTTTAAAAAATGTAAGCCCAGTTTCATATTCAAGAAGCATGCCCCAACAGTAAAAAAAAAAAAAAAAAAAAAAAAAAAAAAAAAAACAGGGTCTATCATATTTCGAAATTTCCCAACCATTCCTTTGCATTTTCTATATCCTATAGCTGCTTCAGGACTGCTTATTCCAGCGTATCTGCCCTGAAAAGAGAGCAATACCATCCTCTTCAACAAACTGTCAGCACATTGTGGTTTTGCTCTCTGTATTTACCCTAAGCAAACATTTTTTTCTTCTGTCCTCTGGAGTCAACTCTTTAGTAACTAACACCTGAGGAATTTAGAATTTTGATGGCAATATACAACTTACTGCTTTTAAACTTTATTTTATAGAAATTTTGTGAAGGATTAGAAATGAGGGATTTCTTTTATTTATTTATTTTTATTAATTAGTTTTGTACTCAGCAAATACAGCCAATTTGGTACCATTATTGGGCTCATCCATTACTTACCCCCTCCCCTTGGCCCCTCCTTGTTGAAGTATATGGGTCGTGCATTCTGGAGTTATCCCACAGTTATGGGTAGGATAAATGTCTGCATATCATGACCCAACATGTGGCTCTGACATTCTTTCCCCCCCCCCCTCTTCCACAAAATTTCCCTGAGCCATGTTGGGTTCATTTTTAGTCTGCTTCAGTGTTGGGGTGTTGGGGGCCTCTGGGGCTCTGGCTCTCTGCTTTGGTAGGAGTTGGTTTTTCTCTGTGTTGATCTCCTTCCCCCTTGTGCTGGTACCCAGTTCACCAAGGAAACAGCACCCTTGCTTGTTTCGCCAATTATTCTTAGTTTCAGCCAGGGCCCTTTTGAGGTATGATGGGGTGGCTCTCTCCTTAGAATCTACATCTATCTGAAAAAGAGAAGCAGATTCTCCAGCGGAGAGTAAGTTAGCACCAGACAAATGAGATAACCCTTACTTTTTTATAGAGAATATAATAGGTATAGGCCCTCTTGTAGCCCATGATTGGTGGTAGCTTGATAGTGGAGAGCGAGCTTATGTTTGGATATGGTTCTGACTTGTTTCCCAGCTCCAGCTATGGGTCCCATGCCACTGAGGGGATCACTTAGCTGAATCAAGAGCAGTTGGTTTCCCACCATGGCTGTGCACCACTATTGCACTTGTGTGAGCATCACCACAGGTTATTTGCTGCTAAGGAGGTGAGACCATGAGTTGCTTGGACAGATATTGGTCATTTTCCCCCAGTTGCCCATGTAGCACCTTCTGGCCCTAGATGCACTGACTGTCTGGGGACTGATGGAAATGAGGGATTAAATACCTATGATTTTCAAAATAATATTTTGTTTATTTATGAGAGAGAGAATGGATAATAGCCACTGAAAATGAACTCCAGATGTATATGCTCCCTTTTGCATCTGGCTTTTCTGGGGCCCTGAGGAATCTAACCCAGGTCATTGGGCTTTGTAGGCAAATATTTTAACCAGTGATCCATCTCTTCAGCCTTATAATTTTTGTGGTGCAGTAATTTCAACAAGTTTAGCCTTTATCAATCAATCTAATACTTTCTGATGTAAAACTTCATTTTACCTTTTCAATTTCCATTTTAAGTTTTTTTATATGGAGAAATTTCTCTGTGTTCCTATAGATTTTTAATTAACATAACTGCTATTTAGGGTTCGCAGTGGTTGTGTTGATAGTGTGTGTCAATATTTTGATATCTGGACTTTCTATATCTAAGTGGTATCCAGAAAAAGATTTTGAGTTTTTGAAGTAGTAACACTAATATTATTTGTGTCTAAGTTTTGAACATAACCCCCAAATAAAACAATTTGAATTGATGTAGCCCTTTCATACGGAGATGGCCTTACACTAAAGAAATCGAAATTCCCACACTGGAGAAATGGCTTAGCATTTAAAGCCTATGAAGCTTAAGGACCCAGGTTCAATTTGTCAGAACCCACATAAGCCAGATGCACATGATGGCGCATGCGTCTGGCACATGCATCTGGAGCTTGTTTGCAGTGGCTAGAGGCCCTGGCATGCCAATTTTTATTCATTCTCTCTCCCTCCCTCTCTCTCTCTCTCTCTCTCTCTCATTAATAATTTAATAAATAATTAAAAGAAAAGAAATCTAAATCCCTAAATTATGTGGTTTATTAGAGCAAACTCAAACATGAGTCTTGATTCTCCCAGTTAACCTCCTTCTCATAAGATGCCTATCCTAACCCTGTTTTTCCATTCCTCTAAGCATTTATAAACCCCTCTCCACATTCTCGCCTGCAATCTGACGTGATTGACAGCTTCCATTCACTATACCAGTCAAGACAAGTTTAAGATGAATAGACTTCTGTGGAAATAGAATCTTTCCATCCATCTACCTATATTATCTCTCATAAATTTCAATAACTTCTACTGCCAAAGACAAGAAAGAAAGCCTGTTTATAGACTCCTCACAAATAATCAGATTCCTCAAGACTCCTGAACAGGGCTGAGTGAGGGCCACTTTTACAGTCATTGCACAGCATCTAAAGTCTGGTTGGAATTGTCCTCC
Source organism: Dipus sagitta (assembly GCA_036346955.1). Lineage (NCBI taxonomy): Eukaryota > Metazoa > Chordata > Mammalia > Rodentia > Dipodidae > Dipus > Dipus sagitta. The sequence goes on from CM070771.1 coordinate 145,256,568, forward strand.
GCATGTGAGGTCTTCTAACCAAAGTCTTTCTCTGTATTTATTAATCTATTATTCATTTGTTATGCTTCATCTTGGAAAATGAAAATGTGTAATGACACCATGTATTTGGCTGGCTCTGGTTAAAGTTAAATATCCCCTTTTTAATTTTCACTTCCATAGAAGGTATATGACAAATGACATGGTAATTTTCTTTTTTCTTCATGTTCATAAAACATTGATAATATGATTTTTACCTTCCCTTTGTTCTCAATTAAATGAAATGCTCCAATACAATTAACGTGCTCTTGTGATTTAGATCGTCTTTAGAGGTTTCTCTTGTCTCTGATTAACAGCATTTTCCATCCATTCTCAGAACCCCCGACTGCTATTCAGAATGTTCCATTATGCCTGCCAGCTATAAATACAATTGTGAACCAATATCATTTTAATTGTTTCACTAATAACTTGTTTTAAATGATTCAACAGTCATCAGGAAAGATAAGTGCTCTTGTACCCTGCAGGCTTATGGGCATGATGGTATGAGGCCATGTGGAGAGCTGTATCAGAATAATGAAACGGTATGCAGAAGATAATGACAAAGCACTCACATTGCCGTAAAGATAAATGAAAACAGTAGATCTTCTCTGCTTAGTAATATAACATCCATTTCTAGCTCCCATTTCAATCATTAGACCTTCCAAACAGATTAATGCACAAATACACATAAGCAACATGTCCCATCATAACAGCCATATGCTCACATTTTTCCAGGCCGACTGTGAATGATGGAGTTAACGAGCTTTACAAATGCTCTTGTTAATTAACAAAAATTGTTACTTTCTCATTTGAGGGGGGTTTATAAATTAGACTTAATTACACCAGATAATTGCAACTGCCAAGCGTGAAGTAACTCCTCATTCTGTTCTTTCAGTGGCAAATCAACAATTGCAACCCTTGCCTATTTGTGTGGATGAATTTAATAAGCAAACAGCCCTTTTATGTTAATGGTTTACTGGCATTCACGGGCCTGGCAGGAGAAATGTGCTGGGGGAGGGTTTGCTAATGGCAGCACATAATCACATTAATTAAAATATAACTGCCATTTAAAGATTTGTAGTGTGGAATTAGAGCATGTTGGGAACTGAGAAAATCAAGCTAGAGTGCATATTAGCACCATCATGCCACACTCCCTGCACAGCAGTCAGCAACCTCATGTGTCATAAATGTAATTTATGAGTGCTATTTACTTTGAAATATATGTTTTTAGTTCACTCATTAGAATGTAAAAATTTACAGTGTTGGCTCCAGGAAGTTTAACATAAATTTACTAAAAGCTTAGACCCATGATCTGCTTTTAACAAATCCCTTCACAATAATTTTTTTAAATTATGACTTTCATAATTTTCTATAGTAAAACCAACTGTCTCCCTTTCTGAGGACAAATTCAAAGCCCCGTACTAAAAATTATAGACTTTCCGTTATATTTGCATAATTCCACACTTTTTGTTTGGGTTTTTATAAGTATGATCCTCAGAATTATCTTTGTTCTTAAGAAGGTTGGTGGAAACTGCTAAATGCTTTAAAGCTGAGAATATGCAGAGAAGACAGTGAAGAAAATTTCTTGTAAAGCTTTTCACTGGTCTGTCTCTGGGATCCACTCATTAGTTTTAAATATGTCCTTGGTCTAAGTCAGTCCCATTTGTATTTCACCTACAAAGAGCCTATGACTATACCTTGGATAAACTGCCAAGGGACCATAACAACAGTCAGGGGAATAAGACTTAATTGAATCTTAATAATGTCAAAGGATTTTAGTTGTAGGGAACTAGTTGGCTGTGACTGTATTCCAACTTACAAAATGTTATACCTTTAGCTTTGTGGAAATGTATAATAACTTGTTTTCCTTCATTCAACATTCTCTGAGATCCCCAGAAGATCCTAGAATCATAGTTCTAGCCTTCTTGGTAAGAATACGCTAGAACACAGTGCACAGGATTATTTCAGACTGACATTTTCTTAAACTTCAGGGACATCTTTCCAATACAAATAACTTGAGTATATTAAAAGTAAAAATATAAGTGTTTGGTTAACTTCCAGTGACCAGCCCCAGCTACACACTCATAAGAGATCTTTTCATGTACAATCTGGTCCTCACTGATAGTGTTTTTCAAGTTTACCCTTTTGTCACTGAGGAAGAAGTCCTTTTTTGGAGCCAAGGGTAGTCTCTCCCAAAATTATATCCTTGGGAGATTTCAAAAGGCAAAATGTAAGAACACTGTGATAGCTTTTCATGGATAGAAAGGATATTAGAATAAAGTCTATGGCATAGTACCATCAGTTAGGAGTGCTACTTTTCCTTTCCATGTTTTTTTTTTTTTAACTAGTCTAGTTTTTACTAGTGGCATGATATTTTAAGCCAAATTCTCTGGACAGAGGCAGTGTTTTTTTTTTTTTTTTTTTACTCTAAAACTAATTCTACATGTCTTCCTTTTACCTGTGTGGGTCTAGTCTTGACTCACATTTGTTGCCTCCAAATGAAACATCTGCAATGTTATTTCTGGTGTTCAGTGTTGTTTTAGTGGTCACCATAGTCTCTTGTGTCTTTAATGATGTATAAGAAAAAAAAAAAAACATGTAATTAGGAAATGGAAGTCCACCCCAAATCACAGTGACTGGTTTGAGATAATACATTATATGAAGGCAATGGTGCGGGTAACTTGGGAAAACTGCATGGGTGTTTGATTCCTCTCTATTTTTCCTGCAAGTATTTCCTCTGTTCTACTAGAAAATCTACACATACCTCACTTTGGAGTTCTTTCTTGATTTTCATCATGGGGATTGGTTTATTTGTTATTTATTTATTTATTTATTGCTTTTAACTCAAATGCATGAACATTTATCATTATTCCCTTGATTAGGTACTGAGGATCACATTTTGGGGACACAAGGACCTGTGTTGAAATTGCCTAGTTTTCTAGGAAGTACAAAACACAGAAGTAGGTATATTAAGTCTCACAATGAAAATTCTACTATAGGTATGTATACTTGTGTACCAGAAATATAGAGGCAATTTAATTTTTAGCTTAAGGAGGAACCTGTATACTGTTTTCCACAGTGTCTATACCAATTTATATCCAATAACAGTGAATAAGGGTTTTTCTTTCCATGAATCCCCACCAGCATCTTGTCATTATTTTTGTTTTTAATGATAGCCATTATGACTGGCATGAGATGGAATCTCAATGTAGTTTTCGTCTACATTTTATTGATGGCTAAGGAGGTGTGACACATTTTTAAATATTTATTGACCTTTTTGAATCTCTCCTTTTGAGAAATATCTGTCCAGATTTTTGGCACATTTATTGATTGGATGATTTATTTCTGATATTAATTTTCACAGTTCTTTACATATGCTGGATATAAAATCCCTAGACCATAGTTAATTAAATGAAATAAGCCAGACTCAGAAAGACAAATACAGTGTCTTTTAATGTGTATAAATAATCTAGATTCAAAATTTTATGTGGATGTTTATTCATGTGTGGGTGTTTCATGAAGCTAGAAAAAAGAATCATGGCGAAGCAGGAAGAGATATTAAGTAATACAGGTGGAGGAAACAGAGGAGGCAATGAAATACATGTGAAATAAAAGCAAATCTGGAACCATTCAGTGGGAGAAATGTAACCAGTCAGAGGATGGAGAGGGCAGTGGGAAGGAGGGTGAAAAATAAGACGTTATAATGACATTAATGTACACAAATACCATAACAAAACCCACTCTTTTATATGACAACTTGAAAAACTAATTAAAAACAAAGAAATAGAGGACCTTCCAGGTCCAAGGAAGAAAAGTATGCATAGAACGATGATAGTTTCATTAAACAATTGTGTCTAAGTACTTTAGCTGACTCCAGAGAATGCTAAGTAGTTGAGGAATAGGGTCTACATTCCCTGAGATATGTGTGTATGGGTCACATGATGAAAAAATAAAAACATTGGCAAATGCCAGGTGGGAGATCTGGCCAGATGTATGTATTAGATCGAATAGTATGTGATAGTTCAAAGAATAGATTGGTAGCAAAAGAAAACTTGAAGCATAAAATCAGTTCAGTGAACTGTTGACAGAAGAGCAACAGGAAGGAGACAAAACAAGAGATAGTCTTGTAAAGATTTAGAAAGAAAAGTTTTCACAACTTGAACATGTGTTTATGTATAAAAAATGTGGAGGTTCATCTAAGGATTTCTAGACTTCTTGCAAAAACGCTTGTTTCATGGTGTTTCCAGTTGATATCTATTCTATCTGCTTTGATCTCTTGTTTACTTTGAAGATATAAGTACTTCAGTTTTGCTTCAGTACCTTGTATGCAATATAGATTAGGAAATCAAACAAATAATTCTGGAATAAAACAAACATGAGTTGAGGCACTAGCATGTGATTTTACTTATTGGCTCTCTTCCCTTACCTTTTCCTTTTATTTCTTTGGCCAAGCTATGAACATCTCTCATACCAGTTTCTGAATCTTAAATTATGCTTTGCTATTTGCAGGTAATAATTTAATTTATGAGCTGATTTTGTGAAGACTTATGTAATATAAATGATCAAAGGCTTATATAACTTAAGTGATCAAAAAATAGTGTCAGTTTTCATTGTGATTTCTTAAGGAGCTGTGTTAAGGGAAACTTCAGATGCAATTGAAGTTTCTAGTGTAGGCAGCTTCACTTGTAGGATCATGAGCATGACTCCTCATGTTTCTCTTTGTAAATGACATTGTGTTGATACACAGCAGTACTTAAATGCTTTTCCCATGTATGCAAAAATGAAAGAACGTCCCTATCCATCTTTCCAAATAAAGAAAACTCCAACTTGATGTTACAGTCATGTATTTAAGCTGAAAGAAAAATTCACCTGCAACACTGCACGCTCCACTAAATGTTAAATGACAGGCAGAGTTTCCAGTAATGAGATTGGGGAATGCCATCACTCCACAGGCACGGAAGCCAGGCTCATTGCAATTCAGCACTATAGTGTGGGGATTCAGGATGCTTAATTTAGTGGTATCATTATTGTTTTTATATGAAAAGGGAGTATGAATTAGAAAAAGCCACTCACTGGCTTTCCTGGAGTACCCTTGTTCCAAGGCAAGGTAAGTGGTTTCTTTGGGCCCTTTCTGACATCGAGGTCCCATGTACTAACTTTCTGTGTTACAGGAAACTGTCAAGCGATTAAGACTTGTCAGACTAAAGGTGAGGAATATTTCCCAATTCTGAGTGTAAAGGTGATTCTGAGAACCTGTTAAAGTTTCAAAGGAAAATTTGAAACTGAAAATAAAAACCTTGTGGGATCATGTTTTATCCTTAGTTCTTATTTCAAAGTATTTTCCAATACACAACTTTCAATGATCACTATAAAGTTATTAGGTAGCCATTCTGTGCATAACATAGAGAAGAAGCATCTTTTAAGTTTCGCAACACCTATGTTATGTGAAAACAAAAAAGGCCCGGCAAAACTTAACAATGTCAAGAAGGCGATGATAAGGAAATCTTGAGACTGCTTAGAGAAGATTAAAATACAGAGTGATTTACAGCTCTAATTCATCTTTATTTTTTTAACCATGTAGATAGAGCACCAATATCTTAACATCCTTAATGAATATCTGGGACTTTAGAAACTTATATGACAGCAGATTCACTGTGCCCACTCAGATCATATCATTTATGGTTGAATTAGAAGTCCAGATGCCGAGTTTGGACAACTAGAATAACTGAAAGGTAAGAGGGTCCCTGCCATGGCTAAGATTTGGAAATTAATTGAGGTTTAGAAAGAGCCAATAATCAAAGGATTACCACATAGGCACTTCTGCTCCAAGAAAGGACAGAGTAAAGCCTTTCTTATCCATTATTCATTTTTATAGCAAGCATGGCAGGATAAAATATATGACAGACATTTTATCTGAATATCTAAGCAGCCTTCCACTAGGCAATTGAAGAGACAATTTAAGATGAACCTACCACTGATGTAATGAAGAGAAGTAATGAAGTAATGAAGAGAAGGAAATACTATGAAAAGGTACAACATTAGGCAAATGGCATAATTACTATACAAGAAAACAAAATCAATAAAATGGTTATAAGTTCTGGAATGAATTTTTTATTCTGAAAAATATTCATTCAAAGAATCAATAAATATTATAAAAATGGAACTTTATTTGTATTGAATACAAAGAAAAGGGCAAAAATCTAATAGAACAGTTATATCTGAATGCAAAATATCGAGTAGGAAGTTGGATAGACATTTTCTAGAATAATAGAGCATATGAAGAAATTGAATGAACATGGAGAATATGAAAGACTGATGCAGAAGTTGAGATATACTTTGTTAGAGTCTGCATCAAGCTAACTACAAGTAGTTCCAAAATTTCAGTGCTTTACCAGAGAGGAGTTCAAGGCAGCTCCTGTTAGATGGCCAGTCAGCCAGTCACACCATAGAGAAGGATAGCATCTAATAGCATTGTTCACTACCTGCTCAATACCCGAAGCACAGGACATGGTCAGGAGGGCTACTATGAGAGAGGGAGTGCTACAGTCCTCCATTGCGTCTGGAAGTAGAGGTGTTGCCACCATGCCAAGGTGTGCCAGATAGAAAGAAGAGGTAAGAAGCAATATTCACAGAGACAATACAGAATCACTTAGGAACACTTTCCATAAACATCTGTGGATCTATGTAGGGATAAGCTAACATACACTAGGTCCGCAGCTCAGGTCTGTGTACTAGGTTTCAACAGGGTCCCAACAGGAAACGAAAGTCATGGATACTTGACCTCCTTTAATTCTAAAAATAAAATAAATGAAATTTATGAGCTAATAAGTTTCATCAAGATAAAAATACAATTTATATAGTAAACAGAATAAAGTATATCAAAACATTATTTGTACTTTTGGCTTTGTTTTATTACGTATACTTTGTATGGACACATCATGTGTTGGGACCATCCTTTCCCTCCTTCTTGAACCCACTCTGCTGAGAAACACCCTCAGTGGGATTGCTGATATTCCTCATGGTGTTGTGGGTTATGAGTTTTGAAAGCAGCGGTCAGTCTTGGGGGGGGGGGATGCCTCTGAGTATGCCCTCCCACCCTGTGGCTCTTACAATCTTTTCAGCCCCTCTTCCACAAAATTCCCTGAGCCATGGTGGGTGTGTTCTAAGTCCACTTTATTGTTGAGCTCTCAGGAGCTTCTGAATTTCTGCATTGATATGGGTTGAGTATCCTCAGTGTCTGTCTCCTTTGCCAAGGTACAGGGTGTCAGACTCTTAACAATTTTAGAAATTATTGTGTATTATTGCTAAAGCTCTAACTTTTCAATATTACCCTAGGAGAAGGTATAAAATCTGAATATACTAGAGGCAAAGAGCAAAATGGCAAGAAGTCAGAGGTCAGAAATCTGCATGAATTTCCAGTTATTTATCAAACACTTATCAATAAACCATATGAATAAAAAGCCCTTTTATTTCCCACAAGTCTTGTTCAGATTTATAATTATTCTTGAAACAATACTATATATTTTCCATATATTTATTAAATTAAATACATCTAGGTTGAAAACATTTTCTATTAAGCCAATACATATTTTGCAGAATCTGATTTCTCTATTATACTTGTGCTTATTCGTTTTGTGTTGACTAACATTGCTAAGCTCTGCCCTGGTTCTACTTTATAATGATATAACCTCTTATGTCCTACTTTCAGTGCTATCATTACCTTTTGTGTATTTAATTTCATCTTGCATAGTTTTAATTTTTCTGAATAAAGTTTTAAGCCTTTTCATTCTATTTTTCAAAATATTTCAATTATTTAATGCTTTGTGGATTAAAATACAACTTTTATCTCCATCTAGTTTATATACTAGACAGTACAACATTCTTTTCTGTTTCTTACATTGTAGCTTTGACAAATGAACAACAACATGCACTGGAAAGAGGACAGTTTCTTCAATAAATTGTTGGTGAAATTGGATAATCACATGTAGACAAATGAAACTAGACCCACTCCTCTCACCATGCACAAAAATCAACTACAAATGACCTCAAAATGAAGCCTGAAGCTCTTAATTGCCTTGATTTCATTTAGCACACAATAGTTATGTTGATGAGGATTTTATTTTTAACTTTATGATGGTATTTTTGGTTATCATATGATTAAAAAATACTTGCTCTCTCCCTTTCTTCCTTCATGGTCAGATAATATAAACTAAGAGAACTCATCTTAGTGTGACATAAATATTCTTATGGCTAGAATATGAACAATTTTATGAAAGGTAGACTCTTTTAAATAAATATGATCAATGGTCATATGGAAAGTTTTATGGAATAAGAATAGTATATTGACCTAGTTCTGTCTTTATTTTGTATCTTGTTGAACTGTGACAAAAAAGAAGTATTAATTTCTAACAAATGTACTGCTCATATAGAATCTATTTTCTTTTTTTCAAGCCATTTTCATTTTATTTTTCAAGATATATATATATATATATAAAAGTATATATGTATTTTATATATATATATATATATATATATATATATATATATATATATATATTTGACAACTACTATACTTACAGACAACAAACCATGATATTTCCCTCCCCTCCCCCACTTTCCCCTTCATAAATCTGTTCTCCATCATATCCCCTCCCTCTTTCCATTAGTCTCTCTTTTAATTTGATGTCATCATCTTTTTCTCCTATTATGATTTTCTTGTGAGGGGATTGGCTAGGCACTGCGAGGTCTTGGATATCAAGGCCAAATTATGTCCTGACAGTTGTATATAAGGAGTGGTACCCTTCCTTTGGCTTTTACATTATTTCCGCAACCTCCTACTCAATGGGCCCTGAGCCTTAGAGTGTCTGAGATGTTTCAATGTTGGACACTCCTCCATCCCTTCTTCTCAGCACTATGTTGCCTTTTGGCTTACCCCAGTGGCCATCACCATCTGAAAAGAGAAGCTTCTCTAACCAGAAGTGAGAGTAGCATTAATATATGAGTAAAAACATTAAGTGTAGTGCTTTCAGGGAAATTTGGTTAAAGTAACATATGCATTTACCCAGACAAGAGCAGACTTTATACCCCTAAGGCCGATGACCTCTCCTGCCATAGGCTTTTGACTAGGTTTTCAGTATCAGGCACATATTCCCTCCCATAGAGTGGGCCTTCAGTCCAATTAGAGAGCAGTTGGTTTCCCTCTGAGCAGACATGTCACTATTGCACTCATTTAGTCATTTGGCCTGTCTCGCCAAACTTGAGGTTTCCAATATCCACTCTTTTCATTGCTGATGACTTCTGTCTTCCATAAGACTGCATACAGTGCAGCTTTCTCCAGCTTTTAGTTGGCTGGGCTATAGGGAGAAGGTTTTCTGCTCAACACCAGTTTGATTTCATAGTGACTTTGCTGCTCAGGCATGTGAAGTCTTCAACAACAGAGTCCTACCATCTCTTTCTCATGGGAAACCAAGGGCCTTGGCAATGGCCTATAATGTTTTGAAGGCAAAAGGGACCACCCTGGCCAACAACTCACTGGAAGGTATCCCATCCCTGGCACTGAAAATTTTCTAGTAACCATCTATAGCTTCTGGATATGCCATTATTTAAGAAAGTAGATTTTCATGTGTCTTAATCAGAATATCTTGAATTTTGATTGACTCTCATGCTCCCCCCCCCCGCCTTCTTTTCTACAATCTCTTCCCCTGACTTCCCTTAAGCCTTTTCCCTCCCTGTAATCTGCTCTTCTACTTACATATACAATACACAATACCATCCTCTTAAGGCCTTCCCTCTCCTCCCTCCCTTATAGCCTTTTTCTAGCATATGGGCCTCTGCTACTGATTTTTGGTTGAAGATCACACACAAGTCTATACATTTGTAGCTAGGATCCACGTATAAGAGAGAATGTGTGACGTTTGGCTTTCTGAGTCTGGGTTACCTCACTTAGTATAATCCTTTCCAGATCCATCCATTGCCCTGCAAATTTCATAATTTCACTTTTTGAAATCTCTGAATAGAACTCCATTGTGTAGATGTACCACATCTTTATTATCCATTCTTCTGGAATGGACATCTAGGCTGGTTTCATTTCCTAGCTATTGTGAATAGAACAGCAATAAACATGGTTGTGCAAGTATCTCTAAGGTAGTGAGAAAAGTCATTAGGATATATGCCTAGAAGTGCTATAGCTGGATCATTTTAGATGTTTCAAGAACCTCCACACTTATTTCCACAATAACTCTACCACATTCCATTACCATTAACAGTGTAGGAGGGTTCCCCTTTTACCATATCCTCACCAAGACTTATTGTCATTTGTTTTCTTGATGTTAGCCATTCTGACAGGAGATAAATGGAATCTCAAAGCAGTTTTAATTTGCATTTCCCTGATGGCTAAGTATGTAGAACACTTTTTTAGATGTTTATATGCCATCTGTTTTTCTTCTGATGTGGACTTTCTATTTAGTTCCATAGCCCATTTTTTGATTGGGTTCTTTGATTTCCTATTGTTCTGTTTTCTGAGTTCTTTGTATATTCTGGATACTAATCTTCTGTCAGATGAGTAGCTGGCAAAGATTTTCTGCCATTCTGTATGTTGTCCCTTTGCTCTGTTCACAGTGTTCTTTGCTGTACAAAAGCTTTGTAATTTCATGAGATCACAGTAGTTGATTAGTGGTTTCCTTTTCTGAGCAATTGGGGTTATATTCAGAAAGTCATTACCTATGCCAATATATTGAAGGGTTTCCCCTACCTTTTCCTCTAGCAATTTCAGAGTTTCAGGTCTGATAGTAATATCCCTGATCCACTTGGATTTGATTTTTGTACATGGAGAAAGACAAGGATCTATTTTCATCTTTCTACATATAGATATCCCGGTTTCCCAGCACCACTTGTTGAAGAGGCTGTCCTTTTTTCAATGAATATTTTTGGCATTTTTGTCAAAACTCAGATGGCTGTAGCTGCCTGGATTTATGCCCAGGTCCCCTATTCTGTTCCATTGATCTACATGTCTGTTTTTGTATCAATACCATGCTATTTTTGCTACTATTGCTTTGTAATATAGCTTAAAATTGGGTATGGTGATACCACCAGCCTTATTTTTGTTGCTCAAAATTGTTTTGGCTATTCGAGGATTTTTGTGTTTCCAAATGAATTTTAGGATTGTTTTTTCTATTCCTGTGAAGAATGCCATTAGAATTTTAATGTGGATAGCATTAAATGTGTAGATTGCTTTTGGTAAGATTGACATTGTCACAATATTGATTCTTCCAATCCAAGAACATGTGATGTCTTTCCGTTTCTTTGTGTCTTCTGCAATTTCTTGTTTGAGTGTTTTAAAGTTCTCATTGTAGAGATCCTTTATTTCCTCAGTTAAGTTTATTCCAAGGTACTTTATTTTGTTTGAGGAAATTGTGAATGGGAGAGATTCTGTGATTTTATTCTCTGCATGTTTGTTGTTATGTTTTCTTAACATATATTATATTCTAATTAAAATCTGAAGAGTCAGTACTGTTTTCATTAATATCTATAATTTTTTAATATAAAGCCTCCCACTTAAATTTATTTTTTATTTTTTAAATATTTTATTTTATTTATTTATTTATTTGACAGACAAAGAGACAGAGAGAGAGAATGGGCACACCAGGGCCTCCAGTCACTGGAAACAAACTCCAGACGCATGCACCCCCTTGTGCATCTGGCGTTGGTCCTGTAGAATTGAACTTGGGTCCTTTGGGTTTGCAGGCAAATGCCTTAACCAATAAGCCATCCCTCCTGCATTCTTAATTTTATTTAATTAATTGTTTTTCAAATGCTGCCACTTGGCACTTCTAACAATTATAGCTCTTCTTTATCTCAATTTTAAAATAATACTATTTTTTCACACTAAGGAAAGAGTGAAAAGTTTTTATCTTCTAAATTAAGGTCACATTAATCTATTTTCAGTTTTTTCTACATTCATATACTAATAGTACTTGGTCCTACTATTATATATGTGTAATATAGAATGATTTAGGTTTTTATGCTTTTATGCCCTTCATCTGTGTATCTGGTATGTATATTTATGTATGTTATCATTTATGTATTTTCACAATCTTATACATGTAAATAGTGCTATTTGATCTTATCACTTTCCCATTACCTTTTCTTATCTCCACCCAGTCCTGATGAAGCAACCACTGTAGGCCTACCTGTGTGGTATATATGTATGTATGTATATATGCATAATCTTAAGTATGGGTACATATATAGGATGGAGCCTAAGGAGGATAGAGGTCAATATCAGGTATCTTACTCTATCACTTCCCAATTTATTTATTACAACAAGGTCTCTCTTTCTCTCACACTGAACAGGGTGTTTCACTAACTGACTAAGGTGGTTCTACCCAGCTTGCCCCAGGATCCATCTGTCTCTTCCTCCCGAGGTGTGGATTTACAGGCACACATCATCACTATGCCAAGTATTTGACCGTATTCCACATATACAAACTCAGATATGCACACTTATGTGGCAAATATTTTTACTAACTGAGCCATCTTCACAGCCCTATGTATGTGAATTTCACAATGCCTACTTTCATTTTTTGACATTTAACTCAAGCAAATGTAACATGAGAATTATTTTTAAAAAAAAAAGGCCTATGATGTTTTAAAGCAGAAACTATAATATGGGAACTTCTTACTCATGGTAGCTTAGCAAGACTCATCTCAAACATTCAAGGTTTAGCACCTTTGAGGAATATAAAGTTTTAGTATATTTTAATATGGTTTCTCTTTTTACTGGTCTGCTCTGCTTTCTCATGTGAACAAAAGTTAGTTTTAGCAATTTGAATATGTCTGGATATTATATATATATATATATATATATATATATATATATAGCTTTTTTCTTTTTCACATATCCTAATATTCTGTCCTTGAAAGACTGATACAGATTATATCTTTTTAAAAAATGTTCTTTTAACTTTTATTAATTTGCTCTATTTTGTATATTAATTTAAATATTTTTGTGGTTTTTTGTTTCATATTTAGCAACCTCAATTTGTTATAAAATTTATCATTTTCTTATTTTCAAAGTATTGTTTAAAATGTATGGCCAAAACTGGAATAAAAGTAACACAATACTATTGAATTTTAACTACTCAAATAAAAGACAGCTCCATGAAGTGATACAGATGTATATAACTCATTAAATAATTCATTCCAAAAGTTTATTCTAGTGGGGGCCTGTGCATTGCTGGCTGGTGAGGGGATTGGCATGTGAGGACAGTGTGGTCACAGCTGCTTGAGAGGCTCAGCATGTTTGGGGACAGTGCACTCTAGCATGTGGAGCCTGTGTGGTTATAGCTGATGAGAGGCTCCATGTGTTTGGGCCTGTACCATAAGTGTGCCTGAGTGTGTGGGGTGTGTAAATCCCATAAGAGAAAGACCACACTAACCAAAACTAGAGCTGGCTCAAAAATGTTCAAAGCCCAAGAAAGCATCAAACTTCAGAAAGCCCCCAAAATGGGAGGATTAAAACAAACCTCACAGTTATAACCTTAAATATTAATGGTATTAATTCATCCACCAAAAGGCACAAATTAAGAAGGTGGATAAAAAATGGATCCTTCCATCTTCTGTTTTCAGGAAACCCATATCACCACGGAGGACAGACACCTACTCTGGATAAAAGGATGGAAAATGATTTTCCAACCAAATGGAAATAAGAAACAAGCAGGTGCAGCTATATTAATATCTGATAAAATAAACTTCAAACCAAAAGTAATCACAAGGGGCAAAAATGTCAAAAGGCCAGATATTATTACTCATCAAGGGAACAATTCCAGCAAGAGGACATCACAAACATAAATTTATGCAGTTCATGAAACAAGACCTACTTGAAAACAAATCAGAAATAAACCCCAATAGCATTATAATGGGGGACTTTAATACCCACTTTCATTAATAGACAGATCATACAAGCAGGAAATCAGGGAAATAAGAGACCTTAAAAACACCATAGACCAATTAGACCTAACAGACATCTTCAGAATATTTCACCAATTCCACAGAACATACATTCTACTCAAAAGTCCATACAATCTTCTGCAGAATATAACATATATTAGGGCATAAAGCATTACACCATAAATTTTGTAAAATTAATGTAACTTCCAAATTATATCAGACTATATTCCCTTAAAGCTAGAAATTAACAAAAAGAGACACCGCAGAAATTTCACCAGTTCCAGGAGACTGAACAACATACTTTAAAACAATGAATGGGTTGTGGAAGAAATCAAAAAGGAAATTATAAAATGTCAAGAACTGAACGATAACAAAAACATAACATACCAAAAATTATGGACATAATGAAGGCAGTCCTAAAGGGGAAAATTCATAGCACTGAATGCTTTCATGATAAAGACAGAGAGATCTCAAATTAATAACCTAACCATCCACCTAGAGGTATTGGAAAATGAGAACAATCCAACCCTAAGAGCTTGAGATGGAAAGAAATAATTAAGATCAGAGCAGAAATTAATGAATTGGAAGCTAAGACAACAATTAAGAAAACTGATGAAATGAAGAGCTGGGTGTTAGAGAAAAAAAAATATACAAGATTCATAAACCCCTGGACAGTTTCATCAAATGAAAAAAAAAAAAAAAGAGTTATCTTAAATTAAGAAAATTAGAAGTGAAAATGGAAAGGACTCACCAGACACCAATGAATTTGGAGTAGTCATCATGTCATACTTCCAAAACCTCTACTCCACACAATTTGACAATCAGGAAGAAGTGAATGAATTCATACACAAATAGCACCTAAAAAAAAAAAAAAAAACTAAACTCAGAGCAGATTAATCTCTTAAACAAACCCATCATATCCATTGAGATTCAAAATATAATCAAAAACCTCCCCAAAAAGAAAAGTCCCGGACCAGATGGCTTCTCAACCAAATTCTATCAAGCATTCACTGAAGAACTAAAATCACTTTTTCTAAAACTATTTCACATAATTAGAGAAGAGGGAATGCTCCCAAACTCCTTTTATGAAGCTAGCATCACCCCACTTCCAAACCCTGATGGAGACATACAATAAGAAAATTATAGGCCCATATCACTAAAAAACTTAGATGCAGAGATCCTGAACAAAATCCCCGCAACTTGAATTCAACAATAAAGCAAAAGCATTATCAACCTTGATCAAGCAGGCTTTATCCCAGGTAGGCAGGATGGTTCATATAGAACATACAGAAACTGGTTAATGTAATTCACCACAAAAATAAACTTAAGCACAGAAACCACATGATCATCTCAATGGCTGCAGAGAAGGCCTTCAACAAAATACACTATCACTTCACTATCAAAATGCTAGAGAGAATAGGCATGTAGAGCATATATCTCAACATAATAAAGGCTATATATAAAGAAACAAAGACCAGATAATACTTAGTGGGAAGGACTCAAGGAGTTCTCATTGGATCGGGAGTAAGACAGGGATTCCCACTCTCATCACTGCTCTTTAACATAATACTAAAAATCCTTGCCCAAGCAATAAGACAGGAGAAAGAAATTAAAGGGATACAAATTGAAAAGGAAGTCAAATTACCCCTATTTGCAGGTGACATGATCCTATATATAAGTGACGCAAAAGAATCCACCAAAAACTTCTAAAAGTGATAAATTTCTTCAGCAAAGTAGCAGGATACAAAATCAACACACAAAAATCAGTAGTGTTTCCATATGCAAAGGACAAATATACAGAAAAAGGTATTAGTAAAGCTAGCCCATTTTCAATAGCCACAAAAAAATTCAAATACATTGGAATAACACTAACTAAGGATTTGAAGATCTATCTAATGAAAACATAAGACCAGTCAAGAAAAACAAATTGAGGAAGACATAAGAAGACTTTTCAAGACATTCCATCTTCCTGAGTAGGTAGAATTAAGATTGTTAAAATGACAATTTTACCAAAAGCAATATACAGATTTAATGCAATACCAATGAAAATCCCAGCATCATTGTTCTCAGATATAGAAAAACTGATCTCAAAATTCATATGGAATGGAAGCCAGCCTCACATACCCATACATATCTTCAGCAAAAGAAACACCTCTGTAGGTATCACCATGCGTGAGCTAAAGCTACACTACAAATTCATAATAACAAAAACAGCATGATACCAGCATATAAATAGACATATAGACCAATAGAACAGAATTGAAGACCCAGCCCTTAATTCAAGTAAGCCACATGATCTTTGAAAAAGGAACCACACTGGAGAAAAGACAGAACCTTCAACAAATGTGCTCAACAAACTGAGTAAGCACATGTAGAAAAATGAAACTAGACCCACTCATCTCACCATGAACAAAAATCAACTTCAAATGAATTAGAGACCTTAACATAAGAGCTAAAACACTTAAACTAGTGGAAGAAAAAATAAGAGGAACTCTCCATGATATAGGATTGGGGAAAGACTTCCTAAACAATACCCCAGTAGCCCAGGAAATTGATCATTTCACCAGCGGGATCTCATGAAGCTAAAATGCTTTTGCACAAACATACCACAGACAGAGTCAATAGATTACCCACAGAATGTGAGAAAATCATCACCAGCTGTACCTGACAGAGGCCTAATATCTAGAATCTAAAAAGAATTCAGAAAACTAAACAATAAAAACTCAAACAACCCACTCAAAAAATGGGGCACAGAACTGACTAGGGAGTTCTCAATGAAAGAAATACAAATGAAAGTAATACAAATGGCTAATAGACACTTAAGGAAAGGAGCAAAATCCTTAACTATCAGGGAAACATAAATTGAAACAACTATGAGATCCTACCTTACTCCTGTAATGATGGCAATCATTAAAAAAATCAAATGACAAAAAATGTTTGTAAGGGGTGGGGAAAGAGGAGCCCTCATTCACTGTCGGTGGGAATGCACACTTGTAGAACTTGTATGGAAATTAATATGGATATTTCTGATGCAGATGAAAATAGAGCTACCAACAGACCTAGTTATTCCTTTACTGGCCATTTTCCTACAGGCTGCACACTTCACTGCAGAGATATTTGCTCAACCATGTTTATAACTGCTCAACTCATAATAGCTAAGAACTGGAATCAACCCAGGAGCCCATCATTGTACGAATGGATAATGAAGATGTGGTACATTTAGACAATGGAATTCTTACTCAGCAGTAAGAAAAAAAAATGATATAAAATTTATAGGAAAGTGAATGGACTTGGAATAGATCCTACTCAGCAAACTCACACAAATACAGAGAAACAAATGCCCATGTTCTCACTTATCTGTGGTACCTAACCAGGAACAGCTTGAGTTGCTGGTATACCTGACAGGCAACTTGAGGGCAAGACAATAGGGATGGAAGGGTGAGGGTGGAGAGGAGTGCGATGTTGAGGGGAAGTAAACACATAACTGAACCCAAAATGAACTGGTATCATAGAAACCTTTCTCCTTGATAGAAGACTAAAATACATAAACCTCAACAGAAGTATGGGGTGGGGGTGCTGGTTTAGTCTGGTAAGAAGGGCCCTAGAGAGGGTGGGATGTAACCTAATCTTAAAATGCTTGACTCTGGCCTTATAACCCCCAGTTCCAGAAAAAGGTTGCAACCCACATTGAGCTGTTGATGGGAAAGACCTACAAGGTTCCCAAAACAAGACAGGCTTCTGTCAAAGCACTTGATTACCCACCTGAAGTAAAAATAAAACCCTATTGCTGAAGACACCATATGCTGCCAACATAGAACACAGAGTGACCATGCTGGAATCTGGAAGGAAGCCAGTCCCCAGATGGTTAGCCCATCTAGGGTTGGAAAGTGGTACATGAGCTACTGGTGAAAAGTGGCCAACAACATTGTGAGTAAGCAGGGGTGACAGCTACTCAAAGCAAGCAGCCTGACAAGATGTGTATGCACCTGTGCAATGTTGGCACACAGCCTTATTGGGTAACCCATGGCTTTCTGAATAGACAAGAGATCTTCTCAGTGGAAAGAAACCTATGGCTGAAATTGGAAACTGGTCAGAATTCCAGTTCTGGATTCTGGGGCAGAAAGGGGCAAAAAGATTGTAAATGTCACACATGGGGAGGGCATACCCCCTGTGTCAATGAGTGACATCTGTCACAACGCATAGCCCACAACTTTATGGGAAATGCAAGCAAACCCACTGAGGTGGACTCTCAGCATATTGGGTCCAGGGAGGAGGGAAATGATAGTAACAATACATGATATGTTCATACAAATCATATTCTTAGCATATAAACAGATTCTACAAAAAGTTTATTCTACAGACTACAACTAAGTTTTCATATATGAAAGTATCATTATTTTCAAGTTCTAGAGCGAGTTCATCATTTAAGGGAGTCAGGTGATATTTTTTTGAAAATTTCAACCATAAAAATATTTAAAATATTTTGAAACTGTGTGATTTCAAACAATGAATAAAAACATGATTCTGTATGATACTATATTATAATAAAGTTTATTGTGATCAAAAAGCACATTACCTTTGGCTGGCTAACTCCCTCTCAGCCTTCTTCTCAACCCTTACCTCCTTGCATGTAAAAGCTGCTGTCCCAGGCAAACTCAATATTGGACTCGCTCAGGTGCTGCATTAAAATTAGTCTGTGGCCTCTGACCTGTTTATGGAACACTTTTCCTCCACACTTTCTATGATATCAAGATTTTCTGATTTGATGAATTTTAGTTCTGTATGACAGAGGATAGATTTTGTGGCCCAGGAACAAGCTTCAGAGTCTTCAGGAGCAATGTAGCAATGTACTGAGAGTGATGATTAAACTCTAGCTACACTATTCCTTCCTACAGGAGCACACTAAAGTGCCTGAAAAATGGCACAGGTCAGGCCCTGTACCTATGATAATGCAGAGGAGCCAGGAAAACTTCATAATGAGCTAAGCTGGAAATTCTTTGTAAATTTTCATACATTTCCATCAATGAAAGTGTTTCATGATGAAGATACATGAGTATCTCTGTTGATATATAAATTTATAAGTTTTTTGTTGATTCAGTGATGCAATTAATTTTTATATTTGAATATGGAATATTTTGTGCATGTCTTTTGAAAATTTGTATCTTATCTGTAAACAAAATGAAAATGGACTCTATTTTATATTTGACTTTAATTATTTTTAAAATTAATTAATATAAGTAAAAGAATAGGCATTGATATTTGCATCTGTTAAAGATGTTTAAAAATCAGGCAAAAATTGTGCTATGTCGAAGGAATCTTAAATTGTCAGTTGTCACTTCAATAAAATACTAAATTTTTAAAAAATTTATACTTCAAGGGCCTTTTAAAACTCTCTAAGAAAGAAGAGTAAACATTAGATAAAAATGTGTATTATTAAGAGAAGATCTCAGATAAGCAAGGTTTCATATTTTGAAGCAGAAACTGACAACATTTCTAGATTTATTTGCCTTAAATGTTATTCCAAAGCTATTTTCATTTTGGTTTAGCTGAAAGCTTTAGAACTCTTTCCCCTGTTATCTCCTGGGAAGATTCCAAGTCTTTTCAGACACTTAATACACAGCATATTCCTCAATTCATAGTAATTTTTATAGTCCCTGTCCACTGCTGTAATCAGTGACATAGTTTAAATGGATATTTCTCTCACATCATTGAATAGCAGAATTGGCTCAAAATATTGACACATAAAAAATGAATTAAAAAAGAAAAGGAAACAGATGGAATCTGGAGAGTAAGAAATAAAGTATGCTCATATATCTACATAGTAAATTATATTAGCTACAATAAGTTTAGTTGTTTTATTTTTCGATTTTATGACTCACACATTCATTTGTAAGTAAAGTAAAAGACCAGTCATTGTTCCTTGCAGTGGATGCCTGTGAACATTGGTTGCTTCTCATCCACTTCGAATATAAGCAGGGCATTTCCTTATCAGTAGCAGGATTCAGTACCCAATTCCACAGCCCTTGCAAGTTGCTCTAGATGGCAGATCTAGAAGTACCTCATACAACTGCCTCCTGGTGACCACTTTCCTGTGAAATCCATAGATTTAGCTTGTTTGGCTGATACCTTTGGCCTGCACACTCCAAATGGACTGTGCAGATAAGATGCGGTGACTGCCTGGAATGTCGTGTCCTGGAATTCATGCCTGCTTGCACTGAACCTACCAATTAAGCTTCTTTGAAGAAAATCTATTTGGATGATGTCCTGAGCTCAACAAAGGTAGTGACCCATGAATCGCTTCCCCTATTTTGCCTCCACTCCCTCACCAATCTGTTTGTGGCCTCCAGGTAGGCAGGACATCGTTTCCTCCATAGTGCTGTAAGAACTATAAATTGAGAAACTTTCAGGATTGTGACTACATCATTGAAGTATTTTCTGCTATACAGGTCCTGGCTGGGACAGCAAGGCTTCACAGAAGGGGCAAGTACATTTCTGCTGGTGCTGCTTCCTCCTGGCCTGTGGTAGCTGCTGGGGACATTGCAGGTGGCTAATGGGTAGAAAATCTAGAAGAGTTTCATTCAAAACACAGCTGTTCCACTTTTAATCTCAGTATAATTGAAGATATAGTTAACCCTGAAGCAAAGTGGCACTTTACCACTAACATGTATAAATAAGTAAACACTGCAGCTAAAATATACATAACTGATACCATTCTAAGTCAGAGGGGTAGACTGAACATGTTACTGAAAGAGAAAAAAGAAACTGATACGTCGTTTTCTCTTCAATTTTATCATCTATTTTTTAATCTATGACTATCATAAAATTTAGTAAATTCAACTTAGAAAACAAACTTAGAACAAATATTTTACATTCAATAGGTAGATAAATTAAGTGAATCCATTTTGCATACTTGTCAAGTTAATTTTAATATTCACACAGGTCAAACATTATTTTGTCAAATTAGTGCAAATAATACAGAGATCAAGACATTAGAAAAATTTCAAAGGCATCTTACCATACTATACAAACCAGTGACAGAAATGAGAAGATTCAAAATATTTGTTCAATGTCTCCATTATCTTTTAGTAACACTTGATTCCTTTGAAATGTATGATAGAAAATACAAGATATGTATTTAATAGAGATATATTTGAAACAGAAAACATGCCCTTCCTCCATGGAGGAAATATACTAAGTATACTTAAGCTAATAAAACATGCTCAGGGCCCCCAATCCATTATCAGTTTTCTTTAAGAAATTATATATAATATATTCAGGCTTTATATAATCTGAGACCATCAGTTGGCATTTGTTATAGATGATGGATAAACTCTTGCATTTCATTTGTCAAAACACATAAAGTTTCTACATTTAGTAAACACATTTCAGAGTAAAAATTAAAATATGAAATACAACAAAACATTTAAGCCAACTATTAATTTAAGTCAACTGTGCAAAATACAATGATAGTTTTATAAAATATACTAAATTGAAATTGGAAGATAATACTAAAGACAAGCCCCTGTGGCTTTTAGATAAAGTCAGTCTTAGATATCCTTTCCTATTCCCAACTACCAACTGAAGCTTTCCTTCAAAGGGCCCCTACTTTCCACAGGGGACACAGAAAACCAGGCTTCTTGAGCTTCCACCTCTGCAAACCTCCCACTTGCCAGCCCACCATGACCCAAGGGGTATTTAAGCCCTGCCTCCCCTAGTCTGGCTCTTGCCATTGTGCCCTTATGACTTGGATTTCTCCATGCACACTTGTGAGCTTTCTCTTTTATTCTTTCTGTCTAATTTCTCTCATTTACTCACACCTTTCCCTTTCTTCTCTTCCTTGCACCTCTCCTCTGACTCTCCATCCTCCAGTACTCCCTTTCAGCTGCAAATACCTGAGAGCTCCCTCTCCCAACCTTTCTAAACGTTTTTTTGTTGTTCTTGTTGTTTTTGTTTTTTTCGAGGATCTCACTGTAGCCCAGGCTGACCTGGAATTCACCATGTAATCTCAGGATGGCCTTGAACTCACGGTGATCCTCCTATCTCTGCCACCTGAGTGCTGGGATTAAAGGCATGAGCCACCACACCCGGCTCAACTTTTCTTTCTTAAAGATACAGCTCTGCACAGCTGGAGCTAACCAATGAAGTGTCCTTGTTTAACCCATACAGTGGTCTTAGCCTCTTTGTCAGACTCCCAAACAACTGACAGACACTCTTGTTTCATTTGAGCAAAATGTGTGCATTGCCTTCCAAGTGTTATGCAGCACACTGTCACTTATTGGTCACTTATTGCAGATTAAGTCTCCCCAGGGAGCCAAATGTTGGAAATCTTTCTGCAGATACAAGAAAAAATGTAAAGATGTAATGCAAAGAGGAAATGAAATTATGGGACATTTCTACATTAATCAAATAAATAACTGGCATAGGGCTGGAGAGATGGCTTAGCAGTTAAGGTTCTTGCCTGCAAAGCCAAAGGATACAGTGTCAGTTTCCCAAGACCCACTTAAACTAGATGCACAAGGTGGCACATGTATGTGGAATTTGTATATAGTGGCTGGAGGTTCTGATGAGCCAATTCTCTCTCTCTCTTGTCTCTCTCCTTCTTTCTCTCTCTCACTCACATAAATAAATAAAAATAAGGTGGAATGGTGATGCATGTCTTTAATTCCAGCACTCATGAGGCAGATGTAGGGAGGGGGCCTTCCTATGATGAGTTTGAGGCCACACTGAAACTACATAGTGAATTCCAGGTCAGCCTGGGCTAGAGTGAGACCCTACCTCAAAAAAATACAAAAAAATATAAAATAAAATAAAATTTAAAAATACTCTGCCTCTTTCTCTCTCCAAAATAAATAAATAAAATATATTAAAATAATGACTGGTAGAAATTTAATAATAGTCCATAGACTTCTGGATAATTAAGGAAGAACTAATATGAGACAAAAATGAGAAAACCTTTAATATATAGAAATAAAGAATATCTGAAGGTTTAAGTAGGAGACACTACAATCGCATGTTTGAAAAGAGAAACTATCACAAGTATGTACCTTATCTCATATGAAAATGGGGATTTGGAGTTCAGGAAGAGCTCATGAACCTCATCTCTTGTGCTCTTATCTGCTTTTAGCAAAGAATTGAAATAAATAGACTGAGAAGGATAAATTCTAAGTAATTACATTTATTTATACATGAATCCAGAGAAAAGACTGGAGTGGGTAGATGTGGCCATGAGGAGACAGTGACTGGGGCCCATGAAGAAGTGGAACATGGGTTCAGAGGAAAACATGGTGGGGTGGGGGTAATGTTTCCAAGAAAAAAAAAAAAGACCAGAGCTTAAATTAAGTACTAGGGGTCTGAAAAGATGGCTCAGTGGGTAAGGTACTTGTCTACAAAATCTTATAACTTGATTTTGATTCTCTTGTACCCATGTAAGCAAGATGCACAAAGGCCACAAAGGCCATATGCACCTGGAGTTTGTTTGCAGTGGCTAGATGACTTGTCATGCCCATTAAACTTATGACTATCCATAATGTAAAATGTAATGCAAGTAATGCATTTAGCCCAACTTTAAAAGTCCCCATAATCTTTATTAATCTCAATGCTGTTCAAACAGGCTCATAGTCAAAAGTCACTTAACCGTTAGCTTATAAAACCAAAATAACATAATGACACAGAGTAAATATTCACACTGAAAATGATGGCATTGAGCATACCAAGGAAAGATTGAACCAACACAAGATCTAAAAGAAACAGAGAAAATGTCAAATTCTTAGCTTCAAGTCTGATATCTCCAACCAGTGAAGAAGTCTATCAAGTTCGAATTCAGTCATTCCAGTTGGGAAAGTTTACAGCCTGGGGAAAACTCCATCCAGAACCAGCAGCTCTCCTGTGTAGTCATTTCACAGTCCTGGCATTTCAAAAGGTCGTAGTCTCTCCTGTACCCCAAAGTTCATCCATGTCAGGATTCCTCAGGCCTCCATGCAAGGACTTACAACAAGCCTGCTTCATATTGCATAGTGGCATACTTCCATAGTACCAGGTTGGTTACCAACTTGTTAATCAAGGAAAGAACAAAGCTTACTTTGTAAAGCAGAAAAACTCCATCAGAATTCTGACCCTCTAACTTTTGAGAGCCTTCATTCTTCCTGCTGTTCCATTGCAGATCAGCTGGCCCAATCACAATGGTTGCAATTTCTCAAACAATTGCAACTGAATGAACAGCAGTATTGGCCCAAAGATTTCATTTCCTTCTATGCCATGTACATTTGTTCACACGTCTATTTCTATGCAATACCACCCTGCACAAGTTATTAGGACAGGGGAAAAATACCTTAAGCCTGACATACAAACTAATCTTGGTCCAATCCAGACAAAGTTCTTTCTCTACCTCATAAGCCAAACCTCACATTTCACAGTTCTTTCTGCATTTAAATCTTTCAACTCTGACCAGAATTACCCATTAAATTCTGCTTTCATAACTTCAAAGCATCTCTTAAACCAAGGTTCAAATCCTTCTTCATTTTTCCCACAAATCAAATCCAAATGACTAACACCACACAGTCAGGTTTCTAGCAACAGCAACCCCATTTTTTGGTATTAATTTTCTGTTGCAGTTATCTTCACATAACTAGCACAAAGCACCAAATCAAAAACAGCTTGTAAGAGGAAAAGCTTAATTTGGGCTCACAAACTCCAGGGAAAGCTCCCTGATGGCAGGGGAAACATAACATGCACAGAGGCTGGAAATAACCTCTGCCACAGAAGGTTGAACACCACAGCATGAGATTGAGCCCAAAACTGGCAAGGGGGCTATAACATCCGTAGCCCTCCCTCAATAACACATCTCCTACAGAAAGGTTCCAATTTCCAGTTCCCCTCCTAGCATTCAGAACATGAGTGTGAGCCTAATTCGAATCACCACAGCTACTGAATCACCAAAAGGACCACCCTAGTATGGATGCCTCATGAAAACTGCTCCCTGGAACTTTCTACCCAACTTGTGTGCGGTTCTACCAAAGTGTCATCTCTCCCTCAGCCATGTTCACTTCTTATACAATCTTGAGGAGTCTTGTGAATCCTCTAATGCCTTGGGTTTCCCAGCCTCTCAACTTTCATGAGCTTCTTAAGTCTTTTAAGTTTTCTTAGCTTCCTGAGTCATAGGAGTCTCCCACCTCTTCCCTCTAGAAGGGAATTTTGGAGGAAATAGATTTACAGTGTTTCTCATTAGAACTACATCTTTACACTGCTTTTTGATGCTCTGGCTAATCATGTTTCCCCTATCATCACCTGTTTATCAAGGCTTGCTGCTCCCCCATGCTTCTCCGAGGAGTATGTTGACAGCTCAAAGCAGTCATGCACAGAGATGAAGTCTCAGTTCCCAGCAGCTAGCTGTAGGAGACAGTAGATCTTACTGATGAAAACAGAAATTAGTCATTTAATGCTTTCTGGTTTTTACCTAGCTCTGTGTCAACACTGGGCAGAGATACTGTGAATAAGCAACATCAATGTGGTCATCATTAGTTGGTCTAACAATGAGCATTCTTTGGTGTGCATTTATATGTATGTGGAGGTCAAGAAAAATCTCAGGATGTTGATTCTTGCCCTACACCTTGTTTGAGACAAGGTCTGTCTTGTTTTATGTGATTGTAGTTGATGTGTTGGGATTACAGAAGTGTGTATGTGTGTCTGGCTTTATGCTAGTACTGGGAATCCAAACTCCAGTAGTGCATAGCAAGAACTTTTCATCACTGAGCCCCTGACAATGAACACATTCAGGATAACATAAAGATAAATTAATAATATTGCTTGTCTTTCTCCTAATAAAGTCAACCACAACTTGAAAACGCTTGACAGTTTTAAAATTCTTCACATATTTTACAGATTGTCATTATTAGCCTACTTAAAGGTGATGCTAAATTTCCACCTTGGGGAGAAGAAAGAAGAATGACTAAAGAAGTACACATTTGGGAAACAGAATCCCTGTCTACTATGTATGGTCAGATTTGTTACCTGCATATCACATGACTGGGCAATGACACATATGAGAAATTCAGGGAAGGATAAAACATGACTTCTTTCTTTAAAGAGATTGAAGCCTACCAGGGGGAAAAAAGACACTTAGAAATATTGTACTTTTGTCCTCACAGAAGAATGACTGACACATTTTCTGCAGATAAATGTTCCTCATGTGTGTGCATATGTGTGTCTGTGTTGGAGTCAAGGGCTTCCATTAAATGATGCTTGACTCAAATCTTAAAATAATAATTAATAATTATAGGTGAATGAGATGGAAATTATACTGCAATGGTATGGTGAGTTTATCCTAAAAAATAAAGAAAAGACAACTATTCCCACGTATGTAGGAGAAAAGACACACTTAACTGCTGCAGAGTGTAAAGAAGAGGAGGTTCAGAATGAGTTTGGAGAGGAGCACAGACATAAGATCATATATGGACTATCATCACCTCCATTTCTATAATTTAAAGAAAGATGAGGGCTGGAGAGATGGCTTAGTGGTTAAGCACCTGCCTGTGAAGCCTAAGGACTCCAGTACGAGGCTCGATTCCCCAGGACCCACGTTAGCCAGATGCACAAGGGGGTGCATGCATCTGGAGTTCGTTTACAGTGGCTGGAGGCCCTGGCACGCCCATTCTCTCTCTGTCTGCCTCTTACTCTGTCTGTCACTTTCAAATAAATAAATAAAAATAAAAAAGAAAGGTGAGAAAATATTAAGAATTTTTAATAAAAATTACAATTAAAGATAGTGTAGAAAACAGAAAAAAGATTAACCCCAGGTATCAAGAAATTTATATTCAATAAGAAACAATGCAAAATATTGGGATTTAGGAGTGGTCCCTCAAATTTATAAGTACTAATTTTGTGTCCTGTTCTATTTTTAGCAAAGAATTGATAAAATGAACTCAGGAAGGATAAACTATGAATTATTAAATTTAGGGAGAAATCACCAATTGTGGGGCTTATTTAAAGAAATTTGTGGTCTAAGACAAGACCTAGAGCAGAGCCATAAGCATGTGGGCAGTGAGAAATATGCACTCAGGCACAAAACACTGCACAGTTCATATGGTTCATTGAAGAGAAATTGAAGCTTTTAAGGAATTGCTAGAGTAGATCCACAAGCACATGGAGAATAGTTCATAAAGCTCATTTAAGTGAAATTGAGGCTTTCAAGGAAAGACTAGAATAGAGTCACATGCATGTGGAAGATAGGACTTAGGTGTATACTTATGGAGATTTAGAAAAAACACACAGCACCTGCCTTGTGCTTCCCTATGCAAGGAACTTCAGAGGACAAATGGTGGGAGCATAAGGATTAATATCAGAAGGGAAATATCAAAGCAAGTACCAAGAAATTCAGATGAGAAATGAGTAGTACAAAAAGTTAAACTCATGACTACCCCAAGTTTAGAGAAGTTACACAGGTAGCAGTCCTAGAGTTAGAGAAGGCAACCACATGATAGATCTGGAGTGTAAGGAAAATATGCACATGGTGGCATCAGAGACCAGAGGAAAATCATACATATACTTAAAGTGAGAAGTTGCCCCAAGACATGAAATAGAGGCTAGCAGAGAATTATTCAGACCAAGAAACATTACTATGCTTTCCCCATCCACACCCAGCTAGGTTTACTGGTGGCAGGGGGAGGAGTTTGGAGGGGGCAAAGCACACTCACATGTATCCAAGCAGAACAGGGTCAGTCTAGGAGAATCACACACACACACACACACAGAGAGAGAGAGAGAGAGAGAGAGAGAGAGAGAGAAGGAGGCTGATTGTAGCATTTATAGCCATTGAAAATGTAATCTTTAATCAAATTCAAGCCATACAGGCATGGTGGTGCATGTCTTTAATCCCAGCATTTGGTAGACAAAGGTAGGAGGATGAGTCCACCCTGAAATTACATAGTTCTAGGTTAGCCTGGGCTAGAGCAAAAAACAAACAAAAAATAAATAAATAATTCAGGTATGTAATGGGAAGGGGAATCTACAAACCTGACTGGCTTGTAGATTTGGGAAGGCATCCCACCTGGTAGTATGCTAGATTGTGGGCAGTAGGGGACACTGTACCCAGTTGTAGGTGAGTGGTGTAGATAAGTCTTTTTTTTTTAATTTTTTTTGTTTATTTATTTATTTGAGAGTGACAGAGAGAAGGAGGCAGAGAGAGAGAGAGAGAGAGAATGGGCGTGCCAGAGCTTCCAGCCTCTGTAAACGAACTCCAGATGCGTGCGCCCCCTTGTGCATCTGGCTAACGTGGGTCCTGGGGAATTGAGCCTCGAACCGGAGTCCTTAGGCTTCACAGGCAAGCGCTTAACCGCTAAGCCATCTCTCCAGCCCTGTAGATAAGTCTTGATCAGACATAAATTCCATTCCTGTCAAGAATTCTATTTATGCCAGGGAAAGTTGACATCGGTTCTCTCTGGGACTGTTTCTAACTGGAATTGCCTAAAAAATATCCAGCTTTCTTCTACTTCTCCTTAAATGTGACTGCATATATTTTCCCATATACCTACACAAAACACAAGTAACAAAAAAAGCATCATAAACTTCTTGCTATTAAGCTGTATCTGATATGATAAAATCTAACTCTCTACAAGAGTTCAAATACAAAAGATTATTAGGATTGTCATTGAGGAAGCAAAAAGGTGAATAGGTCTGAGAGAAGATTGCATCATACAACTTGTAGAGTGGAAAAATGGGAACTAAATTACTGTATTTGAGAAAATGAAGAAGTCAGCACACTAGAAAAACAGCAGAAGACAGGTGCCCAACCCTGTTATGTTTTCAATGAAAGCAGGGTACATGTTTTCACCCAGAAAAATTGGAATGTTAGTTTCTCTGTTAAAAAAAAAAAATTGGTTTCTTCAAACTCTCATGCAAATTCTACTAATATTCTTATCAAGGACTTTTGTAGCAATATTTAAATTCAAAAACAAAGAAAGATTGTGGTTTAAAAGTAATAACAAAGTATTCCCCAAAGGTTACTGGGAGTTTTAAACTCTATGAGAATTCATGGTTCACTAGAAATGTGAAAATAGTCACAGACCAATGTGTAACAAAGATGTTTCTTCACATTCTCCTTCCTTCCTAACTGACACTTTCTTCACTGTGAAAACCCTATCTATAAGCAAGGCCAGAGGTCAGACCACAGGTATATACATGACCTGTGGTTATTCAGTGTGATCCTATCCTAGAGTGTGAGCTGATATCAGTGCTGGCAGCAGAATGTAAGAAAGAATGCTCTGGTTGTTTGATCTCAAGGGTTATAGCTCGTTTATCTTCAGGAATTCATTTCCACCAAGTTTTAATTTCTCTGGCATTTTGCTTACTGCAAGAAAGTGTCCACCAGGGAGCTCACATCAGAGTTACACTGGCATGTGACTTAAAAAGTTCTATATGTAAAAGATGCTGCTTAGCCACATATGACATATAAAGACAATTTTTGTGGAGGGGAAGAGTCAAAAAGAACAAACCAATAATTTTTGTTCACTAACAACAGTGAAAACTGCTTCCAGCCTAGATGGATGCACAATAAAGAGAGTTTAATATACCGGAAGTACCTGAGCACTGATATCTCACAAAACATGATTTAATTATGGGTAGTGTGATTATTATGTGTATCATGATTATTATTGCTTGTGATGACAACCCAAGGAAAAATGAATATATATATATATATATATGTATATAAAGTGAATATATATATATGTGTGTGTGTGTGTGTGTGTGGTGTGTGTGTGTGTGTGTGTGTGTGTTTTCAATTTGTATGGTGACTGTCACATAACTGAATTAAAACCTAGTGTTCTCTTCTTCTGGGAAGCACATTACCCTCCATACATAAAAAATAATGAAGGAATAAGTCAATTTTCAGAATTTATTAAGTATGGTATTCTATCTTACATCTATCAGGTAATGAAGCATTAAAAGACAACTTATAGAGAAGAATATGCATTTTAAGTTATTGGAGTATAAATGCTTTGCAAATGATTTCTTTTGATGAACTTATTTCCACACAGGAGCAATGCTGGGTAACTTTTACTCATTGTATATATTTTCCATCTGTGCTTCTTTCAAGTCTGGATATCTTGAGTTTGTTGCTTTTCCTCCATTAAATTGCCTGAACTTTATCTCCAAGCCTGAGCCATGCTTATGTTACATAACACCCAGGGGGAAATTTGTTTCCTGTAAGAACTCAGTTTAAAAGATGCCTTTTCTACATAAAGAACTTTAATATTTCTGAATACACATTCTTTTCTGAATACTAAAATCTGCTTTTCATTACATTGTAGTAGTACGTGTTTTTGCTTGGGCATCTGTGATCCAAGGCTTCCCCCAGCACAATCTCTTCATAGTCTTTTCCAGTAAAACTGAAGAACAATTCTTTGGCAACACAGTACCACAATGTCAAGTTCAGCCAAGGCAGGAGCAGATGCTGCTCAGGATGGAACCACATCCATCAACCCACACAAGAGCCCTCACTGGGCTCTGCACTTCTTAGCTAATTGTTTTTAATTATGTCTGCATCTCCACAGACAACAAAGTTAAATATTTATATTTGAAGGATATAATGTGAATGAGAATAGGGAAACAATGAGTAGCCTAATGTTCACACTCAAGTAATTAGAACATTTTCATTTCATCTCTTTAAAAAAAAAGTATCATGTGCTTTTCCTAAATTACATTTCAGGAAACACCTGTCTGGCTTGGGGTACCAACTACCAGAATGAAGATTGAGTTGTTGGCACCTGGGATTCCCATGGTCACAATTTTATGCTGAGTTCTCCAAGGTTCCCGGGCCTAGAGTTCCTAACTAGACTCTGGTGTACTGATGTATCTGTATAGGCATAGTTAGGTAGTATGCCCTTTAGTAAGTACAGCAACACAGGGAGAGCCACTGAGAAAGTTAGATAATATTTAAACTTACTGATATTCTGACATGAGCTTCCTTATTAGGAAATGAGATTTAAAATGAACAAATAAGTGGCTTTGTAACATCTATGTTCACTGAAGCTTACAAATGGATATTTCTTCTGTTAATCACCACATATCAAGCCTAGATACTCATGAGGAAGATAATAACCTCAGTCTGAAGAAAATGTCTATAATGTGGTCATGCACTAGTAAAGGTAAAGGTTAAGCATGGACATGAACCTTCTAGAAGACCATCCTGGTTGATTCTAGCACAAATGGATTTATAATTTTTAGGTCATCTTTTCTTTGAAAAAAAAAGATTATCCAAAGAATAAATTCACAAATTTTAATTTCAGTACCTCTTCATCATTAAGAGGAAAGGTGATTAAATATTTAGCACTCACAGCTCCCTGCAGAGTCTTTATTACCATCTCCATTATAAGATGAGGATGAGACACTAAGAAGGATTAAATAAATTGCCTAAGGACATGCAGCTAGACTATGGCACAAAACAGTATTCAAACTGAAGTTTGACCTAAACTATATTCCATTTTACTTTTCAGTTTCCTTCCACTAACTAAATATTAAGACTTTGATTTCTATGAAGGATACTGACAGGAGACTGTATAGTTTACAGGTAAACATAAAACTTATTCTATTGATTAACTGATCAAACATGTTTACTAACAGTGATAGAGTATGTGTGTATACATATTTGTTGAATTAATGAACATGAGGGTAATTATAATACAATATAGCTGAAATGAAAGTTTGATTATAGAAAAATAAGAAGAAAAATGGGCAAAAATATTAAAGGGAGAATAGAGTGCGATCTTACTGCATGAGGAGTTTTGACCTTTAATCTTTAGAAGATGGAGGTAGGAACATGAACAGGAAAAGCAGGAGAGAGTGCTCAAGGGAAGCCAGAGCACAGGTGTCAAATAAAAATGTGGTCTGAGTAAAGTGAGGACAATGGGAAGGAATTTGCTTGTTCATGAAATAGTGGAAACCCATTTTAAGAAGAATTAAGGCATATAAATTCTAACAAATCAAATATGTTCCTAAGAACATTCTTTCATAATCAAAAAGGTAGAAATAAGTTATGTTTAAGATAAATTTATTCAATTCTAATAAATAAATTTTAAGGCAATTAAAATTTTTGATTACTATTGCAAACTAAATTGCAGCCTGCTGTCTACTACTAATGTGATCTACTCCAATGCCTCATAAAATCTACACACCTAAAAAAAGACACCAGACTTTGGCATTCAAGCACGTTTTTTCCATATTAAGTGTGTGGGGATGGATAATAACTCTTTAGGCAAAAAATGATAATCTCTTAATTCAGTATAAAGTTGGATGTTAAAAATGTAGCAATAATACAGTCTGTAGGCTATCTATAACTTTTTTATTTTGATCAAAAAGTAACAAAAGTTCTAAATGATAAAATCATCTGTTATTGAAATTGGATAGACTTCAGCATTTTAAGTGTTTGTTTTAATCTTTACCTGCCACAAGCCAAGTCTAGCACCATTGTTCAAGTGCAGTGTTAAGCTGGGGCCTCTCAGAGGGCAAGTAGAATAAACTAACACTGCAAAGTCATCCAGAGTTGACTTCCAAATCACTTGCAGGACAATGCATGTGTGACGCAGGTCAGAGTCATTCTATAGGCAGCCAGGTGGTTTGGTCAAGTTGCAGAAAGTATGGGTTTGGGGCTCCATTCAGCTACTCAATTTTCATCTCTGTTTATTAAACCAAAGGAAGTAACAAGACTTAACCCAACTATGTTTTCAAAATGTATGATCATAAAAGATAGATGTCTTAGCTACAATAAAATTTCTAACTCAAAAATAAATAAAAGCATGTTTCATGCAGCTGTGGAGTTTGATTTTGCAGAACAGTGTTTGTTAGCACAATAAGACTCTTAGCATTAAATGCTTACATTTCTTAAAAGCTGTGCAGAGCTCAGAATATTCACTAATACTGTGTCTGATGGAATCATCATTTTGTTCAGCTTGGTTTGAAATTTATTAACTCACAAAGGAAGACATGAGAAGTATTATAAATGGAAAAAGTAAAAAAATAAAATAAATCAGAACTTATTAAATGTAAGAAATGAAGACTGGCATAAGAGCCAGTCTTGAGATAATTTCTAATAGATTCTGTCAAAAAGCCAGAAAAAGTAAGAGAAAGTCCTGGATATATGCCTTTTGATTTGGAAAGGAAGATGCAACGAATGATCTTCTGCTAAGCTGCCCGCAAGCACTAGATTTCTTAGTTTTAGTTGATGGAACTGTCTGTCTGCATATTTACATATACTAATTTACATTTAAGTTTTCAACATATTGTTATTTGATGTATTTATCTTATAATGTTCCAATGTTTAATTTTGCATGCATAAGTAGAGGGAAAAACTAAGAAAATAAAAAGAAGGATCAGAAACAATGTGACAGAGTAACAGTGACGCAAAGGACTTCAGGAAGCCATGGAGAAATCTGTCTTGGAGATGCCTGCAGCTACCTTACTTAAAGTAGATACTAGTATGCATGCTATCTGCACATATTCATGAAGCAATAGGCCAGGAAACTGCATACCAATCACATGGTTGGGGGATGTTTTTATTGAGAACTTTATTATGTGAACATATTTTAAAATGGTCATATTTCCATAGGGTTATCTATTCTTAAGTTCCCTCCCCTTAACTCCCATTCCACAGAATGCCTTCCTCACTGGGGTTATCAGTACTCGTTCACTGTGGGGTCATGAATTCACAAGTCAGTCTCTGGCAGTGGGAGGGGGCAGCAATGCCTCAAAGTACCCCTTCCCATCCCTACGACTCTTACATTTTTTTCTGCCCCCTATTCCACAATGGCTCCTGAGCCTTAGGGGGTGATGTTGAGCTGTTGGCAAGATCTGATTTTCTGCTTTGATGAGTTTTGAGTCTCCTCAGTGTCTATTGCCATTCTGCTAGAGGAGATCTCTGTAGTGTCTCCTAGGCCATGGAACATATGATTGAGATGCCTTTTCTCATTGTAGGCAGAAAGCTTTCTTGGGTCATCCAGGTATTCATTCTATATAAAGCAGATTCTCTCACCATGTGTTAAGAGCAGTATGGATCAAAGTGAATGAGCAAAGATGTTTAGAAGACTTTTTATGGGCATCTTCTCTCCTTTTAGGCACAAAAATAAAAAGTTGGAAGTTCCCTCAGGGGTCTATGACATTACAAGTCATAGCTTTCTGACTTGGTTCTCAGCACCAAGTATGCATTTGTGCCCAGTGATTAGGCCTCATATACAACCCAAGCACAGTTGCTTACTCCATAGGCTGTGTGCCACTATGTCATTGGAATGCACCTCTTGCCTGCCTGATCAATTTTGTGACTGCAGGATCCACACTGCTTGTTCATGCTGTTAGTGACCTTTATCCCCCTGCAGCTCATATACTGGTTTCCAGCACTATGAGAGCTAACCAGCAGGTAGCTGCTTTCCAGCACATTTCCAGCATGCTCTTTCAATGTTATACAACCACAGCCTGTGATATCTTCAGCAATAGGGTCTTACCATTTAGTTATGGTTGGCAACCAAGTGATTTGGCAACTGTCTATATTGTTTTGAGGATCTTGTGGGTTCACACTGAGAGGTAACCCAATTCCAACATGGGGATTTACCAGTAAAGGCCTATGGTACTGACTGGCGATAAAGCTTTCTCCACACATGTAGGGTAATTCTGCCCAAGTGTGAAATCTCTCTCTCTGATCTTTTAATTATCTATTTAAAAAGAAGCTTTCTATGGTATTGATTTATGCTGTCATTAGTTTTGTGTATCTCCCCCTTCCCTCCCTTGCTCTATTCTCTTTGGATCCTTCCATCGTCTGCATTCTGTACCTCCACTTGCCTCAAGTACTCCATCCTCTCATCCCTCCCTGTTTCTCCTCTCTCCATACATCATTTTAGCTTATCAGTACTATTGATGCTTCTATGGATGCTTATTACAGCTAATCAACATGAAACTATTCCATGTTAGGGTTTGCATATTAGAGAGACCATGTGTCATTTGAGTTTCCGAGACTGGAACCTCATTTTTATGACTTTTTTCAAAGTCCATCCATTTTCTTGCATATTTCATAGTTTAATTATTCCTCCTCACTGAGTAGAATTCCATCATGTATATGTACATCTTTATTATCCATTCATCAGTTTATGGACATTTGGGCTGATTCCATTTGCCAGCTACTATGAATAGAGCTGCCACAAACATGGATGAGAAAGTACCTCTATAGTAAAAAGTAGAGACTGTAGAGTATATACCAGGACTGGTACAGCTGGGTCAAATGGTAGACCTATTTGTAGATTTCTGAGGAACTTCCATCCTGATTTCCAAAGTGGCTGCAAAAGTTTGCACTCCCAACAGAAATTGATGAGGGTTCCTCTTTCCCCACACCCTTGCCAGCATTTGTGGGCATATGTTGAATTTTTTTGTTGTCTGTTTTATTTAGTTATTTGAAAGAGAGAAAGAGGGAGAGAGATAAATAGAGAGAGAGAGAGAGAGAGGGAGAGAGTATATGTGTGCCACAGCCTCCAGCAATTGCAAACAAACTCTAGATGCACGTGCCACCTTGTGCATCTGATTTACGTGTGTACTGGGAATTGAACCTGGGTCCTTCAGCTTTCCAGGCAAACCCCTTACCTGCTAAGTCATCACTCCAGTACTGTTTTGTTTTCATGCTAGCTATTCTGAGGAGAGTAATGTGAAATATAAAGGTAGTTTTAATGTGCATATCTCTTTTTTTCTTTATTAATTAGTTTTGTATTCAGCAAATACAGTCAGTTTGGTACCATTATTAGGCTCATCCGTGACTTACCCCCTCCCCTTGGCCCCTCCTTGTTGAGGTATATGGGTCATGAATTGTGGAGTTAGCCCACAGTTATGGGTAAGCTAAATGTCTCTGCATATCATGACCCAACATGTGGCTGTGACATTCTTTCCGCCCCCTCTTCCGCAAAATTGCATATCTCTTAAGGGTAAAGATGTTGAGCATTGTTTTAGATGATTATATATCCATTTGTATGTCTTCCTTTGAAAACTCTCTTTTTAGCACCCTGACCATTTTTTGAGTAGATTGATTAGTTTCTTTCTTTCTTTTTTTTTTTCTGAGTTCTTTGTATAGATATTCAATCTTTGTCACATGTGTAGCTAGTGAAGATATTCTGTCATTCTCTTGGTAGTCAACTGACTCTTGATTGTTGGCTTAGCTGTAAAATATCCTTTTAGTTTTATGGGATCCTAGTGGTCAAATATTTGTCTAATTTTTGGGGCTTTGGGGATCTTATTCAGAAATTCTTTCTCTATGCCTATATCTTGGAGAGTACTTTTTCTCTTAGTTGTTTTTGATTTTCAGATCTTATATTGAAGTTCTTTGTCCATTTGGAGTTGACTTTTGCTCAGAGTGAGAGAAAAGGGTCCAGATTCATTCTCCCACATGTGGTTATCCCGCTTCTCCAGCACTATTTGTTGAAAGTTCTGTATTTCTCCAGTGTACATCTTTGGCACCTTTGTCAAAATGTGTTGGACGTAGTTAACAGATGTTTTATTCTATCACACTGATCTTTGTGTGTGTGTGTTTGTGCCAATATCATACACTTTTTCGTTGGTAGGCTTTGTAAGACATTTTCAGATCAGGTATGGTTATGGGATTCTTATTGCTCAGGGCATTTATGGCCATTCAAGGCCTTTTGTGCTTTCATATAAATTTTGCAACTGTTTCGTTCTCTTTTTCTGTAAAGAATAGTATTGGAATTTTGATTGTGATTGCACTGAATCTGTACATTGCTTTTGGTAGGTTGGAAACTTTTATGATATTGAATCTTCTGATTCACAAACATGGGGAATCTTTCCATCTTCTCTTTGCTTCCACAGTTTTTTTTTTTTCTACAGTGTTTTTTTACTTCTTTGGTTAATGAGGTTCCCAGGTATTTAATATGTGTGGGTATTGCAAATGGGACTGCTTCCCTGATTTCTTTCTCTGTATATTTTTCATTGGCATATAATAAGGCTAGTTATTTTTGTGTGTTAATTTTTTATCCTACCACTTTGTTGAAAGTGTTTATCACCACTATTAGTTTTGTGAAGGAGTCTTATGGGGTCATTTAATTACAGAATAATATCATCCTCAATAAGGCTAGTTTGACTTTTCCTTTATAGCTTATATTCCTTTTATTTATCTGCTGTATCTTTGTCCTTGGGACGACTACAAGTGCTTTGTTAAATAGCAGTGGAGAAAGTGGATATGCCTGTTTTATTCTAGAACACAGTGGGAATGCTTCAAGATTTTCCCTATTTAGTATGATATAGGATTCAGGTTTGGTATACAAACATTATTATGTTGAAATGCAATTCCTCCATGCCTAGTACCTACAGTATTTTACTTTTGAAGTGATGTAGTATTTAGTTCAAGGCCCTTTTCTGTATTTATTGAAATGATCATGAGGTTTCTGTCCTTAAGACTATATTATGTATGACATTTGTCAATTTGGGTATGTTGGATAAACCCTGCCATCCTGGGATAAAACCTACTTGATCTAGATGGATGATAGTTTTAATATGTTCTTGTATTAGATTTTCCAGAACTTTATTGAGTGTTTTTGTGTCTAAGTTCATCAGGGATATTAGTCTGTATTTTTCTTGTTGTTTCTCTGTTTGGATTTTGTATGAATTTAATGCTGGCTTCATAAAAGGAGTCAGGGAACCCTCTCTCTTTTTCAATTTTGTGACATGACTTAAGAATCAGTGATTCATGTCTTCGGTAAATGTTTTGTAGAATTTGACAGTGAACCCAATAGGGTCTGAACTGTCTTTAGTTGGGAAGCTTTTAATTAGTACTTCATTCAAGTTAGGCATTATAGCTCTAATTCAGATACTTTAACTCTTCTGTGGTTAGCTTTGGTAGATCATATGAGTCAAGAAATTCATCCATTTCTTCCAGATTTTCCAATTTTGTGGAATGTAGGTATTTGAAACATGTGCTAGTGATTCTCCCAATTTCAGTGGTACCTGTTTTGGTATCTTCTTTCTCATCTCTAATTTTATTGATTAGAGTCTTCTCTTTTTTTTTTCTTTGATGAATTTGCCCAGTACAAGTGAGCAAGCTCGGGAGCACCAAATGGGACTGATCCCCAACCCCAGCTTACATGGGCCAGGTTATACCCATGGAACTAAATGGCAGGATGTTCCCTCAGCCAGTGACCTGGGAAAACTCATCAGTATCTGGGGCTGTGATTGTCATCAACTCAGTTGTACCTACTCAAGACAGTACAGGCAGGCAGTTGGAGGCTTCATTTTTATTTGATGAATGGGTATTTTTCTATAATTTCTTTTTAGTTTTGTATTACCTCTAAAAGCTAAGATGTATAGTCAAAAGATAAATCTAGGGATTTTTCCTCTTACCTAATGAATATATTTTCAAGAGAAAAATATCAATTTTTGATATCAAATGTGCTGTTAAAACTTGTATGTGGAAGTAAATATTTTCAAGGATAAGTGCAAGTACGTCACTGTGTGTGTGATACTGACCCATACCTCCATGGACACTACACACATGCATGCAAGCTCATGAGCTAGCACAGTAAATATTGAGCATCATAATTTCATGTGATAATCTCCAGAGCTTATAAAATAGAATATTCAAATGTCATTTACATGCAACAGTCCTGACTTGACCATGCATCTTTCCTCCCTTCTTTTATTTATATAATTTATTTATTATAGGAAGAGAGAGAAACAGGCAGACAGAAAAACAGAGAATGAACATGCCAAGGCCTCCAGCTGCTGCAAACAAACTCCAGATGCATGTGCCACCTTCTGCATCTGGCTTACATTGGTACTGAGGAACTGAACCTTGGTTCTTAGGATTTC
The DNA here is from genome assembly GCA_036346955.1 of Dipus sagitta. Taxonomy (NCBI): domain Eukaryota; kingdom Metazoa; phylum Chordata; class Mammalia; order Rodentia; family Dipodidae; genus Dipus; species Dipus sagitta. The sequence continues at coordinate 145,295,364 of CM070771.1, forward strand.
CAGGCAAGCACCTTAGCCACTAAGCCATTTCTCTAGTCCTTTTCCTTCCTTCTTAAGCCTAGATACCACTTTCTCTAAGCCCACTGCTTCCTCTGATGCATCAAGACTCAATGAGATTCCCACATTGTCCATTCAAGTAAATGACTATTAGGAAAACATGATAAGCTTTGTACTTTAGACTTTGTACTTTAGACACTGGGGGTGCATTGATACTATCCTGGAAATTCATGAAATGGAGAAAAAATTATATATAGCTGGAAAATGTCAATTATTCAGTAAGGTAACAAAGAAAACAGTTCTGTAGGAAGAGAGTCAGTTGCCCAAGATGATCTTAACAAATGAGTTTTCAAGGGTTAAAAATAACAAGAAATGCAAACACACTTTGGCAGGATGATCATACTTAGTGTTTTAAGACCTCACTCAAGTTAATATGCTTGAAATAAAGTAAAGGAAGAAAAGTGATTATGAAGCTTCAGGAGATGAGATCATGAACAACTATGGAAAAAAAATGGCTTCTACTCTCTGTGCAGTGAAAAACCTTTGAAGATTTAGGCAGAAAAGTTGCATGGTCATATGTGGTTAAAATATAGAACAAAAAGACACTTTTGACATGTGTATTACACATAAATATGAGGGTAAGTGCTAATGCAATCAGGAGGCTAGTGCAAAGATGTAGACATTCAGACGGCAAGATGAAGATGGAAATAGAATAGAAAATAGAAAAGAAAAGAAAAGAAAAGAAAAGAAAGAGAAGAGAAGAGAAGAGAAGAGAAGAGAAGAGAATGGAATGGAATAGAATTTGGATTCCGCATAGATAAAATTGGGAACATGACTAGCAGGACTGGTTAAAAGACTAGGTGAGGAGGTGAGAAAGAGAGAAGTTAAGAACAATTCACTTCTTTCTTATGAGCACTTGAAGAAGTGAAATTAATTTTAAGGGAGATATAAATACTGTAAGTTGGATACAGTTTCGGGATCTGGGTGTAAATATATTTTGATTTTACTATTAGATGTTTATCGAGTTTTTCAAGGAAGCCTATAGAGCATTAAGATGGGGGTCACTCGATTTAAACTCATCCTTATGCTGGTATTTGCTTTTACCTGTAACTTTCACTAACAGACCTCACATTAGATATTTCTTTCATGATACCCATGTGACTTACTTAGTATGACAGTAAGTAATATCTGCTCCTATGCCTCACTACTACAGTGTTAGCAGAGCTGTAAGTAGTCATCCAGTAAGAAAGGTAGACCATCGCATGCAGTCAAGACACCTTACCAATTCTTTTATCCATGTTTTTCAAGCATCCACGGTTACCTATTGTTTGTTTCATGTTCTATTTCTATATCTGTACCTCAATCAACTTCAGTCTCATGCACAGCAAGATGTACTGGGTGGTTACTGACACTGAACATAAGGAGAAAAATGTCAAGAAACAATTGAGTAGTTTGGAGTGTTCAATTTAGTCATGACAGTGGTCCCTGCAGATGCAGGTAAGCATTTTAAATCAAGTCCATTCCATAGGTCTGAATGTAACTGCCCTCACTATTACAGATTTCCCTTTTCCCTTTGACCTACACTCCCTCTAAATTTTTTTCTATTCTGTTCTATGCATATGTAACAACCTGGGAATGTAATTGTATGGACTCTAATGAATTCTAATTAGTAACAAGCTGTGGTGAGTTCATAAGTACTTGTTATTAAAGGCTATGAGATAAAGGCATGTTTTCTTTATTCACAAGTTTGTTTCTAAGTATACATAAAGCTCTATGTAGTGTCCGTGTGGATTAGAATTGCTACACTGTGTATTTCACATACTTCATTTTCTTGCTGGATCTGTTCTTTCATTGTCCTCTGTCATTTATTTTTAATTAAATACAACCCCTTTTTCACCAGAAGTCTTACTTTCATTCTATCAGGTTGCCTCTAAATTCTTTAAATGTTCAAACTCCACAGTGAGATCCACCTTTGGAATGTCTCTGAAACAATGCATGTTCTATGTACCAAATCAAAATATGCATACCCCATCCCCATATTTCCAAAGCTGCTTCTGATTACTGATTCAAAATTCCCCTGTTCTTCATTAGAGGCTAAGATTCTTTTAAAATGCTTATTTACGGCTGCATGGTCCTCAGGGGCAGACTGGATTTAATCGCCTACAGCACCAAAGCTCTTTTAACATTTGGCCAACTGAGCATTAGGTAACTCATTGGCTAAGGGGTGCCACATTCCTACTCAGAGTATGGATAAGGTGGCTACAATCCGATATGCTTCATTTATTTCCAAGTATTATTAACACTAATGAGCATTGTATCCAGGCATCAAGAAAAGATAGAGAATAGAGTCATTGCTTCTCAGACTTCATTAAACATCATATCATTTTATTCAGAGAGCGAGACTAATTTTAAAGCATTCTTTAAAGACAGATGAAAACAAATATTCTGTAATTAATAAAATGTATTGCATAGCTCTTTCAAAGGTAGAATATATTCATATGTAATTGTGAACTTGAAAATATCCTTCCTGGGGGTAAAAGGAGGAGATAATTAGAATACTTACTATCACAGAAAATAATTCATTAAATTACAATGAGTTTTACTTTCTCCTGATGTAAGTAAAACAGGCAAGCATCCAAGTTAATTCTTTGTCAGCCTTTGTGCCTGTGATCTACAATGCAAGTTTCTCATTTAAACTTAGTGTTTGTTATGTGATTAATACGATGTTATTTACTGTACATGTCTATAAGCTTTTAGCTTTGCATCCACCACATCAAATTAATAGAACCTTTCCTTCTTGGAAATGTCAGTTTATTTTACTTTTTCCTTAAATCCAGAATAGGCTTTCAAGGTCTCTCCTAAAATGATAACCTTCATATGAGTCATAGGAGTTTAAGAACATCTCTGGATTAGTCTGTCTTCAGAGAGGTTAAATGGAGCAACAGTACGCCCATGGAGAGAAACGATAAGCAGTTATAATAGCTATCACTCAACACAGCACCAAACATAAACCAAAACTAACAAACACCCTCCCCCACAAAGCCTCTCAAGTTAAGTTCCTTGAATTTAATTATTATAGCAAATGGTAATATAACAAAGGTGTCTACTGTCAGGGAAAAATGTTTAAAACAGATGTGAACCACGGAGAGCATATGTAAAACACATGTGATCCACAGTGAGGTCACGGGACCCAGAGAAAGAGCACATGTGGAGTTCGCGAGCCACATGTGGACACATGTTGCAAAAGTCACGTGTTTCTTTTCATTGCCAAGACTCGGATCATATTCTAAAGAAATCAGGGGCTCTTAAATAAACGTTGTACTTCTTAAGGTAAGTGGATACCTTTTTGTTTAAAATCCCTTAGTGCAAGCAGACAAGGGTCCTCAAATCCAACTCTGTGCTTGAAAATACTCAAATCCTTGTTTCACTCCCGTTTGCCTATCCCAGGGTAATTCAGTTGATTATTCTAAGCAAGTAAAGATTTCTTCTTTGCCCACAGCTAATTCTTTGAGGATGCCTTAGCTTATAATGAAATATAAGCAAGCAGGGCCTAAATGTGAGAATAAGGGGCAAGTTCAGCTTGAATGGGTCTTTTCTTTGTTAAAAGAATCAAATTGATGGCTTACGGTATGGGTCTGGAAAAAAATGAATCTTCCACAGTCATAGGAAACAGTGAGATTTTGAAAATCAAAGGGCAATATTTATTTTGTAATTTAGGCAATATTATAAGTTTTTGAATGTCTACTAAAGACATGAACATATATGCCAAATGAATGTCACCTAAACATTCTGGAATATGATTATAATAACAGTGCCTTATGCATTAACATTCATTTACTTATAATCTGCATTTATTTTGTCTGATCCTCCCCGCAACATTATAAAAATTGTAATATAAGTAGAGATGCAGATATTATCTTCATGTTACTGTAGGAATAAACTGACAAAACTGAACAAGAGCAGAATTTGGCTTCATTAGTCACAGACTAATGGCTTCAAGAAAATCATGCACCTTCAGATATTTATTTTTTGTGATATTTATGATATTAAACATCATAAATATTAAATTGTTATATTTATTATAATGTAATAAACACACATTTATACAACTATTAGTATTGAAAATTTCACAAACTGCAAAGTCACAATGTACATAGCAATATATTTTTAGAATGAATATATGCATATTAATTATTTTCATCTGCAATTACACATGAGAAATACTGAGCTTCAGAAAAGTAAGTTCACTGTCACATGAGCAATGATTAATTTATATGAGACTAGACCATAGATATATTTTCCTAAACTTCCCTTAGTCTCTTTCATAAGGCAAAACTGAGCAGAATGTGATACTCTCAAGACATTCATTCTCATCCTACCTTAGAAGACATTTGCTGACAACACACACACACACACACACACACACACACACACACACATTGTAATAGTGATGCCACATTCAGTGAGAACCTTTTGCATTTCTGAAGGGAAAGGAGATCTAGGACACATTTGTCTTTTCTACTTTAGGGAGCACATGAGCACAGAATATTGTTATCTTTTCACATGGAGTATTGTCCTCTTTGTACACATTGTGCACTGATGTTCTAAGAACATGGCAAATAACTGCTTGCATCTATGCACTTGCTAGAAAACAAAACAGAACAAAGAATCAAACCCCGGAATTGAAATACAAAGTTCAATAATTATTTTCCACTAACTTAAAGTATTAAAATATAAAATGTTGAGGTCTTCAATATTGCTTTATTTGTATACTCCTATGAAAACATTGCCTGTGATTATGGGGCTGTTAAGAATGAGGGGATGCAAGACAAAATGGGAATTGGGAAGGAAACTGTTCTCAGAGGAGCAAAAGACTTCCCATTGCCACTGTTCTGGCAATATTCAGAAGCCTTTTCAGCACATCCTGAAAAGACACACCCTTCATGTTGATAACGGAACTCCAGCTACATTAGGTAATATCTCTAGTTTTGTGTTGTTTTGGAAAGTGTTACTCTAGTATCAGTGAGAATTGAAAAGTCAGTCTTTTCAATGGTTTATTTTTGAACTCTATCATCTTTATAAGACTTTTACCTTTAACTATGGCTCAATGCTCTTTATATGTAAAACAAACCTGAGTCCATCATGAAATAACTTAGACAGATGTTTACATCTTTCTGTGGTATCTTTTGTTCTTTGTGATCATGTCTCCATTTACATAACTTCCTTTTGTTTCTCCTAGTCTGAACATTCTGCCAGAGCAAACATTTATATTTACTTTGTATCCATTGTTTTTGGTAAAGCTATTTGAAGTGGTCAACCATGAAAAAATTGAGATGAATATGATACTGTTGTTTCTTCCTGATATCAGTTGATTTAAAATCTTACATGCTTATTTCAGATATAAGTGCCAAACTGACTTACGCCTTAAAGGAAAATAATTGAAATAACTAGACCACTGTAGTTAAATCCTCTTAAATTGTTTAGTTTGGAAAATCTTTTAAATAAGTGGCTAAGGAAGTTTGTCCCTTCTTCTAGATGATATGTTACACATGGTATGGTATAATTTCCTATGAGGAGCCACCCTCTACTCTCAAGAATCTGACTATTTATATTAGCTTATCCATAGACTTGTAGACAAAAATCATTGCATTGGGTCTGGAATTACTTTTCTGAATTTTGACACTAGTTTATGTACATGTGTTTACTCTCCCCCTATCTCCACCAGAAGAACACAAAAAGTCATATTTTGTCATTCCAATTCACCACAGCCCACTGACATTTACGTATTAGAGATGTGCAGCTGAAAATGGCAGCCTCACCCCTTTTCATCTCTTCTTAATGAGCCATGAGGAGTCGGAAGCACTGCACATTTTGGTGGTGTGCTTGTGCTTCTTACCATGTGCAAGGCAGATCCCCCAGCAGCCAGCCTTCCACAGGCTCTGCTCATCCTATATGCTTTCACAGTGGATCAGTGCGAAGCACAGCGTCTGTTGCACCGCCTCTTCCAAGATTGCGTCTTCTGTATTAACCAGGAAGAAAGTTTCCAAATCTACCTGAATTGACTGGTCTAAACCTCTTCTTTATCTAAGCCTGGCTCAATTATAATCTATGTAGTTTCCAATGATACAAATTATGATCAGTGTACATTCAAAACATTTTCCTATGCAAAACCTCCAACCTGCTGTTGTCCATAAAGATGGTTCATTTTAGAGTTGGTTATCTCACCTTGCTTTCTTTCGACCATTTTTTAATACTCTGATTCTCCTTATCCTCCAACTGTTATAAAGCCTTCTGTCTGGAATTTGATTTCCACTTGATTGGCCAGTGTTGCGGAACTATCCATACTTGTAACAGGTGCCTTATTCATCCTTCCAGGGTAATTTGTGAATTTCCTACTTTTTTTTCATTGCATTTTGAACTACTTCTAGGGAAAATAATTATGGCACAATGATAACATTACTTGTATACATGATCTTTCTGCAGGACTTTTAAAGTTTACATATACATAAGGGTTCCTTATCTTAATATAAGATTACATATACCATATAATATAACATTACATTTACCCAGTGTTCTAAATTGAATTCCAGGTCAGCCTGGGCTAGAGTGAGATAATACCTAGAAAAAAAAAAAAAGAAAGAAAGAAAGAAAGAAAAAGAAAAAGAAAAATGAAAAGAAAATGACTTCTGGGGCTCAGCACTGAAGGAGTACATGACTGACAAAAGGAGTAAAGAGAGGGGTGACTCTTCACTAAAACCACAGCACTTTATCCATTAGCGAAAGGTTACTTTATCTTCTCTAGAATTGTTGTCTGACACAGACAGAATCATAGTTAAGGATCTCTGTACTCCATGTCATTGCAGCAGGAGGCTGAGGCAGCAACTTTAACACAGGACCTGCCATTGCCACATGGGATAGGGCTTTTAAACAAATTGTTCCCAGGCCCCTTTCACTACGGTCAACAACTCCCCTTCTCTGAGACTATAAAAATATGCCATGATGCTCTCATTATTTACATCCTTATTCTTAGAAAATATAATAACCAGGCTGATGAAATGGCTCAGTGGATAAAACATTTGCTGTACAGCTCTGAGCACTTGAGTTCAGATACCCAGACCCCCCCAATAAAGCCCAAAGCTGTGAAAGGCCTCTGTGATCCCAGGGCAGCTATAGCAGGAAGAGGACAGGGACAGCAGAACTTATCCGATGCTCAGATACACAATATTGAACAAGAGACCCTGCTTCAAACAAGTTGGAAGGTGAGGACCACACAAAAAATTGTTCTTTGACCTCCACGTGTTCACTGTGGAATGCACACACCTGCACTCACATACACTTGTACACATGCACACACATACTCACAGACACACGAATCAACAAATATCTAAATTTTTATTCTAATATTCTGATATTTATCATTAGAAGTTTACCCCATAGCCCAAAAACAATAGAATTTCCATTTTCAGTCAAGTAAGTCTTGTTGGCTTGTGAGAAAAGTTTGATTTCTCATCATGACATGCAGATCTTATTATTATGTATCATCAAGATGTGTAGGACAAAGATCATGAAACTAGAATTACCAATCTAGGGATAATATCTTGGATTTTAGTTAGTTTTTTTATTAATGAAGCACTTTATGAAAACAATTTAAACTGGAATATGCTAAGACTTTTGTCTCATTTACTATCATTCCACTACTAAAGTTATAGCCTTCTTACTCATTTGTTGTTTCCCAAAGATAAGTGAATATGAGAATGCATTTTTTAGAACAATCTGTGACCAAAGCTTTTGTGCCTACAATATATAACACAATGAGATTATCCCATGTTGTTTCACTCCCTCAAAAGAAAACACATGTCTGGAAGTATTCAAAAAGTGCCCAAAAATTCCACTGGGTTGAAGTTTTCATAATTTTCTTCTAAAGTCATCTATAAAACTTATTGTATGTTTAAATTTCATTTAAGTTGATTTTTGAAGAACTAACAGAAACAATTCAAAGCAAATCTGAACTGCCTTTCACCATGCACATATACACCCATGCATGCACATCACATGCCCAGAAGAGTGACAACGTAAACATGTTGATTGTGAAATGCAGTCTGTTGCAAAGTAAACAAAAACTGCATGTGCACTTAATTGTGCCTGAAACTTGAGACCTGATTTTGCCAATGCCTGGTGCATTATACTCTAAAGTATATAATTATAACACAAATCACTGAGGCTGTCTTGGCTGTATATCTGTATTGTTGCAAATATCACTTCAACAAACGTTCTCAATACGAGGAAGCACTCCACTGTGAAGAATCTGCTTACTGTACTGTCATCACCATTCGGTACCCTCTGTTGCTTTCCAGAAGATTTCTCTTTGGTCAAACACTCAAGTTTTCTCACTCAGAATACACTGAGGTGCTCTTGAATACAGCTTGTGTCTCTATACCCTGATAATGTCTAAAGGATGTGCACATAAACAACAGGAAATATATTTATCTTGATATCATTTGATGCTTCCATGGCTTGTTGGAAAATATTCTCATAAAAGAAGTTGCAAGAATGCTTTTCAGAAGAGCATATGAGAATTAGGCACATAACTCTGACTACAATAGTGGGAGTGGTGAGTTTAATTCCACCCACACATCCTTATTAACTGAAAGCTTTATTTCCAAGCTATTAGACTCCAAGTTACTGGTTCCAGCAGCAATGCTGTCCTCCACTATCCCATAAAGCTTTATTTCCCAGAAGGGTTCCATGATATGACACATTTGGATGATGTTCAGTTCCAGCCTTCCCCTGTGTACATTCACTTTGTGTGTTTTTATTGTTCTCTTAATTATCTACACGTCAATATTAATTCCAGAATGGACAAATAGGCTCCGTTGTGATTTCTCCACCAGCCTTTATATGATAACATCACTTATGAATGCTAGTTACAAGTTTCCAGGCAGCCGTGTGGTTGATCTAAATTTGTGGAACACCAGCATTCAGATGTCTGCTTTCAATTTATGTGCATGTTTCCCCTGTTATTTTCCCTCTTTTTATGGCTGTATTAATTGTTACCAGAACTTCCTATGAAATAAATAAGCAACCCAACAATGGAATGTAGAAGATTAAAAATCATGGTTTTGTTCTATCTGACATATGTGTCAATGTCATTTAATGCTAATTTCTTGTGGATGGATATTCATAGAATGCTCCACCATTTGACCTTCAGCATGTGAGCACTAGATGACAACCTAGACATGAACTGTTCTATTGCTGATTTTATAAATCTGTTTGACACTGATGATACTTGCAGACACGAGGAAGAGGAATAGGGCATATTGGAATGGGTATGTTACAGATCTCTAAGCCTTAAGTAAGTATGGTTAAGAATTAAAATCTAGGGCTGGAGAGATGGCTTAGCAGTTAAGTGTTTGCCTGTGAAGCCTAAGGATCCTGGTTTGAGGCTCAATTCCCCAGGACCCACATAAACCAGATGCACAAGGTGGCACATGTGTCAGGAGTTAGTTTGCAGTAGCTAGAGGCCCTGATGCGCCCATTCTCTCTCTTTCTCTGCCTTCTCTGCCTCTTTCTCTCTCTGTCTGTCACTCTCAAATAAATAAATAAAAATAAAGAATTAAAATCTAGATTATTTGTAGTAGTCAGCCTCAGGTTGCTGGGATGAACCCCCAGACTAGACACAGTTATGGAAGGAAGAGAATTTGAAGCTTACAGATCCAGGGGAAGTTTCATAATGGCAGAAGAATTTGCCATGCTTCCACAGATCTAAGCAGAGAGAAAGTCTGCCACCAAAAACCAAGCAAGAACACTTCAGGAACTCCAGGCAAAACTCAAACACTTGGCATATCTTTAGACTGAAATTATAAATCCAGCTCCACACCTTAAGGCTGGACCCTGGGACCTGCCCACAGTGACACCTCTTCCAGCAAGGTGACTGGAGATCCAAATTACAAGCTTTTAGTAAACTCCTGAATCAATTGAAGGACAGTCACTCAAGCCACTACATTATATAGCTGCCAATAAGGCCAAATTTTCACAATAAGCTTCAGTGAGTTAGTAATAGAATTGAAATAAAGTTCCCTGCAGACAAACCCTGGACATTGACCGACTACATGACCAAGCTTAATTCTGGATGTGTCTGTGTACACGGTGAAGTATATATTTCACTTAAGAATAACAAACAAGTAAAAGCATAAATAGCATGACAGGAAGTATAGTGAAGATAGCTCAGTGGTTAAAGTACAAGGATCTAAACCCAGATACTCAGCATATTTTACAATGCTGTGTGTGGTGGTATTCATCTGTAATCCTAGCATTGGGGGTGGGGAACAGGGATTTTCCCTGTCCCCCCCCCCCTTGTGGCTCACCAGCTGCCTGCTCTAGCTGAATCAGTGATCTCTAGGTTCAAAGCAGCACTGCCTCAAATAATAAAGGGAGAGCAATTGAGGAAGACACCCAGAGTTGACCTCTGGCATCTGCACGCACGCACACGCACACACACACACACACACACACACACACGTGCTTGTCCAGCCTGTGCACTCATGTGCTCCACACAAAAGCATCTATACAGGAAATTTATACACACATACAAATAAAATTAAATGAATAAAGCCACAATTTTCAATACATGTTATTCCATTGGAAATAGATTGGAAGATGTACCAATGACACAGAGGAATAAATGAGGTTTGAGTGTGATCAATTGTAGGATATGAAAATGCAATATTATTCAGGAAATCAAGAAATAACATGTAGTAAGGTGACGCAATACCCTTCAGCAAGCAATCTAAGTGGACATATAATTTCCATTAATTTAGAAAAATGAATAATAATCTTTTCTCTCCATCTTTGTTTTTACTGTAACAATTGATTTGAATGCAGACTCCACATCATTAGAAACATAGAAGCAGCTTTTATAAATACCAATTTCTTACCTTCACTTAAATGAATTATATTACATCAGAATCTTCAGGTTTTTGTCCCAGCAAGGACATTTTTATACTTCTCAAATGACACTAATGAGCATTCAATATTGAGAGCCACTGGTAAGTAGTAACTTGATCCTGAGCAATGCACAGGTGTCAGTATGTGATAATGTTTTTTTTTTTTTTTTCTCTTTACCTTTACAGGCTACAGCTCTCACCATTATCTGCAGAGTCAATGGTTATTTTTCACTCACTTTGAAACTTCTGCGTCCACTCTTTCCATCTTTGTGGCCACAAATGACAGAATTTCATTTTTTATGGCCAAATAGCTTTCCATTAAGGCTGATTTCACATACTGGCTGACATGAATGTTGCTATAATAAACATAGGATGTATACATATCTCAACATTGTCTCCCTTCATGTGATACATACAAGCAGTAATGGGATTGTTGGATCATATGGTAGAGATTTATGTTTAGTTTTTTTAAACTTTTTAATATATTTTATTTATTTATTTGAGAGAGAGAGCAGCAGAGAGAGAGAGAGAATGGGTGCAACAGGGTCTCTAACAACTGCAAACTTCAGACACAGGCACCAGCTTGTGTGGCTTATGTGGATACTGAGGAAATGAACCTGGGTCCTTAGGCTTTGCAGGCAAGCACCGTAAATACTAAGCCATCTCTCCAGCCCATATGTTCAGTTTTTTTTTTTTTTTTTGAGGAGCCTCCATATACTTAAAAAAAAATGTTTGCTCTTGCATTCTAAATCTGTCATTTTTGGTTACTAGGTAGCTAAATTCATTCAAGATAGAAATATAATAACATAGTACTGAGGCTTGGATGTTTTTGTTTCCTCAAAACTCTTGAGTTGTTGACATTCTAAAACACTTCCATGTGGAAATATTAGAAGATATAGTATTAGGATGATTATTTCATGAAGATGAACTGTCACAAATGGTGTCAATGTCCTTTCAAAATAGACCCACAGGAACTCATCTCTCTGGTATATATACTATGTGAAGACACAGATAAAAGGTGCCATTTATGAGCCAAAAAGCAGAACCTCATCACACACTGAATCTGTCAGTGCCTCGATCCTGTGCTTTGGAGCCTTCTGAAATCTGAGAAATATATTTCTGCTGCCATTAAGCCACCCAGTGTACCTTTATTTACAGTAGCCCAGATGGGTTAAAACATGGGAAAAACAGCAAAAGATGTTGGGGGTAGTTTTTGTTCTTCATTTTCATTCTGACACATTTAGGAAATGTTTTCTGGGTGCCTAATAAGTGCACAAGATCAGACCATGTGGGATTGTTGTAGGCAGCTTTCTGAACTTATTTTAGGTACCTGATGAAGTAAATGGCAAGAAAAGATAAATCTGCAAGTCAATTATAACAGGAAGAAAAAGAAGTTAAAGAACCCCTTCAAGATATAGTTCATAAGGGAAAAGGGAGAAGAAAAAAATGAGAAAAAGAAAGAATAGAGAACTGCATTTTACCATGCAAAAAAATATTTTCTACCTCAAATTGTAATCAATGGTTCAGGGAAACATAATAATAAAATAAAGTAATATTCTAATTTCTTAGTTCATTATAAAAGAATAATAGCAAATGGCTCTGGAAGAATGCATAATCTATCATTTCCAAGGCATGTTTGTCAGTCAAATACCCTTTACAGAAACTTGCAGTAAACTTTGCTCAGAAAACCTGGAATTTGAGAAAAAAAATATTCATGGTACATTATTTATATTTTATTTCATAAGATCTTGGAAGCATGGTTCAAAACAATACTAATTTCAGTCGTTCTGAGTTTATATCAATTATCCTATTCTCAAGCTTGATTCCTGAATAGATCATTCAACTGTTACAGAGGAACAAAATGTAAGTGCATCATTCCATTGGGTTTCCATGTGAATTCCTCTTTCTTTTTAAAAATTTTTATATTATTCATATTACTTGTGACAGCCAAGAGTGATTAATTCTATTATGGGGGTGATTCCTCTACCACCTGCTGGCCATCCAAATTTCTCAGCATTGTGGGGAACATGGTGTCATAAAATCCATACATTCTGATGGAGTGCATCCACTGTGTCAGGAAAGGCAGCAGTCAACCTTTCCTTGCTGATTCCAAACGAGTGCTTAATATACTCTCCTAGAAAGCATTCAACTAATTGGCCTTAATGGCTCATGCCTATAATCTCACTAATTGGCCATCATGCTTATAATCTCCTCACTTAGGAGGTGAAGGCAATATAAGTTGGAGTCTGAGGCAAGCTTTGGCTACATAGCAAGTGTAAAGACAACCTGATATTCATATGACCCTATCTCAGAAAATAAAAGAAAGAAAGGAAAGAAATAAGGAAAAATAAAGAATGAGAGAGGAGAGGGAGGGAGGATTGGAGAGAGAGAAAAAGAGAAATAAATGAAAGAAAGAAAGAAGAGAGGGAGGGAGGAAGGGAGGGAGGGAGGGAAGAGGAAAGGAAGGAAGGAAGCAAGGAAGCAAGGAAGGAAGGGAGAAAGAAAGAAGAGACATAAGTCATCTATGAAATCATATAAATGTTGGTGTATTATGATGTAAACAGTGACTTCTATGGTCATGATCTCACTCCATACCATCTCACACTGTTCAATATGACTCCTAATAAGATGTGTTGCATATAGCTCCGTGTCTAAGGGTCAGGCATTACCTAATTCCCTCATCAGTTGATCTGAGGTTTAGAAGGAAGACAAGACAAACTCATACTCAGTATCAGTATCTATCCCCTTGGGCATGGATAACAGGCCTTTCTAGGGACCAGTTGGCTGTCTGCCATCAGGCATCCACTGATATTTTATAGTGGTAGAACTATTACAGGTTTATCACTGATCACAGTGTTTTCCTTGCTATGAATGTGATACATTCCTTAAAATTTCCCCATTGTTATTATATTGCATGTTTAGACACTGTTAATAAATCAATAAATTCTTACCTTTTATCCTAATTCCGTTGATCAAGTACCCTCATAGTCTGGTTCCATTCAGTGTTATAGCCTTCACTACTGATAATATATACTACCTAATGTTTCCATCTTCCCTATTTTTTGCCATTATACCACCTTCATTGAGCCTTCCATGTTTATGGCTGACTTATTCTGAAATTTCATTCTCGCCAAAAGCCTGAGAGTCAGCAAAAAGAAGGTGGGGAAAGCTACTGAGAGGTTGCATGCCACATTGTGGAGAATCTTTTGTGGTCTCTTCTGAAACCGGAAGTGCCAGTTCTAAGAAGAAAACACCAATACTTCTATGCATGCTGAAAATTCTTTCTCAAGTGTGTATTTCTAAAACTTCCCTCCCTCAGTTTCTGTTTGATAAGCTCTCAAACCTGCCTTTGGGGGCATTTGCCTGTCTCCTGAAGCCTGCATTTCTGATCCATCTTCTCTGTCCTGGTTAGAGTGTCTTCTCATGAGAGGGAGAAATAAAGGGAGATAGAATTAGGGAGATTGGACCCCTGAAGGTAAAAAGGACAAGAAAAATTTTCTCATCTCTTACCTAGTTCCAAAGAACTGTTTTTCCGTGTGTATTCTGAGTCCCTGGCTCTGCAAAGAACAGGCCTCACCCTCTTTGATGCTGCTCAAGTTATGTCTGTCTGCCTGTCCAGCTCTAAGCCAACCAGAGTTGAATGCCTGCTCAATAGGGTTAGGACCAGTTGTTTAGACACCCTCTCTCATTTGGTACAAAAGGAGTAACCACCCCATATATAAATATTTCCTCCCCCACTTATTGTTCCCCAGTCTTGATTGCTTCACAGGTGTATCTTTACAAAAAAAAAAAAAAATCTATAAACTCCACCTGCGCCAACTGCCCGTGCCAACTAAAGGAGATCTTCATCCGTCTGCTAGTGGGCTTTGGCATGACACTGTTTCTGGGTGCATCTCGCCAGAGACAATTGAACTTTCTCATGGGTGCAGTACTTCAAAACTGTCTAGCCTTAGACTTCATTACTGCTGAACTTGGGAAGCATGTATGGTCTTGGGACAAGAATATTGTTTTCCTTCTTAACGAATCAAATGTTGTTAAGCTACTTGACTGCTACAAGCCTGAGGAACACCCCCCTCCCACACGCACGCACACACACCTGGCTCTCTAACCCTTTCATTACTTGGCTTCTCCTTAGCCCCTTCCTTACTATAGAAACCCTACTGCTTGTAGACCCCTGTCTCAGCAAATTTCTCAGATAAGAAATAACTAATATTGCTAAAGTTGCTACTGATCAGGTCCTTGTACACCACCTAACTATATCTATACCTATGGTAAATTATAAAAAATTCATTCAAGATGACACTGCCCCATTATATAAACAAAGGGGGAGTTGTGCACTTCCATACACAGGCTGGAGCCTTCAGGAGAGGGGCATTGAGCTGCCAGGCACAGCTAAGGACCCCAGGCTACAGGAGGCCACTCCCTCTCTAAGCTCAGCACACATGAACTTAGGCTTTACCCATAGCCCAGTTACCTTTGGCCAGTTGCTGGGAAACTTATCAGCTGGCAGCCTTCACACAGTCCTGAGACCCTGGAACACATGACCTCCCCCCGCCCATGTGCTAGAAACAATGTCCATAGGCATAGGCTAGCAACATTTAAACCCACCAATCCTCTTAGGAATCTCCCCCCCACCCTCAGATGCTTACAAACCCATTCCCCTGACAATAAATGGAGAGAGCTGCTCACACCAAAACTTCTTACAAAAGTCTTTTACTTTCATGTGCTCACCCACTCCTATTGCCTGGGCACCTTCAGGGGACCACGGCCGGCCCCAGAGGAAGAACCCAGGAACCCACACACCTTTACTGAGAAGATAATTCTTTGGTAGGCTATGAAAGAGACCTTTGTCTATCATACTTGGCTTTTATTGTTTATAAATTGAACTTGATTTTTGATTATTCATCTCTCAGTTCTCAATACCAAGTAGCAATAACCAGCAGTTCTGCTACGATTACAGGTGCGTGCCACCATACTTAGCACTTTCATGGGTGCTGGAAATCATATTCATGTACTCATGCTTGTGAGACAAGCACTTTATCAACTAAGCTATCGCCCCAGCTTTCAGTAATGTGCTTTTATATCTGCCACCTTCTACATTTCTAACAAAAGGCTCAGAAAGTTCTATTCAATTAGGTTGCTATTGCCAAAAGTAATCAGGAGGCTCCAAATAGACCGGAATGTTGTTTGGAGAGGTCCATAGGAAATCAACTTTACTCTTGCACCAGGATGCATCCATGACATCCCTGTGGGACTTGTAAGGTCACACCTTCTCAAAAAATAAACAAGAGATAATACATTTACTTGACATAAGTGAAAGTTTAAGGAACTCATGAACATCTGAAAATATGGAAACTATCCAAGGGGAATAAGAAAGGTGGAATACAAGTTGAAGAGACAAAACAAAACAAATACAGGCTGTGCCATGTTGGAAGATTGGCAGAATATGTACTATATTATAGGACCTAGATGTAAATTATATGTTTGCATTTGTGGGGCATGTTTTAGTATCACTAACTTAATTTCATGAGTCCCAAGAAATTAAATAATGTGACACAGAAAATAACTTGAAAATATCAAATTAACACTAAGGTTATTTTTAAGATTATTCTTTAAACCACAAAATGTTTACATATAAACTGATTTTCCAATACAGCTCTAGTGGCTAGAACTCATGCTGTGTCTTTCAGTGAACATAGTTTAAAAGTAAACCTGTGTGGAAGCATCTTTTTTTTTTTTTCTGATCTTGACCAGAACATCTGAAATAACCACAGACAGGACACACCCAGGATTTATGTTTTAAGATAGAAAGCATTAACCATTAGTGAAGCCTTTCATAACTCCATACCCCACAGTCCAATGCAATGAATCACTATGCCTCAGCAATGAGTCTGTCAAAGTCATTGTAACACTGAAAACCCTGGACAGTCTCCTTATGACACATACAGACATACATACATACATGGAAATATACACATGCACTTTTCACTAATTTTTCTTTTTTGTTCCCTCTCCTTTCTTGTTTTCTCAAGGCAAACCCAACAGACTAGCCTTTTGTATCTGTGTGTGTGTGCATGAGAGAGAGAGAAACAGAGAGGGAGGCAGAGAGAGAGAGAGAGAGAGAAAGAGAGAGAGAGAGAGAGAATTGGCATGTCAGGGCCTCCAGCCATTACAATTGAACTCCAGACATGAGCACCATCTTGTGTGCATGTGTCGCCTTGCACACTTGCATCACCTTGTGTGTCTGGCTTACATGGGATCTGGAGAGTTGAATGTGGGTCCTTAGGCTTCAGAGACAAACACCGTAACCACTAAACCATCTCTCTAGCCCCTCACAATTTTTTAAAGAAAAATTTTTTTATTTGAAAAAAGGACATTATTTCATGGAAAATCTGCAAATTTGTGGAATTCAATGCTTTTAAGATAGGAAAGCCACAAGGGCTTTTCAGTCCTTGTAACAGAATAAGTGCTAAAATTCAAAGTTTTAGGTATGTAAATGAAAATAGCCAAACTACAGGCAAAGGAAAGAAGCCAGTTAAAAGTACCCTGTCAAACATTGTAATATGTCCTGGGATGAACTATGCAGAAAGCTGAGATCTGAATGTAGATCTGAATGTTGATCAACTTTTATCAAAGCCAACTGCTTAGTCCGCAAGTGGAACAAAAGTCATAGTTTAACGAAATGCAGAAATAATGAGGGTTTCAAATTTCTAACATAGGCACCAAAAGATATACTCTGGTCTAAAATTTCAAAGCATGGGAGTTCACCACTGAAATTTCACCATTGCCACATAGATTTTCTGCATTCCATTGACAGGATGTGTGAAAACAGTCTGCACTCACTGCCTCTCTGCATTTCTATGAAGAGAAGAAAATACATGCTACAGATAACCCAGAAGAAATTTTCAAGTGCATCCTCTATTCCTTGACCAAGAAAGAGTGTTTATTCTATGGAAAATTAAACTCATTATTGGGCTGCAATTCTCAGAATAAGAAAGTTGAAAATACTAGCAACATTCACCAAGAAACCATATACCAATATTCAAGATTTGAAAATGTGATTTGGTTAATAATATTTAAGAATGAAATATAACCCCTCTATAAATGAATAAATATATAAAGCTTCTCTCCCCCTCCCATTGAACTATATGCCATGTCCAAAGTGACCTTACTCCTTCTTTGTTCTTTCCAGATAAGAGCACAGGAATAGGAAAAAATCTAGAGCATCATGGATTCATGGTAAAAATGAAAACACAGAACAGTTTATATTCAACTTCTAGGACTACTTTGACCTTAAATGTGATCACTGGATTAAACTCCAGTGAATTATTGTACACTTTAAATGTAGCTATGATTAATAACCTTGTATTAAGTATATAACAATTTATAGTCACAAATGATTATTTTAGGCATTTGCATTAAATTAATATTCATTTTAAAGACTATGCTCACTGTAATTGTATGGTTAGATTGCTGAAATTGGATGTTATTCATACTGATTTTTAAATACATAAGTCTATAGTTAATTGTCCAATATTAATGTATATAAAACCTTATAAAGATAAAAGTTTGGGGTTAATGAATATTAATTTTAAAGAAGTAGTATGAATATTTTCATATACCTGAAGTTGGACAACACTAATTTGATTAATTATAGGGAAATTTACTTGTACTACAATTACTCATGTTTGTTATTTTTAAAACATAGAAATGTTGGCTGGGAAGTTGGCTCAGTTGTTAAAGGTGCTTGCTGGAGAAGCCTGTCACCTAAGTTCAGTTCCCAAGCCACCCATGTAAAATAGACACAAAGTGAGGCACAAGTGTCTGGTTTTTATCTGCAGTGGAATGAGGCTTCGACATGCAACTACCTGCATGCACATGCAAATAAACAATCTTAAAATGGGAAATTCCTAAAACTGAATGATTTAAAATATAGATCCTAATTTCTAACCCTATTAATTTGATTTACTGTACCAAATTTCCCTTCCATGTCTTTCATTACTTGTTACATTGTCAGCAATATATGAAGAGCAGTTTATTTTGAAGAACTTTGCTCTCTTTTCTTTGAGCTTCTGATTATCACACTTAGTTCCCAAAATGTAAAGTCAGTTTATATTTCATAATATGCCCAAATTTATTTGTCTTTGCATATTAACATTTATATAAAACAACAACACAATGGCAAAAAGAGGGATGGAGAGATGGCTTAACGGTTAAGGCACTTGCCTGTGAAGCCTAAGACCCATGTTCAACTTTCCAGATCTCGTGTTAGCCAGACACACAAAGGTGAGGCAAGCACAAAGTCATTCATGACCACTAGGTGATGCAAACATCTGGAGTTTGATTGCAGCTGAGGCCCTGCCCAGACAATTCTCTGTCTCTTCTTTCTCTCCATCTCTCTTTCTCCAAAATAAAAACTTGGCAAAAATAAAATAAGCTTTCTAGTTTCAGGTCCTAGCAAAACCAAGGAGCAATAGCTGATGCATATCTACAATTGATTGATTAGATAAAATTCTGTTTGATTCAGTTCAATTCACTTCTGTTGAGTTCATATCATTTGTTTAGTATCTACTATGAAAAGTAAAGTCTGTTGGGAACTTTAGGGGATTTAAAAATAAAAAAAATTAATTAAAAATAGTATATAATTTTATATTTACGTCTCAACATTTGGCTTTGTGACACTTGGCTCTCCTTTATTCATATGCAAATAGAGAATTAAAAATTCAATCAACAACTGATCAAGTTTTTGAAACCATGCCTTTCACAGTGTATTGTGAATATTAGTAATTGTGAAATATGTATAATAGAGGATTGAAATCTATCTACAAACATATCTATTTCATATCAGAATTGTGACAAAGCAAATTGAGCAATGGCTTTTACATTACTCATCTCATAACAGCCTTCACTTGTATTGGCAAGACTCTCTAAAATGTTTTCATGTTCCATCATCTCCTAGAAAGACAGCCAATAGCTATGGCCAAGGCAATAAGTTTGGCAGTGGTAATGCCTAGATGACAACCTCAGAAGTGTGCTGTCCCAGCAGTAGCAGTGACATCAAGATTGATTTCCACACTTGGGACTGACTTCTGCACATATGCAGCTGTGGGCCATCCCAGTGATATCTTCAAGTAGGGAAAAAGTATCACAAGCTAAGTATATTCCTGTGGGGTCTTCTCATCATAAGACAGTTCACAATGTGCATGACTGCATTATACATACATATATTTATGCCGATAGTTAGTCATTTAAAAATTAAATATACTATATATCATCAGTGTGTTGATTCTCTGTACAAGGATGTGTGTGTGCGTATATCCAACCTTGAGTCATTTTTTTTTCATAAGTTTAGCCTTTGAAGGATTCTGTTTACTTTGGGATATAACAATTATCTTTGTTAATTTGGTACATTATTATTGGAATTTATAACCAAGCTCTAGATGTTTTGAGAAAGTAGCTTCAGGCGCCTAAATAATAGATATTTTAGAAATGCAGTTTTATTTATCAGCTCTTTTGAATTTCTTATGTCTTTCCCAGTGGCAAGACAATCACCCCCTCCTTAGTGGCTGTGTGATGTTTAAGCTTCTATTTTTAATTAGAATTATAGTTACTATTTATTCATCAAGAATTATGCATCTCACTATGCATAATTTATATATTTTCAATTCCTACCACATTACTATACTGTAGATATTATCTCCATTTTAGGGACTTACATAGAATGAATTTCAGCCAGGCATGGTGGTGCACACCTTTATTCCCAGCACTAGGGAGGCTGAGGTGGGAAGATTACTGTGAGTTCAAGGCCAGTCTGAGACTACATAGGGAATTCTAGGTCAGCCTTGGCTAGAGTGAGTACCTACTCCCCTCCAAAAATAAATAAGCAAACAAACAAACTATAACTAAATAAATAAAAAGCTCAGAGACATCGAAGTACAGATAACATTAACAAGAACTGGGTTTCCAATTGTAATTTATGTGTTTCTGATCTGCTTCTCACCCTACAGAATATAGTAATGTAGCTCGCTAATCAGTGCATTTCCTGACACAGATTCTATTGTAAATAGTCAATTATATTGAAATATGAAAACAAGAGTGATGGACGGACATGCAATCAGAATAAATGAAGGTAAAACAGAAGAAAATGGGAAAAAAGATGTTTTAAATGGGAAATTTTTCATTAAGTGGTAAATAAGAGGACATTGTCAAAAGAGTTGGCAACATGAATGCTTTTTCTGCCTCACAGAGGCAATGCATAGATTTTCATACCTGTAGTAGTTGAACTATGTGGTATACTATTGTCTGGATATAGAATTTAATTATACTTTACAATTCCTGGTGATTATGCTCAGATCTGGGTTTTTCTGTTTATAGCAAAACCACAATGTCGTCATTCTGCTTAAGAAACTACTGCAGTCAAGTGTGTTGTTTGTTTCTTCCCTCTATTCACAACCTATTGCTTCTCCTTTTCTGTGATTTAGTTATGAGAGATGGAGTGGATTGTTTCGCAGTTTCTTTATTCCAATCCATAAAATTAATCCCTTAAAATTGTACCCATACGTTTTCTTCTCTTTTAAATAAAAGCATTGTAATATCTAAAATTTTAAGGTAATGTAGTGATATAGCGTTAAGCCAATTCAAGCCAAAATGGAAACTAATGCATTAATTCAGTTCAAAGTATCCTAAAACACTTTAGATTTTGCATCTGAAATTCAGGCAGCTTGTAGACAAGTGGATTTTTAAAAGTGTTTATGTTCTCAGGGTCTCACATTTAAACACAAACAATTGTTTCCTGAAGGCCTTGTCCCTTGTCCAGACTCTCTGGAGTAAGTGTGTAGACTCTTCCAGTCCATAGCTCGGTGTGTGTTCTTGCCTGTTCACCCTGGGTTACCTTGCTGTCTCTTTGACTGGTTTGCTGGCTGTTTGTCCTGAGCACATTGAAGGTAACTGCTAACTGTGTTGTTGGCCTTCCATGGTTGTTTAACACTGAGATCTCCATTGGTTTCACAGTACCCCACAGTATTGTCATCACTTTTCTCCAAATGAAGCCAGCTCCTCCTATAGCCTTAGTCCCATTTCAGTCACACAAGTGAAGTGGGGGATATAAGGCTCAGACTAAAAAAGTCAAGTTTTCCACTGTTCTACTTGAGATTCTGGAGAAATGCACCCAGTTTGCTAAGGAACCCTTGTAAATTGCATAATCTTTAAGTAACAATTTCTGAATTTTTTTTTCTGATTTAGTCTTTCATGTGGAGAAGAAAATTCACAGACATTCTCAGATGTTCTGGAGTCCTAATCTCTGTTTCATGTTTTCTATGTCTCTTTCTTCCCCTTATTTCCAGCTGTGAAGTCAAGTGAACATTTATTTATACGTCTAATGTTTTCTTGATTGTCTCTTTTCATGTACATTTCAATAGTTATTTGGATTGTAATATACAACATTTACCTTTCACAGAATGTGGTTTCTGTTTTTGTCTTTTGCCTCTACAAGCAATGACTTACTCCCATATGAGCCCTTTTGTTCTGAACATCAATATTTTGTTTTCCTTATCTACTGCATTTTTATACCTCGAATTGTGTCAGGCTTTTTTAAAAATTTTCTTTTTAATTTTTTTTCCAACCATCAAGGTAGTTTAAAATTAGCAAGAGAAAGTATATTCCACTATGTCTAGCCAGATATTTTGAGTTTATATTTTTCTAGACAAGTCCTTACCACATAGCCCAGTATAACTAAAATTCATGATCTCCAGTTTCCATGTTCTAGGATTCCAAGTGTGCCACTATACCCTGTCCTTCTTTTATTTTTCATTTCTTTCTTTCTTTCTTTCTTTTTGGTATTTTTGTTTCTTTGTTTGTTTGTTTTTCGAGGGAGAGTCTTGCTCTAGCCCAGACTGACCTGGAATTCACTATGTAGTCTCAAACTCACAGTGGTCCTCTTACCTTGGCCACCCAAGTGCTGGGACTAAAGGTATTTGCCTCCAAGCCCAGGCTTCATTCACTTTTGACATTCTATGTTTCCTTGAATAGCTTTCTCTTTCAGTCTTAAAAGCTTACTTCAGAATTTTTTTGAGAAATTATTTCCTTGGTTATCTCCATTTGGCTATTGATTCTAAGCTATGAGTTTTTATCACAGTTACTATACATAGTATAGCTTAATGTTTTCCATTGGTTTCTTGTTCTTTCTAATTTGCTGAGACTTTTTTTTTCCCATCCAAATCAAGATAGTCACCTTTTTTACTGGAGAATTTTTAGAATATCTTATTCAGTGTCTTTACCTGACCTACTATATATTTATGTCAGCTTTAGCATCACTGGATGCAAATAAATAATTTCCAGTTCACCATGAACTGTTTGAATATTTGAAATGAAACCCGAATCTTACCTAAATTCTATGGTAAATGTTAATGAGATTGTTATTAGTAGGCAATCAGCTCAGTTTTGGTTAGATAATACATTAAAGTAGATTTTGCATGTTAAGATTATACTGTCTATACTGCTCTTCAGATTGGCCATATATGCAGCACACGTATGACCTGGACAAAAGTCTTTCTTTAAGTTTACTTCATAAAATGTTGTTTTGTCTGAGTATTTTCAGGTCATTGGCATCTTGTTCAAAGAATTGGACAAGACACACACTAAAAAAATATAGCATCAAAAACATTATTAAGAGCATACACTAGCACACTGGGGCAGGGCAGCAGGCCACCTGAATGAGAAAATACTCAAGGACCCTGGGGTTATTGTTTGGGTCTTTTTTGTATGTGGCCTATAACAGCAAAATGACAGGACTCACTAGACTCTACAAAATACTTGCGAATACAACAAAATGAAATATTCTCTGCATGACAATTTTATGGACTTTTTTCACAATACTCTATAGTTTTCTAATTTTATACAATGAAATATTCTTTCTATAGTTTTTGTCTTAAATGCCCCAAGCAACCTTATTTGAAAGGCCTATTTTCCAGCTCATTGTTTTGGAAGTAGTGGGCTTAGTGGGAGTTGGTAAGTTACTGGAGACTGGGTTACTTACAAGGCTTGTGGGACCCTGCTCTCTTTTTGTTTGTTTGTTTGTTTTTGGTTTTGTTTGCTTGTTTTTTATTCTCAGCAATGAGGTGAGTGAATTTTCTTCCATGCCACCAGCTCCCACATAATGCACTATGCCACAATGTTCCCAGAACAATGAAGAAAGTCATGAACTGAAATCAATAAAACATAATGGAAATAAATGTTCTCAATTTAAAGAAAGTAATTTTTTGTACTGAGCATGATAGGGAGGTGTGATAATTCCAGATCTCTATATTTTGGTACTGGCCTTGGACTTACTTGGTAGCCTACATAGGCCTTGAATTTGAAATTCTCCTACTTGAATCTCCCCAATAGCTGGGAATGAAGGCCTGTATTATCAGGTCAAGCTAAATGTTTCCTCCTTTTCAGTTGTTTTACTCCACATGCATGTTAATGTAATAAGAAGCTAACTTATATAAGTAGAATTACATGACAGTGTTATAAACAGAAATGTATGGATAAAAGTTTAATAGCTATAAATATTTAACACTATTTTATAAATATTTAAGGTTACTGTTCTTAAGATTATTTTGAATGGTAAATTTCATAATTCTTCTTTGAAATGAAATTAATTTTGCAAGTTTTAAAAGTAGTTTTTTGTTATATCACTTATGCTAAGATACATGTAGATTCTTTATGATGATATAGTTTTACCTGGAATTATTTATACTCAGATATCCAAAGAAGATAAATAAAAAATACCAAAAATAATGATAGCTCAATTATTGTAGTAAGAACCAAAGTAATAAAATTGAATGAAAAAGAAAAAAATGTTTAATATCCACAGATTTCTGGATGATTGACAAATTGCCTTGACAAATTGCTATAGCTACTGCTGAGGCTCACCTGCACCTGCAGACAGTACACACCTGCCCAACTCATTCCTGAAGCTATGACCTACAGAAGCACATAAATCTCTATTACTGTTCCTACCATTGTTGCCTGGGAAATATGATTTTGATAATATGCCTGGATCATATTAGAAAGCCTTGTTCACATGAACTATTTCAGTAGATTCAACATAATTTTCTATAATAAAATTGTACCAAGTGCCAACCTTGAATGACAGGAATGAAAGAAAGAGTTACACAGGGCCTAGGAGGCATTGTCCTCAGCAGTATCACAGCTGAGAACACTCAGATCAGCTGGGAGACATGGAGCTCATAACCGTATTTCTGGTTGCAGGTTATTTGAAAGTAAGATAGTCGTGATGATGCAATCAATGTAATAAAAGAATGAAGTGTATCTGAGCTTGTGTATGCATCTTTGTGTGCTCAGCTATATTAAATTTTACAGTCTGAATCTGATGGTGGTTGTCAGGTGATCATAATATTAGACTAACTTGAACAATTTTACCTGCTTCAAGAGCTTAATAGAAACCAGGACAATTCTCAATGTAATCTTAGAAAAATCCAAAGTCATTTCATTTACTTCACCTACCAGATTAGAAATCTATATCAGATGAAATTCATGTTCAAGTTTTTTTGGCCCTATAATAAAGTGAGAGAATGGTATTTTCACTCTCTTGGAAGGAAAAAAAATCAAAATATTTGCTTATAATTTTATATTATAATAACATTTAGAACCAATTTATACATAATTGTAAGACATTTTAAGCACTTATAGTACCATAAAAATAAGTAATTATCATAATATATATATTTGCTCAATCATTTACTAATGCTATGCCTCTTTGCATAAGAAGAAAACATGGTAGATTCAGACTCAATCCATTCTGGTCTTTTTGTTCATTTTTTCAAGGTAGTGTCTCATTCTGGTCCAGGCTGACCTGGAATTAACTATGTAGTCTCAGGGTGGCCTCAAACTCATGGCAATCCTCCTACCTCTGCCTCCTGAGTGCTGGGATTCAAGGTGTGTGCCACAACGCCTGGCCATTCTGGTGTTAATAGATTCAGTTTACTATTTCTGACAAACTAGGCATAAAACACTTTACAGTAATACACTTATATCTTATTCTAAAAATTACTAAAAGTACAAAGTCAGAATATTTCCAAAACTTTTAGCTCCTATCTCTTATCTTTTAGTTTTACATATTCCCAATAAGTGAGACTACAATTAAAGGTTGTAAGTTTGTCAGCTATACCAAAAATATGATTTCTGCTATCTGTAAAATAAAACAGAGTCTCCAAGCAAGAGTGAGAATAGCTGAGGTTAAAGGGGTTTTGCAAAGTTGTTTGAGAGATTTTGTGTGTGTGTGTGTGTGCATGTGTGTGCAAGCCCACCCTTCTTCTCCAGAGAATAGTTTCTCTGAAGTATGAGTTTCCTGACTATGAAAATCTGACTTCATTTCCAGGACCAGGTATGAGTTCTCTCCCACTGAGAAGCCTTCATGCCCAATCAGAGAACAATTGGTTACCCACAGAGGCTGTATGTGACTATTGCTTAAGTTTGTACTTCTTGTCCAGCTTATTGATTTCATAGTTTTCAGGGTCGCTGCTTATTCATGCTCTTGGAGACCATTTTCTTCCAACAGTTTCCATAATGTTTTCCAGGCTGTCCAGGTGGAAGCTAGCTTCTCTTTCTGTTCCAGCATGACATTCCTGTGTCCTGTGACTGGTCCTTGGTGTCATCAGCCATAGGGTCTTACCTTTTAGCTCTGGCAGGTATCAAGTGTTTTGACAATGGTCTACATTGTTTGGGGACCTCAAAAGTCTCCCTGGCCAACAGCTCATTGTGGGGGGGTGCAAACCAACTCTGGACATGGGAATTAAAAGGCAGAGTGGGTGGTTTAAAGAAGGTTAAGCTTTTTCCATCTTCTTTCTGGACTATCCCCACTACCCTTTTATTGGTGGTTATATCTTGTAGAATGCTAATCAGAATAAGAATTTCTATGGAACTGATCAATGTTACCTTAACTTTTGTGTGATTCCTTCCCCATCCTCCCTATTCCCTATCCCACCAAGACCCTCCCCACCCCCAATATTCTGTCCTCCATTAACTTTTCAAATAATTCCTCTCTCCCTCCCTAGTTATTCTCTCCACTACTCTCACTCTAGTTTTATGCCCATATTTATGATGTTGAGTGCCTTTTCCATGCATCTGTAATTGATCGCAGTAAGGAGTCTCAGTTGAGAGAGTACATGTATGTGTGTGTCTGTGCCTGTGTGACCTTGCTAAGAATAATATTTTCAGGTTCCATACATTTTCCTACAAATTTTATTGTCATTTTTCCTTACCACCTAGTAGAACTTGATTGTGTATATTTACCACATATTCATCATCCACTCATTAGTTGATGGCCTTTCTGGGATGATTCCACTTACTTGCTACTGTGACTACAGCAGCCATAACCATGGATGAGGAAGCAGCTCTGTCATAAACAGTGAAGTCTTTAGGGTATATGCCCAGAAGTGGTATTGCTGGATCAAATGGTGACACTACTTTCTCTTGGTTGCAGGATCTGCTTTATTTTATAGATGGCAGAGAAATCAGAGAAGAGTGGAGATTCATTGATAAGAAGATAACCAACTGCCCACCAGAAGACTTGCCAGCTCTTTCACATCTGCCAGGGCCCGGGAGAATATGCAGTGGAAGAAACCCCATTGACCACTGCTCTTACCGCTAGCCTGACTACCAGCTCCGTGTGAGCATAGAGGACATGGTGATCAAGCAAAACTAATCAAAGCAGAAATCCAGAGGCTACAAAGAGGCTACAAAGAACTCAACACTAAGTCAGACTGCCAACAGAACTGCCATGACTCAGAGAACATTACAGAAGGGGGCGATGAAAAGATTGTAAGAGCCACAGAGTGGGTGGGAATACCCTGAGACAGTGTTCCTCCTGCTATCCCATTGGGACTAACTGAGGCCTTTATGACCTCACATTGAATTCCACAACCCCACAAAGGAGGGCGCCAGGGAAATGGAAACAGAGGAGAGAAAATAAAAAAGTATAATCATTAAAAATAAATTTGAAAAAAACAATATCAGAACACAGTAAGGTAGGAGGCATATATAAAGATTCAGACATTGGAACAGGTACCTAGAAGGCATGTGTGTACAGTAGAGACAATACAGGCAATGGAGGCTAAAGCAGAGCAGAACACAGATGCTTTCAATTGCTCTGAAATGCAGGTTCTTACCAGTTTCCTTGGCATATGGGACTTTGTTGTCTGTTCTGAAGTTCAGAGAATGGGCTAACACCCCTGTAGCCAGCAAATACTTTGGCTTTCCACTCTCCAGTAAGTATTTTGAAAATCTTGCAGTTATCATCAGGGATGTTAACACTGAAATAAGTAAATAAGCCTATATGTTAAAATGGACCATCTCATGAGTTTGTCTACACGGTTGGCATTTACATTGATATTTACTTCTCTGAAAGGGAAGTATGTTATTTCATATGCACCTGCTATCTCATCAACAAACTAAATCCTACAAATGAAATAAATTTTGTTTACTATATTTCTCAATAGTTTGTATTGTGCCCTCTGATATTTCTCTTCTACTTCTATGATATATAATTTAATTGAATAAACTAGATATTTATGTTATCTTAGAGATTCTATAAAGTGACAATGAATTTAACTTTGATTCCACTGAAGACACATTTCATTATTTTACATTTTAGATATTTGTTTGAAACATGTAGAGATCAAAGTAATTTCATAGAGCTGACTCAACGTGTTATGTGTTATACAATTAACATTTCAATTACACATTTTGATAGATTGTATTACAATGACAAAAGTTTACTTATACAGAGGAGCTAATCTGTGCTTAGAAATATTTTTCTTCTCTCTTTTAATCCAATCCAGCATATTATGCTATCCAATAATTTTATTTTTCATCTCTAGAAGTTCAGTATGGCTCAAATGTACATGTCCTTATGATGTGAATGGTTCCATCTCTCCTTACATTCCCATGGATATCAGTTACTGTGACTTCGGTTTCTTTGTCTACTAATGATCATCTCATCATCTTTCTGCTTTCATATATTGATTTTTTTCCTTAGGGGTTACATTTCCATCATATTTACATCCTTGATAATTTTATCTCACATGTCACATGTGGAACACACTTTATTACTTGTGCATTTTTGTATTATTTTAAGAAACTTGAACTTTGTTCTTGAATACAGTTAAGAAACAATTTGAAACTTAGAAAACTTTTTCATCAATTTAATTAGATGCAAACACAAGAGAACTAATTTAGAGAAAATGTGACTTCACTATGAATGCTGGGTACATGGAAGCTCTAGCTAGCTGATGTATTCATTAAGTTCTATCAAATTATAAGTGTATGCTTCTTAGAGCAATCAATACAACAATTGTAAAGTTTTCTTCTAGTAATTAATGAATTTATGTATTCCACTCATATGACAATAAATTTGGTAGAAAATATGAAAAAAATGTCCTTATTCTTCCTAGGTGACACATATCTGCTTAACACCATCATTTTCTTGAATTATATACCCAAAAAAGCCACAGAATTTTAGAGATATGTAAATTAGTAGCATTATAATGCCTCTTGCCCTTTTCTAGTGTGGACACAATGTTGAAAAGCTATAACATAAGAGGTTTTAGCAATTTTAATTGTTGGAGAAAGAAGGTACAGACCTTATTATTAAGCCTTAGAGAGAACACAAGTTAAGTTTAATAACAAAGAAAGACTTCCAGATTTTTCCAGCCCATTGATCACTGCCCACTGGCATTCCTTACCAACTCTGCATTCCCTAGATAATTCCTACTGAGTATTAAAAGGTTATGAAAAAAATTCCAACATTGTGTTTCCAAGAACATGAGTATATTTATTTATTACAAATGTATTATAATAGTCAGGGGATTTTTGTTATTCACTTTGATCACATGTTGATTGTTATACTTTCAAATAGTTTCAAAAATATATATCAGTAATGTATCAATAGAAATGACAGTGAGATTCATGTGAGGTGGCCAAATATATGCCATTATATGATTTTTATTTTGTCAAGTAAAAACTAGGATTTGTCTAAAGACAATCCTAGTTTTATCACGTTTGTTAGAAAGAGAGCAGGATATTCTAGTTTCAAAACTAAAATATTAAACTTAGTAAATTTAAGCTTGTATAACAAGTAATTGCAATATCAGCTTTGATTCCCTCCATGGAAAAAAAGACTTGACATCCCACAGGTTCATGGGTATGGAGCCTGTGCTTCTTGTTCATCACTGAACCCACATTAAGGTGCATCCCAGGAAGCTTTCCAAATGTTTATCCAGTATATGTAAGAAATGTAAATGATGAGAAGAATGAGGAACTTACTCTTCTTAATCCTAAGGAAAAATATCACACATGTTAGAGAAGTTTTAATGCTAGATACCAATCTTCATCTGAGAGACATAAACTCAAAATTTCTACTACTGACTACAAGGTTTTATTTAGGAAAATGAAAATATTTTAGTTCTTATTATTTTTAAGATTTGTTAAAATATTTGAGGTGAACAGTTCTCTTACTGAAATTACAGATGTAATTAGCATATTGGATATATTAACAAATTACTTACTGGTAATATTTATAATATCAATTTATCATGATTTATATAAAATGATCATAAATCATAATTTCAAAAATATTAACCCATCAAATACTGAACTATTTATAAATATTCCCTACTATCAGGAAGATAGTAGAAATATAAAAAAAACTTTTATTAGTTTATTTTCCAGGTAAAAGGGTATTTTTACATGTAAAATATTTGTAAGAACTGGCCCACCTTTATAGGTTGAGATGCATGGCTATAAATGTTCGGTATCTATAATGTAACCAAATCACACACACACACACAAAAAGTTTTCCAGAGAAGAAGAAATGGTTCTAAATTTTACTTACGAAAAAAATGTAAAACCTTTGTTGACTGAAATTTGGCCCTGTTGCCCTCTTAAAGTTGAAGTCAGTCCAATCTATAGGTCCCCAGTTAAGACCTCTTCTATCATCTGTACATCATAGGAGAAAGTGACTGTGTGCTATGTTGATAGTCACTCTAAACAAATATTTATACAGTTGAGATCAGAGATAGAAAATGTCAGCCCCAAATCCACCCATGATGGCACATATACCAGACAGATGACAACGTCTGGCTCAGGTTATAAAGGCTTGTGAAATACTTGAATCATATTTTGCAACCCTTGAAAGAATTCAAGTTGGAGATTAGCAGAAACCAGGCTCAGTTCTGTCCATAATCCCCTTTATCTGTCTTCTAGCCAACAAAATGAAAACCTTAAAGCCTAAGTGACAAATAGAGTGTGAAGGGCCTTCTACTACATTTGAGAAAAAAAAAATGGGACTGCCAGGGGTTGAAATCTTTTTTTTTTTTTTTAATATTACTGTTATTGATGTTGTTGTCACTTGTAGAAATCGGAAAAAAAAACACTATATGAAAATACTCTACTGGATTCATTACTGGATATAACAATGAGTAAATTAATTCCTTTAATGCTATACTCAACATATAGAGGAGAGACATGTGCACAATATTGAATTAGTGTGAATTGACTATATTATCCAGAATAGCATTTATGTCTTAACAATTGGACCAGTTTAAGAAGGGACATATTTAGGGACAGTTCTGCTAGAAGCAAAACTGAAAACTTAGTCATAAAATGGACAGATGGCTAATGTTATATGAATCATATATGATTCTGTGCAGGAGGGATAGGCTGTATCTTTATGGCTGCAGCCAGACGGAAAAAAGAAGCTCTGCAACTGACAGATATGTTTGGTTCTAATTTAATCAGAAGAGAGGAAGAGTTTATTCATCAATAAGGCTCATAGACACATAATATTTAAAATATTTCTGAATCCTAACTGAAAAAAGAAAAATAAAATGAATTTAAAGGTAAAGAGCAGAAAAGAAGAAGTGGGGGTATCAAGTCAATAAGACAGACCAAGTAGATTCTGGGTAACTCTCTTCTAACCTAAACAAATAGTCATGGTAACCAAAGTATAGCAACCAGTGAAAAGTAAACTTACAGTCCTCCAACTTGCCATAAAATGTTTGTAGAGGTCATGAATGGTCTGCAATCCAGTAACTAAGGAGAAAACCATGTTAACAATAAAAAGCAGAGCATACTAATTGAAGAGGGACTAGGCATGATATTATTGTTATTTGTGAAAGTGGAATTTAAATATTTGTTATGTTTTGTTTAAAAATAAAGAAAAACTGGGCAATAAGAGAATAATATCTTAAACCTATGCATTTAACAATCCATTTCAGAACAAGGAAATAAGGACATTTTCTTTCAGAGAGCGATAAGAAATTATGTATAACACTAATAGAAAAAAATGCCTGAGCAGTGGCTTCACCACTGGTGTCTGGTGAACATTAAAAGGTTTAGAAGTTTGAAAAAAAATCAAGGAATTATTTTTCACTTAATGTGGGATAGTGATTAAATATTGTTTTAACCACTCACATATGCTTTAGTCAGGACTAAGGACCATTATACAAAAATACTCTTTGTACTCTTTGCCAAAAAAGAAAATAAGCACAAAGTGAAGTAGATTAGACTGGACAGTGATAGACAAAGAAAGGAGCAAGTTGAGGTACCATTTAATAGTACTTGAGCATAAAACTGTGATACTAAGTAGGGGTGTGCAAAACCAAGTAGTATTAAAAACCTAGAAAAACATGCCAGATTGAAATAAAATTTAAATCTTTCTAGGGCTCACATACTGTATTGGAAAAAAAGACTAGAGAATTCATTTTAGACTGGAAAGTTAAAAGTAATTAGGAAGTTAGAAAATTGCAATAACTACTAAACAAATGTTGTGTAAATGATTTTTAAAGTAGACCATAAACTCAAAAGGTTGATTTTCATTTTTATAAAACAGAATGAATATGTTATAAAACAAGTTCCATACTTTAAACCCACAAAAGCAAAGAAGTAAGTCAACATATAACAACACTAAATATATATTCTTAGAGATATTTTTAGCATTTTCAAATGTGTTTCAGAATTATATAGTTGATTTGATGACTTGTATATGACTTTTAAAGACTCAAAGCAATTGGAGACCCAAAGCAATTTGATATAGTTCTCAGATTCATTTGAACAAGTTACACATTGAAGGATGGGATGGAAGTGTTTATACCAAACCTATGATACTTGTTACTTATGATGGAAAGTGAAAACAAAATGAGGAAAATACAAAAAAGATAAAAAACTTCACCTATAAGGCTTTTTATATTATATGTGTGTGGAGGGATGAGTGTACTCACACACAAGTAAGTAATAAAACTATATAAAATGAAAAATGGGCGGCTGGAGAGATGGCTTAGCGGTTAAGCGCTTGCCTGTGTAGCCTAAGGACCCCGGTTCGAGGCTCGATTCCCCAGGACCCACGTTAGCCAGATGCACAAGGGGGCACTCGCGTCTGGAGTTTGTTTGCAGTGGCTGGAGGCCCTGGCACGCCCATTCTCTCTCCCTTTTTCTCTCTGCCTCTTTCTCTCTGTCTGTTGCTCTCAAATAAATAAATAAAAATTAAAAAATTTAAAAAAAATGAAAAATGGGATTCAGGAAGGAAGGTACTTTTCTTAACGGGACAGTGTAAATATGACCACATTATTTTGCTGTTAGATCTAAAATGGAAAATAGATTCACTTCTACAACTGACTTCTGAACCATGAATTTGCAATGACCAGACTTAAGGGGCTTGACAAACCCTTCCGGTACCACATGATTTCAATTCCTCACAGTATTACATAGTTACTCTAGTCTTCATTGCTTTCCTCACAGCATGATTTGGGATATGCCACAGTTATGATAAGACTTAAAAAATTGAAGCATTTACTTAGAAATTATAATTATTTCATGGAAACATATCATACAATGATCTCACCTTCCTATTTCTATTCATTCTTCAGTTAGAATCCAGAGATGAAGATGGGTTGTTATGTTTTAGTTAATGAGCCAATTATTTTTTCAGAACATGCTAACTATGCATAGCTTTTCTTTTGCTTAATTATATTTCAAAATAATAGGAATTCATTTTACACCTTTAATTGTTGGTCATGATGCCCACAATTAACTTGAACATTCATATTGATCTATTTTAAAATGTTATTTTAAGAAATAATTTATATTTAGAAAAATTGTTGGGTAACTAAAATGAACTTTAGAACCCATCCCAAGGTCATAGATGTGTATTATAACCTTCTACTATAATGGCATTTGCATCTTTTGCATTCCTAAAATCAGTGGTGACTTAATAAACTCCACTAACATTATTTTAATATTAAGATATTTAATATTTGTGTGAACAAATTTTATCATCAAGTTTTAGTTAGGAGGAAATAAAATTAAA
Organism: Dipus sagitta; assembly: GCA_036346955.1. NCBI lineage: Eukaryota > Metazoa > Chordata > Mammalia > Rodentia > Dipodidae > Dipus > Dipus sagitta. The sequence goes on from CM070771.1 coordinate 145,329,669, forward strand.
TAAGGTCTTAGTTAAATCTAATTTGAAGATTAAAAATAAAATCAAATTCCATAGTTTAATAAAATGCATTTATCATTGTCAAAATGGAAAGAGCAACATTATGAAAATATTGCTCAGGTTTTAATTATATATTATTTGAGTAACTTATAGGATCTGGTAGTTCACTGTCTTTAAATTATCATAATTAGATTTATTATGAACATTTAACAAGTCATCTGTAGGAAAGCGACTATAGTTACAGAAGTGAAAGAATTTTAGAATATATAGTAAAGTGATTCATAAGAGGAAGATATAAACTTAATCCTTGTTATTGAAAATTTACCAGTGTGTCATGAGAATATACATTATCTCTAAATTTAAAATCAATAATAATTTTATAACATGTCTACCATATTGATTCTTTAATTTTTTCCTTCTGTAAGCTAGATAATATATTACAAATTCTAAATATTGATGAAAATTCAAAGAAACATGTTTATACATTTTGGCATATATGCTAATAAAATATCATTTTTAATTATTTATATTTTTTCTATTAAGTCTACTGTCATTTTGCAAATTCCTATTACACTACTAGAGAAGTGTTGTTCTTAAAAAACAATGAAGGCTCTAAGAATAGAGATTCACATGCTGTCCCAATCAGGACAAAAGAACATGTTTTTTATTCATCTATTTCAAGATGGATTTTTAGCTGATCCTGATATGGAATTCATCACTAATAGATACTAAATGTCCTCACCTCATCTTTCATCACTCACCCATTCCACCCCATGTTGTCTTTAGAATTCAAAGGAACTTTAACTTTCTCTCAGTTTACTACTTAGACATTCTGAGGTAGGCACTGAGGATCAAAGAAAAACAAATACTGATTTGTCTCTGAATATGTTCAAGCTTCTGAGAAAAACATAAATTCAAAGAAGGACAAAACAAACTCTTGTTGATTTGGAGAAATCTCCATATAATCCACAGGTAAAATAACCTCATTCTCCATAAAATGAATTTGTAGTAAAGTAACTGCAAGCACTTTTTTCTGATTATCCAGCATAGAATATAACCTGTTACAATCACAAAGGCTACATGTCACATAGCTTGATAAGGAAGAATGGTATGAGGCTGTCATATTCAGAAATGAAGTATACAAGACCCTGGAAACAGCACAAGGAAAAACCTTGTGAGCAGATGAAAGATTAACATTTTATTATTACCATGATTAAACAGAAGCATCTTTCATGTTAAGAATTTTAATTCACCATTTGAAATAAGTTGTTAAATATTAATATTATAAAAACATTGATAATTGGATTCATTCAAAAAATTGACCATGGACCTCAGCACCATGGACCTTTTTGTTGGAAACAAAATAGGTAAAATCATCTAAGTCATTAGTTACTTTTTGTCAACAAGGTGGACAGAAATTTTATTATGTAAAGGTCAGTCATGGGCCAGAGGCTATTTATTATTTTCATCAATGACTTGGGTGATAGAAAAGTCTGTGAACTTGGTAATTTACAGTTCTCTTTCATTGGAAAGTCTGATTAACACTTTGAATGTCAAGATCAAAATTCAGCATGACCATAATATGACCTCAACAAATTGGAGAAGTGGTTTTAAGCAATGCAATTTGATAAAACTATGTCAGATGCAGTTAAGGAAATTGGGAAGGAAATGAAAATTATAATAATGTAGGTGACATGCTACTGTGACTGTGTGTTTGCTAGTTCATGCTTGTAACATAATAGCATGTGATAAATAATATCGAGTACAGCTTGAGTCAAGGATGAAATAATAGCTATTTTTTTCCTGCTCTCTTGCTTTGTCATAGAGCTTTTCACTTTCTTTTGTTTTCTGTCTTTTGTCTCATCTCTTTCTCCCTTCCTGCATTCCTTTCCTCCCTCCTTCCCTCTCTCCCACTGTCTTTCCCTCCCTCTCTCCTTCCCTTCTTTCTTTCTTTTTAACATTCTATTTATCTATTTTATTTATTATTTGAGACAGAGAGAAGGAGAGAGATAGAGAGAGTGAGAATGTATTGTTAGGGCTTCTAGCCACTACAAACAAACTCCAGATGCATGTGCCACCATGTGCATCTGGCTTACATGGGACCTGGAGATTCAAACCTGGGTCCTTAGGCTTCATAGGCATACACCTTAAAACACCTAAGCTATCTCTCCAGTCTTCTTTCTCTTTCTTCCTTCTTCCTTTTTTTCTTTCTTTCTTCCTTTCTTTCTTTCTTTCTTTCTTTCTTTCTTTCTTTCTTCTTCCTTCCTTCCTTTCTTTCTCTCTCTCTTTTTCATTTTTCTTCTTTCTTTCAGACAGGGTCTTGCTCTGTTGCTAAAGCTGTCCTTGAGACCGTAATGTAGCACAGACTAGCATCAACTTTTTGATCCTCCTGCCTCAGTCCCCTGAGAACTGAAATTATTTGCCTCAACCAACATTCGGCTTTTTATAGATGAGTTTGTACATATTTTTACAAGATACACAATTTATATCACACATTCCTATGGAAAAATTGATGACACTTTTAAGACATAAGCACCGATAACCATAGAAGTATAAATGTATGACAAATTTCAAATATTTATCCATCTAGCTTGTTACTCATGAAGTTATTCATTTGTTTATTCATTAATTAGTATTTATAGAGCATGGAATATGTCCCAGGAATTGCATTACATGCTAATAATATAAATGTAAGAAATTCAATCTGCAGTCTAGCACATCGCTATAAATTCTAGTAAATACAGACATGGCTTAACACATGCAGCATGGAGTCATCTTTTCCTCTGTGAGATGATGGAGGGTACCCCCAGGTGAATGTCTACTAATCTAAGAAGTTATATATGAAGTTAGTTAAGCTAAAGCTGCAAGTCAGTAAAAGAGTTATTTCAGGCAAAATGGAGAGCAAATATTAATAAATGTTTTCATTGACATCATACATACGATGAATACAGTTAAATAATTGTTTCCTAGAACCCTGTAAAAATGGAAAAATTCATGAGTACCATGAGTAGAAGATACATGAAAGTTACAAAGCATGCTGTGTGACACGGAAGTTTAATACTATGATGGACCTGTGAGGAGAACTCTACAAAGAGGATCTTCTCAGGCACAATACATGGACAGCAGCAAGGTGTGAATCAGAAACAGTAGATGCTGTTCAGTGAGAAACAACAGTTCCAGTGAGAATCATCACAAAAAGTCACAAAGGCAACTACTTCACCTCAGCTTGAGCTGCTGCTCAGATAAGCAGTTTATATTTCAGGGTAAATAGAAAACACAAATGCTTTCCTTCCTAATATTAAGAGATCATTTGATATTAAAATTAAAGTAATGTCTCCATTGTTCTTATTCTTCAAATCTCCATATGTAATAATGACAGGAAGGGACTGGAGAGATGGCTTAGTGGACAAAGCGCTGGCTGCACAACCATGGAAGCCTGAGTTTGAAACTCCAGCACCCATATAAATGCTGCGCACCGCAGTGTAAGAATACCATTCCAGCAGTGCGGATTAAAAGGCAAGCCAACTCCCAGGGCTTCCTGGCTATTTTATCAAGCCTGATTCTTGAACTCTTGGCTCTATGAGAGACCTTATCTCTAAAAACTAAAGATAAGCACCACTGAGGAGGACACCTTCAGACAATCTCTGGCCTCCACATGCACACACATGTGCCCACACATGTGAACATGCATACACACACACACAAAGAGTGAGGGGAAAAGAACAGACAATCCTGTTTAATTCTTTTACTTTCAATTTTAAATTCAAATTGACCCACACTGCTTCTATCAGTGCTGCATAGACTCATGCACAGTAAGTAGAAGGGCAATGGGGGAAACTGGTTAATTTCATTTGTCACATCTGATGAATTTCAAATAAATTCAGGTGAACTATGTCCTTAAGTAGTTCATAGTCAATTATTTGTATCTGCTGGAAGAGATGCAGAGGCCCAAACAATTTTACATAGCAAATAAGCTACATCATTCAGATTTTTTTTCTGAGGTTTTCTTGGATTGTTCAAACCAGACGCTAAACTCATTTGGGGTTTGAAAGACATATTTTTTAATTTCACTGAAAGTGTTCTCAGAAGTAATTTTATTATAAAATTATATCTAAACTATTTTGGAGTAACTGGAATTTCTACATGAGCAATTCCTAATTTAATTAATTAATTCTTCCCATTGCTCCCAATTAACACTTCACTATTTCAGGAACACAATCCGGTATGAATATGGTACTGCTTTATTGATGCTATAGGAAAATTTTGTATATCACTACTATGAAATTTATTGCATTTTGCTGGTTTTCCTTTCTCTTCCAGATGATGTGTGCATTACTCAGGCTTCTCTAGAGGAACAGAACTGATAGAATGAATAGGAATTGCAAAAGGAGATTCATTAGATTACTTTACACAATGTAATAGCTATTTCAGGCTCAGACCATAAGGTTGCAAGCATCAACAGTTCCAACTGGTATTGAAGTCTGGAGGATTCTTGGGAGAGCTACTGGTCTTCAGTCCACATTGAAAGGCTGATGAAATTGGGTTCCAATGTCTACAAAGGATAACAAAAACAGAGTAGATGCACACACCAGTATGAGGCAAGAGCAACCAGATAAAAGGCCCTGTGTTCTCCTGGATCTTCGTTTTATATAGTCTACCACCAGAAGGGCTGCCCACTATGGAAAAGTCCTCCCTCCATCAGCCTTTCCTGTAAAGGACCACAAGGACCAGCACAAGAGGAAAGTCTTCTACTTTATTCTCAATCTGATCAAGTTGATAACGGAATTAAATACTCATAATGAGTCTTAAAAATTAAGAAGCCCTTACTCATGTATGCAACATTAGACAGAACAACTGAAACACAAATGAATACTATACAAAACACACCATAAGGAAATATGCCACATATTTCAGTTACATTGAATTGCCTTTCTGATTAATAAATACCAAACTTAATCTCTAAGGTATTTTCCTAAAATATCAGTTATTATCAACTTGTATCCAATATCTTAACTAAGAAATAATCATTGCTGGGGAGGTGTCGCAATATTAAAAGGCACTTTCTTGTAAACCTGCCTAACCAAGTTCAATCTCCCTCATTTCCACAGTACAACCAGACACAAAATACAACACTTGTCTGAAATCCCAAAGTGCCAAAACAATGAGAGGCAGAGCCAGGAGAATCTAGAAGCTCATAAGATGCAGCAGAAAAAGAGACCCTGTCTCAAAAGAAGGTGGAAATGGAAGAGAAACACCTGAATTTACCCTCTTTCCTCCACATGTGTGCCTTGGTAGGTACACACACACAAACACACACACAGGCAGCATACACACAGCATACATATGCACACACACACATACATTCACACACATATACAAATAGACAAGTAAGTAAAAACAGAAAAATATTTTAAAAGCAAACATAATTCCTTTGTGGGAAGAAAGATTATTAGAAGTATCAGCACTGAACTAAATTTTATATTCTGCAACTTGTGTACATTTATCTGTTTTGTTCTATTTTTTTATTAACTAGATTTGTATTCATCAAATACAGTCAGTTTGGTACCATTATTAGGCTCATCCGTAACCTACCCCCTCCCCTTGGCCCCTCCTTGTTGAGGTATATGGGTCATGCATTCCGGAGTTAGCCCACAGTTATGGGTAGGATAAATGTCTCTGCATATCATGACCCAACATGTGGCTCTGACATTCTTTCCGCCCCTTCTTCTACAAAATTTCCCTGAGCCATGTTGGGTTCATGTTTGGTCTGCTTCAGTGATGAGGTGTTGGGGGCCTCTGGGGCTCTGGCTCTCTGATTTGGTAGGAGTTGATTTTTCTCTGTGTTGATATCCTTCCCCCTTGTGCTGGTACCCGGTTCACCAAGAAAACAGCCCCGTTGCTTGTTTCGCCAATTTTTGTTAGTTTCAGCCGGGGCTCTTTTGAGGTATGATGGGGTGGTTCTCTCCTTAGGATCTACATCTATCTGAAAAAGAGAAGCAGATTCTCCAATGGAGAGTAAGTTATTACAGGACAAATGAGATAACCCTTACTTTTTTCATAGAGAAGTTAATAGGTGTAGGCCCTCTTGTAGCCCACGATTGATGGTAGCTTGATACTGGAGAGCAGGCTTATGTTTGGATATGGCTCTGACTTGTTTCCCAGCTCCACCTATGGGTCCCGTACCAATGAGGGGATCAGTTAGTTGAATCAAGAGCAGTTGGCTCCCCACCATGGCTGTGTACCTCTTTTGCACTTGTGTGGGCATCACGACAGGTTATTTGCTGCTAAGTGGGTTAGACCATGAGTTCCTTGGACAGATATTGGTCATTTTCCCCCAGTTGCCCATGTGGCACCTTCTGGCACTAGATATGCTGACTGTCTGAGGACCGACTCTCTTCCAGCTTCCAGCCATGCCATTCCATTTTACATGTCGACCACATAAGGTACCATAAAATTCTGCTTCCAAAAAGGCAGACCAAATGGCTGAACCTTCACCAGGCCTTTAGGGGGGACACCTGAACCACAAGACACTGGAGAGGGTATGATAAAGACTGACTTTAATCTTCTACAGCTTCCCTCCCTCTCTCTCTCTCTTCTCTAACTCTTGTATATCAGTTATCTGACTTGTTCCATTTTTAATTAAGAACAATTAGGTCTGGGGATGTGGATTGTGGTATTGTGTGGTTCTGGCCCATACAAGGCATGTGTACAATTCTCAACTTCAAATATGTGACTGATATGTTGAGTTTAAATTCCAGTTTTCACTTTGATTTTAGTTTTGATACATTTAGATTATCATTACTTTTTGTTTATTATTCATATTTTTAGTCCTAACTAAAAATATAATCTCTGTCTCAAAATAACATATTTTCTTCTGTCTTCTAAAAACTTTACATTAATCTCTGGTCTAGCCATGGTTGTTTCAAATGATAATTTAAAGTAAGGATCACAGTGAGATTTTTCATGTTAATATGAAATTGTTTAAATCATTAAATCATTCCTCTTAAAACAGTGCTATCCAATAAATATAAAATAGTAACAGAGATAATTATATGCTTTATCATACCCAAATTAAAGTTACAGGAATAATGAAACAAAATCAATTCTAATAATATTAGTTTATAATTGAATATATAATGTATCATTTCAACATGTAAACAACAGAAAATTCTATTGTTGTTAGATAGGAAATTAATGAAAGGGACCTGAACAGGCTATAAATAGTATAGCACAAAACTACAAATTATTTTTTAGCTGCAAAGAAAGAAACAAGTAGGCCATGTAAGCCATATGCAAAAGGGGCACAAGCATCTGAGGTTCATTTGCAGTGGCAAGATGCCCTGGTACAGCTCTGCATGGATGCGCACATACACACAATCACACAAAGTGTAAGTAATAAGTAAAATGAAAAGGAAGCACATTTTATAGTCTTTTAGCTTTTCCCATTTTTCTTTTCAAATTCACTATGTAGTCTCGGGTGGCCTCAAACTCAGGGCGATTCTCCTACTTCTGCCTCTTGAGTGCTGGGATAACTGCATGTGCCACCACGCTGGCTGGCTTTACTGTTTTTGATAGCAATTCATATCTTTAAGTATACAGTGTGTCATTTTTTTATTTCTTGAGGGTTTTCTTTGTCACTCACTGTTTTAAACAATTTTATAACTGTGCAGGGATCGTTGTGTTTGCATTTCTGGAGGTTTGGAAAGCTTAAATCTCTAGTTATTTTGACAAAACTTTAACCAATTATATCTAGCAATCCTTTTTGTTCTTTCTTCTCTGTATCTGAGACTAATTATTTGCATGATTACCTTGCTATTGTTCCCTACTCATGTGAAACCACACTTCGTATTTTTAGACTGCTTGCTTTGTATTTCAAAGACTTTATGTAAAAAAGAGTTGCAAACACATCATGGCTCAGTGAATAAAGTGCTTGCTGTGCAAGCCTGAGAATCTGCATGCAAATATCCAGAACCCATGTAAAAGCTCGAAGCCATAGTGGACTCCTGTAATCCCAACACTCCTACTGTAAGAAGGGAGATTTTCTCAGAAGCTTGCAAATGGAGTGGTGGACAATGAGAGACCCTGACTGAAATCAGGAGGAATACATGGATGAACCCAAAAGGTGTCCTCTGACCTCCACACAGGCACAGGGGCATGTGTGAGCCTGTACTCACACAGAGAACCAAGCACACCGAAATAAATTTTAAAAATAAAAAAAAATGTATTATGAGTTAAAAAAAAAAAACATTCTGTGTTGTACATATGTGTGTCACTGCATGTTGAATAGCAACCCTAAGGGGCATACTCTTCCCAACATTTCTTTCTTTCTTTTTTTTTTTCTTTTCTTTTTTCTAAGAAGGAATCTGGTCCTGGACTTCTTTTTGATGTTTATTATTATTATTAACAACATATTTCATATGGATACATCATGTGTTGGTACCCTCTTTTCCCTTGACTCTGCCCCCATTCCCTTGGGGTTCCTCCTCAATGGGGTTGCAGATATTCCCCATGGGGTTGTGATTTGTGCATCATGAGAACAGTAGTCAGTTATTTTTGAGGAGAGGGAATGCCTCTGGGTATGATGTCTCAACATGTGGTTCTTACAATCTTCTCAGCCATGGTGGGTGAGTTTTAAGTCTACTTCAGTCATGGCCTCCTAACAGCCTCTGGATCTCTGCTTTCGTAGGTCTTGAGTATCCTCAGGGTCGGTTTCCTGTACCCTGGCACTGATTACCAGGTTCAGCATGGAAGCAACACTTGTGCTCATCTTCCCCAAATCTTCTATGATTTCAGCTGTGGTTTAGCTGAAGTGTGAGGGTAGTTTATCTTTTTTTCCATAGGATTCTCATCTGGTTCCCAATTCCAGATATGGGTTCCTTTATACTGAGTGCATCTCTGAGCCAATCAGAAAGCTATTGGTTACCTACTGAGGCTGTGTGCCATTATTGCACTATCATTTACATTATATCAAGGTATTTGCTTCTGAGTAGCTTAGACCTCTGGTTGCTCAGACCATTGTTAGCCATTTCCCCCCAGTAGCTCATGTAGCACTTTCTAGCACTAGACAGGATGATTGTCTAGGAACTGGCTGTTCTGGATTCCAGCCAGGCCTCCCAATACTCTGTGTCAGCAGCATAGTGTCTTCAGCAGTAGGATCTTAGCTTTTGCCTTAGGCAGGTAATCAAGTGCTTTGACAAAAATCTGTCTTGATTTGGGGACCTCATAGGTCTCTCCAATCAACAGTTCAATATGTATAACAACCAATCTTTGGTACTGGGAGTTAAAGGCCAGAGACAGAAAAAGAAGTTTCTTTTAAGCTTAGGCTTCATCCCATACTCATCAGAGCCCTACTTTTCAGGTGTTCCTCTCTTACTCCTTTTGAGGGTTATATCTTTTAGGCTATCTCTGAGGGTAAAAGTTTCTATAGTATCAGCTAATTTTGGAACTCATTTTGAAATTAATTTTGTGTTTGTTTTCCCTTCTCCCCCTAAATCATTCCATCCCTATTGTCTGTGCCTTGATTTGCCTTTCAGGTATGACAGCAGCTAAAGGAGGCCCAGGTTAGGAACTTCAGATAAGTGACACCATGTGGTGTTTGTCTTTCTGTGATTGTGTGAGTTTGCTGAATATGATTGGTTCCAGGTCTGTCCATATTTCTACAAATTTCATTGTATTGTTTTCTCTTACTGCTGAGAAGAATTCCATTGTGTAAATATGCCACAACTTCATCATCCATTCATTCAATGATGGGCATCTGGGTCAATTCCAGTTCTTAATTATAATGAATGGAGCAGCTATAAACATGGTTGTGCAGATCTTTCTGTACTGATGCATGGAGCATTTAGGATAAATGCCCAGTAAGGGAATAACTGAGTCTGTGGTCGCGCTATAGTCATCCTTTTCAAGAATCTCCAAATTGATTTCCATAGTGGTTGTACACATTTACCTTTCCACCAACAATGGAAGAGGGTCACCCACATTCTCGTCAACATTTGTTGTTGTTAGACTTTTTAATGATTGCCATCCTTAGTGGAAGAATTTGGAATCTCATGGTTGTTTTAATTTGCATTTCCCTAATGGTTTAGAGGTGTTGAACATTTCTTAATGATACTCATTCTGAAAAATAGAATGGTCACTGGAATGCTCAGTAGGGAATTCTCACATTTGAAAGGACTTTCTTGACTACAAGATTTGAGAATATAAAAATGAGATTAAGAATGAGCTAATGATACCAACTTGATTGCATTCACTGAATACAAAAATAATTAATAAAAAGAAAGAATAATCTTTTCAAATATTGTTTTCCCAAATAAAGATGCCATGGGAGAATGAAAAAAAAATAAGAATGATCTAATGAATATTTGTAAAATATTATATTCAATATCATAGTAACTAGATTGTATCTGAGAAGCTTGAGATAATCCACAATGACACTTGGCAGTAAGACCAGTACTTTCCATGTGAGAAACACAGATAACTCCCAACTGTACTATCTCTTTTCAAGTCAAGTTATAACTTTTTTTTTCCTCTCTGTCCAAATTCCTTTATACATTTGTGACCATTTGCTTCATAGGAAACACAATTACTTTACATTACCTAAAATAAAATTGTTCAAAGTTAATGTATTACCTCACAGAGTCTCTACAACCAATTCATTTGAAAGCTATTTTCTCTAATAACTGCAAAATCCATACTAATATGTATCAAAAGCCTAGAATTATTTTCTTCACATCTGATAGAAGTCTTGCTAACCATAGGTCACCAGTATTCTTGATAGCTTCCTGGGCATCTGCTGCATTCATCCCTGAAATATTTAACAAAAGTATTTCGTGGCCCTTATATTCTTTGAGAGAATACAACATTTAGATTGTTACACACTATAAATAAATGTTCAAATTGAATGCAAAATATGAATATTATTCCTCTCTCTAAGAATGTGAATGTTCTTAGGATGAGGATGGTGGCCCCCAAATGTTAAGATGTTAAAAGCATGGTCCAGAGAGTGGCGCTATGGAGAAGAGATAGGTTCTTTAAGGGATGGAGCCTAATTACAGGACCTAATGTCATTGTGGTGGTTTGAATAGAATAGATGGCCCCCAATATATTCAGTTGTTTATTTGTTTGTAGTTTGCATCTCTAGCCACCTGGCTGGAGGCAAAGTCACTGGGTGGATCTTAAGGTGTGGTGGTGGGCTTCAGATTTCAATCTAAAGATACGCAAAATGTGCCTAGCTGGAGTTCCTGAAGTGTGCTGTGCTGTGCTATGGCTTCTGGCTTTTAGGCTTGTGCTTCTCCTCTCTCTCTGCTTGGGCTTGTGAAAGCAGGCCAGTTTCCTCTGCCATTATGGAACTTTCCCTGGATCTGTAAGCTTCAATAAATATCCCTTACTCCATAACTGTGCCTGGTCTGGAAGTTCATCTCAGCGAACCTGAATCTGTCTGCTACAGAACTTGGTACCGAGGAGTGGGCTGAGATGAACCTGACCATGTGGATGTTGATCTTTTCGAACCTTTGTTTTGGAGGAATAGGCATGGAATTGGTGCTTGCATCTGAAGATGACTTTTGGAGTGGTAAGCAAAGTTTTATGGACTATTCTGATGAGAGTCTGAGAATGCTAAGTGCAGACAGCATTGAACTTTGAGGCTTGGCTTATGAGTTTTCTAAGGGGAAGGAAAGACTGCAGAGGACTTTGTTGGAACTGGGCTACTGGCATAAGGGCTGGCTGCGTCCTGCTGCCCAGGCCCAGAGAGTTTAATCAAGGTTAAATTTGTAATGGACTGATGTGCTTGGCCAGAGATATTAGACTGAGAGATTTAAGATTCTAAGCTGGAAAACCTCAAACAAGTTAAAATTACAGGCACTGAGACTGGTTTTAGGTTACTGAATCTGCTATTGTCAGACACATTAGCAATCTTAAAGGAAGATGGTCCAATTGCTTTACCATAGAAAGGATGCCTGAGGAAAGACTATCATAGAAATGCAAACACTTTTGGAAAGAGTTGACTGGAGAAGGAACCTGCTTTTCAAGGTTATGATTTATTTTGTCTGTGAATTAAGAATATGTCTGTGTCCTGCACACCTGGTATTGGTTTCAAAAGCATGAAAAATGCGAGGAGTGGTTGTGAATTGCACATGCTTCCAGGAGCTGCTGCTAAGATGCTGCATGAGGTAGGGCATGATGCCCTGATAGGCTGAAAGAGCCTTTGGAATATGTGAGGGGTGGTCATGAATTGCACATGGTTCCAGGAGCTTCTGCTGAGATGCAGCATGAGTTAGGGCCTGATGCCCTGATAGGCTGAAAGAGCCTTTGGAAGATGGGCCATGGTTTGCATGAAGACCTCAATATGTTTTGTATATACCAGGACTATGCAAGTGCTACCAAAGAGAGCACTGTTGGCCTGAGATGGAAGTGTTCCCTGGCTACTCTGCCCAGCTGGAGGGGTAGAATTGGAAAATCTGGAGGCTGTCAGTCTTTGGTTGTGTTGGACTTGAACTGCAGAAGTTTGATGTTTGTTTGATGGTGGTTGGGTTTGCATTGTTTTAGTCTCTCCTTGCTATATTTATTATAGCAGTTGAAAATGTTTACTCTGTGCCTTTATATGTTAGAAGTGTTTAACTTGTTTGATTTTATAGGCCTTAATATCTTAAATTGGTCAAGACTGTGGGGACCTTTGAAATTGAACTGAGTACAATTTACAAGGTGTGATGGTTATAAATCTATTTGGGGCCAGGGGCGGAATGTGGTAGTTTGAATAGATGGCCCCCAATATATTCAGTTGTTTATTTGTTTGTAGTTTGCATCTCTAGCCACCTGGCTGGAGGCAAAGTCACTGGGTGGATCTTAAGGTGTGGTGGTGGGTTTCAGATTTCAATCTAAAGATATGCAAAGTGTGCCTAGCTGGAGTTCCTGAAGTGTGCTGTGGCTTCTGGCTTTAGGCTTGTGCTTCTCCTGTCTCTCTGCTTGGGCCTGTGAAGGCAGGCCAGTTTCTTCTGCCATATGGAACTTTCCCTGGATCTGTAAGCTTCAATAAATATCCTTTACTCCATAACTGTGCCTGGTCTGGAAATTCATCTCAGCAAACCTGAATCTCTCTGCTACGCTCATTGAGGACATTCCTTCAGAGGGGACTGTGGGACCGGTCCTCTGCCTCAGGCTCTTCTGTCTTGTTCATAATGCAAGAAGTTTGCTGTGCAGATGTCATTTTCATTAGTCACCTCCACGAGAAACCAAAATGTATCACTACACCCAAACACTGGAACCCTACTACAGTGACACACAAAGTTTTACTCTTTATAGCTTCATCATCTCAGACATTTTTTAAGTCTAACACAAAAGCAAATTTTTAAAATTTTTTTGCAGTATTTATGTAATTTCTCAACTTGCATAGCATTGTTTCTCTGTATGTCATATCTTTCTATATATCTATATCCATATACATACATACATATATATATATATGCATATATATACACATATGTGCATCTCTCTCTCTAAGAGAGAGAGAGAGAGAGAGAGAGAGAGAGTATTGCTTTGTGTGTGATGTGAAATGAAGACTATCCAGATAGGAATTTTTCAATGAAAATATTTAATTTTTCATACATACCCCAGATATAATTCATAATCCTTAAACTTGAAGCAAACTTAAACTTTAGACAAAGTCCTTTCTGACTATAATCCCGAATTTTTTTGTTGTGTTTATTTAACAAAATTTGTAAATGTCAATTCTTTCTGTGCTCATTTCATTAGCCATTAACATCTCTCCTGCCCTTTGTTTCAAAGGATTTCAGACTTTTGCACCTATTGCAATATTCTGGTTGTCATTTTTGCTTGGCTGCTTGTTTACAGCCCAATTTTTCTTTGACAATGTTCACGCAAACATACATACACACATATAAATACATACATATATATATATATATATATATATATATATATATATATATATATACACTTATAAGGACCGCAATCATTTTTTAAATTTTCAGCTTTTAATTTTCTGTAATTTTCCTTATTTCTGTTGGAGAATATTAAAAATATTATGTAGAAATTTTCAAAATAAATAAATAGTAGAGAGGTGGTAGAAATGCTGGGAAATAAGGTCTACTAAAAGACCATAAGATACTAACTATACCTTCAAAGATGACAGTGGGAGGAATTCGGGCACATTCCTCTGGATCATATACATTGTCATGATGTAGTTTAAGGAGCGGTTTATCAGAAGAGATGACTGTGATAGTAAAGGTGTTGTCAACTCATCTGTTTAGTAATCCACAGAAATCCCTTTCTGGTGGGTCTTGGAGCTTGCTTCCAGGAAAGATCAACTAAAGGAGGAAGTCCTTCCCCCAAAGTGAGTCCATCCCCCAGATGGGGCTGCCCTGCTCACAGGGGGACTTCATATAAGGAAGCGATGGGTGAAAAGGTGAAAAGAGCCCCTTCCTTCCACTTGGATGCCAGAGCTGCTTGCTGCCTTCCAGCCTGGATTGAAGACCAGCATGGACTGAAGACCAGCATCAACTGAAGACCTGAGTGGCTCAAAACTCAGCTGCTCCTCAGCACCATCTGCAGTGCCTGACTGGCATCTGGCCACTTGGACTGAGCAGCTACCAGGTTCCTTACTTCTGGGACCTGCAACTGCTATTGGGCTACCTTAAGCTAATCCAATAAATTCCCTTTTTAAAATAATTCATTCTAGCACTTCTGTTCCTCTAGAGAACCCTGACTAATACAATGGCTCAGTGGTTAAAGTGCTGCCTACAAAGCCAAAGGACCCAGGTTTAATTCCCCCAGATCTACTTAAGCCAGATGCACAAGGTGGCACTTGAATCTAGAGATTATTTGCGTGGCTGAAGGCCCTGGCATGCCCATTCTCTCTCTCTCTCTCTCTCTCCCTCTCTCTCTCTCTCTCTCTCTCCCACCAATAAGTAAATGAAAATTCTAATAATAATAATAATAATAACAATAATAAATAAACACTTCATTATACATGTGAGTAAGTGAAAGATCACTGGTTTCTAACCTATTTATTAAATTTGGCCATACACAAGTTAAATTCTTCATTTAGAACCCTAGTCTATGAAGCAATTAAGAAAAAAACACTACTTATATTTAAAAGTATATAGATTTATTTCCTTAGCTTTCTAATATTTTTATAGTGATTCACAGGGAAATATATTTTATATACTGATATATTACAAATACACATCCACTTATAGACACATTTATACATAACTGAAAAATATATTTCATGATAGGGAGGTTATTTCTACTTTCAATGATGAATAGTAATATTGTTTCAATTGATGTTTACAGCAATCACAAAGCTCACCTTCCCTATTGCTATGCCACAGGCATTTTCTTCTTTGTTTTTCACCAGTGTGGATCAAATGCACATCATATCCCACTAAATTTGAAAATCACACAGTGGATGTTAAAGATCATTTTCAGCATATTCATAAAACATTGTCCTTTTCCAATAATAAAATACATATTTTATGTACAGAACATATACCAAAAGTTTGTGTTATCCAATAAAAATTTCTTAGATATTTCCTGGGAATTTTGCCAATGAGAAGGGTTCTATAAAAATTCTGTATACCATAAAATTAAATGATAAGGGTAGTGTGAATTCCAGATGTCTAAAAAAACACTTAAAACACCCAAAAGAATCATTTGCAAGATGGCTCCTAATGAACTCAGCATAAAAATATGCTGACTAAAAAGAAAATCTATATAACCTTGAGGAATTACTGTGTTCACTACGTTCTCTCTTCACATGTTAATTATGGAGCTTTTATCATTTCTCTATTTGTTTTTGCCATAATTCCATTAACATGGTTAAAGAAATAGGAGAGGTGCTGGTAGAACCAGGTATAGCGTGAAGATGGAAGGACATGGAATAATAAAATATAAATAAATATGAAAACTAGGTTAGAAACCTTTGCAAACATAAGGTTTGAATCATGATAAAGTCTTGTTGCTGAGATGGATAAGGGGATCTTGAAAACACTTTCTTTTTAGGCTGATTAAAAAAAAAGTTAAATGTTTCAGTGGGATGTAAATGGATAGTTGAATATAACTACTATAATCATTTCAGAAGAAAAATAGTGCTGATAGCCGTTCATATATTTTTTAATATTTTATTTATTTATTTGAAAGAGGGGAGAGATAAAAACGCAGATAGATAGAAAGAGAGAATGCCTATTCATTCTAAGTAAAAGAAAACAAGATCAAAAGATCCATTCTGTGGTCATAAGAAAATTTCCATATGGGATTTCAGTATTGTTAATAAAATGGATAATTATCAAGAATGGCATCTTCTTGTATGTCCACAATACTGATTAATCCTTTAGGAAAATTTTTGTAGATAAAAATTTACAATTGTATCATGAATGTTGTCTTTTTTATCCAACTGGTAAATGAGATGGAAAACTAGATTAACATTATTTTTCCTGGTACTCTCACTGGTTGTGAATGATTTTGTCCAGGAAAATTAAATTAATCAAACATTGTGAAACTAGTTTCAGAAGTAGATGGATTTAATATTGACTCTGGAAGAACGAAGCAGCAGGAAAATCTGGACACAGCATCATAGTGACCTGAGTTCAAGGTGCAATATTGTTGGTTATTACAGGCTTCAATTTGTTCAGAATTGTTGGTTTTGAATTTGTTCAATCAAAAGCAAATAGAGACAAACAATACCTTCATCAGTCACTTTGGATAAATTTCATATAAGATTATGTAAATATCCCTCAGATATTATATGTTCTCAATAAATACCATTTTTATAAGGTAACTCTTCATTATTAATCGTCTTAGTCACCTTCCAACTCTCTGGCATAGAAATGAGACCAGACAGTAATTACTGGCTAGCCTGACCAGACTTACTTATTACTGAAATTTAGCACGGGGATTTAGAGGGATACTAAAAGAGAGGTAAAAAGTCTAAAGCTATGGTGTGGATAGATGAATTACAAGTTCAGTACTCTGTATGCATGCATAAATGTAGGTGCACAGAAAGAGAGGGGGAGAGACAGAAAGATAAACAAAAAGAATGAAACCAAGTTGTAGGTTTGAAAAGAGAGAGAGGCCAATAAGTACTTCTGTTCAGCTCCTGTCCCCTTTGAAGTAATTCTCACTATCTTATCCTACATCTCACACAAACATATCCTTTAGTTAGAGCTCACTGGTTTAGGGTATCACAAAATTCATTTGTTTGCAGTCAATTTACAGACTAATAGACATGACCAATGAAGGCAAATGCTACAATCTTGTTATCTTAGGACTTTAGAACTGAAGGACTGAGGGCTGGAGAGAGGGGTTAGTGGTTAAGACACCTGCCTGCAAAGCCAAATAAACCAAGTTCAATTCCCCAGTACCCATGTAATGCCAGATGCACAAGGTAACATATGTGTCTGGAGTTTGTTTGCAATGGCTAGAGGCCCTGGTATGCCCTTCCTCTCTCTCTCTCTCTCTCTCTCTCTCTCTCTCTCTCTCTCTTTCAAATAAATAAATAATTGAAATATTTTTTGAGAAAGCACCAAGGGATTGAGTAGTGAGAGGTTAATGGTTTTTTGCATATAGTAAAGGACTTACACACTAGGTTGAGTGCCAGTCCCAGATACAAGGGCATTAAAGTCCACAATCCAGGAGAAGAAGAAAGGCAATGGCAAAATCAAAGCCCAGACATGAGTTTTTCACCCACCCAGACAGACACAGACACATGCAAATATAAACACAGCCTTTTGTCCTATGTAAATAAATTAATAGTTCATGTGGGGCTAGCACTATTTTATTTAAATGTGATTCAAAAAGGAAAATTTTCTGAATTACAGATACACAGTAAAATGTGGTGATGGTTTTAGGAAAGCCTACATTTTGTGTGGAAATTAAATATAGGCACTGGGAAAGCCTTGATATGCACACATGGGTGACCTACATGATGAGCATATGGAACTCATTCTGTCCTCTGTAAACTACACAAGACTTGTGTTTTGCCACATCTTTCAGGCAGCCAGTCAGCAAATGGGTTGTGTGGGTGTCACCCTTCCTTTCAGCATACCCTCCAGCTTTACACCTAAAACTGTCAAAGGCCAGCAGCGTGCCAATGGGCAGGATACAGACAGAACAGCAAGACCTAGAGAAGGAACAGTTTAGCAGAAAGGGCTACATATATGTTGAGTGCTGAGTGGGCCCCTTGAAGCCTCCCTCAGCTCCCTCACCAAGAGCTTCTGAGACAGGGAATGCCATTCGGCTTCATTTCCTCAAGGATAGATGAGAGAGAATGTTTTCCATTATAGTGATTTCTTGGAAATATCAATAAAGATATTTAAGATTTTTGTTTGCTATAATCTTGACACCTTATGGATAAAAAAAATGGTATATAAGGGTCTATAAAGTTCAGTGATCTTATCTAATAGTTTAAAGGAATTTTTATTGAAATCATGAACAAGTATTCCTGAAGAACTAAATTATCATATATGACAGTATTAAGATCAATATTTTAATGAATATTGTTGCCAGCAGAGTTAGCTACCTCAAACATAGTATATTTTTTTTTCTTTCCAAAGAAAGGAACACAAGAAACTTGGAACAAATTGTGAATGTAGATATAACTGAATCCTCAAATTAACATGAAACCCATAATTACTAAAATGTGGTAGACTCTCCACTGAGCTTAGCCTCACTTCCCACCCACAAATCAGTTCCCTTTTGATTAATTCAGTAGAAGAGCCAAGAGCTGCATGGAGAAATTCCCTTTGGGGCAGTGTGAAGGTACATCGTTTCCAAAGAACAGCATGTGCTCATGCAACCCAGATCTATTCTTACAATAACATGCTGACCACAAAACATTTCAGTACACAGATATGTCAGTTCAGCAGTCTTTACCAAATTCACAAAAATCTACAAAAGAGTACCTAACTCAAATGTGTATCAAGTATTTGCCAAATATCAACAATAGTTAAGTGAAGCATAGAAGTCCAGACATAATATTAAAATAAAACTTGGTCACAATGAGATGAAGTCAGTTTCTCGGTTTAATATAGATGTGATATTTTACACAACTTAAGTCCTTTGTTCCTTTCTTTTACCATTTTTACTAGGAATCAATAGGCGGACATTTTTGAGTATTTTGTGACACAGAAAACATTTCAATGTGGGTGTGGAGAATTGTATAGAGCCTTGGAAAAGACACAAGCCTATGTACAATGCATCATTCTAAAGGTGGCCACTATAAAAGAGATATACAATGCAATATATTCCAAAATACAAAAAGAAGATCTAAAATATATCATTAATGTTTTATAGAGTTCATGTTGAAATGATAGTATTTTTGGACACACATGATTCAAATTCATTTTCATAATTATGCTATTTCCTTCCTTTTTAAAATAGATACTATAATGTTTGAAAATTGCATAGCTGTTTTTACGGATAATTCTACTGTAGCATAGAAGATAAGTACCTAATATGTACAATAGTTGAAAAGCTGGGATCAATTGTGACTTTTTTTTTTTGGTCAAACACATGGCAAAATCATGATCATGAAATAGGAAAGTCAAGAGTTATTTTACTTGTAGAGAAGACCTGGGGAAGTCTGAAGGCAACACCAAAAGCCAGGACTAGAAAATACAGCACCCTGCATAGATTGGCCAATGGCTGGCTATTCATCATTTGGAGTAGTAGTGGTTCAAGTTCAATTTTAGTTTCTAACTAATGTTTGTCCTACTATGGTACTCCATATCATCAACATAAGTCACTTTTGCAGAAGAATCTTGTGCTACTCCAATTTCATAGACCAAACAATGTTGGGGAAGGCACCATGGGGAGAAGGTGTTTACAAAGATTCTTGATGATGGAGAAAACAAGAGTGCCACAGATGACAGATTCATTAGCAGATGAAAATCAAATGAATGACAGGAATAAATATTATTTCATGGAAAATTTGTGGTGGTATGTAATGTAAGGATTACATCTGGACCTCTTATCTGACACAAAAAGTTAACTAAACTCAGAAAAATGAGAATAAGTTTGTGTGTTGAGAGGGAGGGGACTCTAAAGAACTGCTTTAATTGATATCATTGGAGTAAGAACTGCAAAAATAATGGGAGCTAGCACTCAAATGCTATTTAATACTTAAGATTTGCAATGCCCTCTCAAAAGATTGATCCTTACTGGTGATAAACTGTAGGCCTTACTTGCAAATTCTAGTTAAACAAAAGATTAGAAAAGTTAATGACAATTAAGAGGAAAAAACATCAAAATAAGAAAAGCTACTGGAAAGCATAGAGGGTCATAAAATACTCTGCCAATGAAGATTATTCAGTGATAGGTATTCTGGTTATTAGTCCCTAACAATATTTTCATGGGGAATAATGTCTTCTTTGACCTGAAATAGAGTTCCATAGCTGGTTGTATATATAATATACAATCACACATGTATGGATATATGTATGAATGTATGCATGTACAAACACTGTGCAATTGTTGAGATACTTGCTTCTTTCATTGGTTTCTTCTTTCCTCCTTCCTTTTTCTCTGTCCCTCCCTTTACCTTCTTCATTCATATTTGCTTTTTTTCTTTAGAAAAACCAACGAAACAACTTGTCAGATATCAATCTAGTCAAAGCTAATGTTTACATTTTGAGACTAAAATACATTGTTTAATCATGTAAGTAAAATATTCAAAACCAATTTATCAGGATAAGAGCAATAAGGAATTCAAAATGGAATTATAAATAATGGCTGTTGGAAATCTCATGGAACATAATATATAGTACAGATGATTTTAAAACTACCAGAGCTAAAATTCTGCCCAGCTACTAGACATGTAAAGTAGGTAAATTATTTAAAGTTTCAGAGGTTCCTTTCCTATGACATGCTTTATTTAGTTTTCTGTGTGACCATGTTTGTAAGGATCATCTTTCACACATTACACTTCATAGAATATATAATGCAGAATGCAATTACTCTTGTTTATCATAAAACAGATTGGGCAAGCACATATTGCTCCCAAAATTGGTAAGAATAGCAAAACTTCAAATATAATACAACAAAAACAAAGTTAAAGTATGGAAACACTCTAATACATGGAAAAGCAAAAAAAAAAAAAAAAAAAAAAAAAGTCTTCATTCCCCTCAACTCCATCATTTTCCCTGACTTGACACTGTGTCATGAGCCCATTTCACCAGGTTCTTTCCTCAATTAAATATTGTATGTGTCTCTTCTCCATGTATGGATAAAAACATCCCTTCTACAATATGTGTAATTTGTAAGAATGTCATAAATGCCTCCAAAAAACACAATCTGGACCATCACCACAAACTAAATGCATTGTAGCTAACTATGCACAGAACCCACTAAACTAAAAGCAGCCCTTGCAAAACAAACCATCCTTTTCTTAAGCAATCACTGCAAATTGCAAAGGCAACAAACATTTCATCCCCAGATGAAGAAGCCACAGACAGTCCTCAAAACCTCATCTGAAATTTACCACATATGACAGAGCTAGAAGAAACCATTTAGTGATGTTCAAATGTGACTTCATGAGAAAACATGAGGCCCTTAGAACTCTCAGTTGTGTGGAGTCCAGCTGCTGGTCATCAAATCACAGGCTAAATGGTGCATTATCACCTAAAGGTGGGGAGGGGAGGCTGGAAGCATCATTTGATTGTGAAATGCATGCACTGAGAGATTCTGAATTTTAATTAAAAAACAAATGTATACTATGAAATAAATACAAAATGTATGGCAAAGAAATTTACTAAAGGTGAGCTTTACAATTTATTTATATAAGATTCCTCCAAATATAATTGTTTTAAAGTTGATGTGGTAATGTACTCAGGGGAACCTAAAGAAATAGCATTACCTCTATCTCTTATGAAAATGTTGGTGTTAGGAGGACCACATCCAAAGTCATGGGGCAGGATCTGTTATTGTACGATATTTAACTAAAATGCTTAAAATAAAAGTAAATGAGAATACTCAAATTTGGTACATATACTGTATTCATGTAGTTTTGTTTTGAAAAAAATAGCACTATCATTTTCAATTCTGAATTCCACCCTCAGTTTTTCAATTCTTATTGCATATAGAATTTTATTTTAATATGAAAGACATTATTGGTTTCTTTTGCATCCATATGTTGTCTATACAGAATTGAGTTATTTTTTGCATTCATCAAGTCTTTTTAAGATTTTTACCAGGGATTCTTGTAGGGTTTGGATATTAAATGCTCCCTAAAAGCCCATGTGCTTTGTAAAGAACCAAAAACACAGTGAATTAAACAAATGATAAATACGTCATAAAAAGGACAAAAATAGTCATAAGTAGGGGAAAATAGATCCGGTTTTATTAAGGATCCTAAGATACTAACACAATCACAGCTAAAATTTACATATTTATTTTAGGAAAGTAAAATTATAATAATAGTGACCTTACATATTATATCAGCAGAGATATGAACACCCTGTTGTGGGAAGAAAGTTAGTGTCATGACTTGACAAGCACGGATGAGTTTAGGAACTCACCATACAGGAATATGCTCATGGCACAGATGTATGCACAGATGCATGGTGGACACTGTGTCACGGCTGAAACAGAACTTATCAGTAATCTGTGTATCCAACAGCAGAGGACTCTTTACATAAACTCTGGCATATCCAATACCCCAAGATTCGAGAAAGTATTGAGGAGCATACACATTTTGTCATAAGTCTAAGTGTTGAAAATTACTATGTGAAAATACAAATTATTTTGTGGATCATAATGTCATAGTTGTTATAATATTGAATGAAGAATATATAATATATCCTACCCAATTAAAGGAATATATATTTATAGAGGTGTAAACCAATGAAAACCAAGATTATAGTAGTGTGGTTTCTAAGGAGAGGTGATTCTAAATTTTCATATGTATACACTTCTATATACACATATATAATATATTCACAATTAGTTGTTACTTTTGGTTCAATGGGCTGTATAAAGAAACATTTAATTAAGAACCTTGCAAGAATGGTATTTTTCTATTTGATGACAGGCTTAATTCAGTTAGAACAACAAAAAAAAAAGATGTGAAATGACCTTCATCTAAGATCCACTCATAAATTAATTTTTATTTTGAAATAAGAGGGATAAAGAAAGTAATTTAAAGGAAATAAATGTAAGCAAACCAAGAATTTCATCAAAAGAAGGTAGTGAGTGGTGGTACATGACTTTAATCTCACACTGGGAGCAGAGGCAGGAGGATCACAGTGAGTTTGAGGCCAGCCTGAGGCTACATAGTGAATTCTAGGTCAGCCTGGGCTAGAGCCAGACCCTACCTTGATAAACCAAAGAGGAAGAGAGAGAGAAAGAGAGAGAGAGAGAGAGAGATGGAGATGGAGATGGAGGAGGAAGAAGAGGTATTGTGGGATTTGGGAGTAAGATGTAAATTCAGTGTAAATTTAAAAAAGAAATGAAGTTAAGAACAAATGATATTACATAAAAAATAGCACTTAAGAGAACAGAAAAATGCAAGCTAGAAGAACAGGAAATGAAGATAAATGTGAACATGTCATGATGACTCTGTCTGATAAATGCGGCAGGTACTTATGTGATGAGCTCTGTCTAATTGATACACTTGTAGAAAACCTGCAGGAGGACTAATACAAGTATGTTAAAATGGGGATTAAAAGTTAAGAGAAATAAGTGAAAAGGATCTGGGAAAATAGGTATAAATAACACAGAAGAAGCATAATTATGCATCGGAAAAACGTCTAAAATTCTCATATTAATAATGGAAAAATAACCTATTATAATTGTCCCTTCTGAGTTGTTTATGACAAATGTTTATGTCAAAACACCCCTGAACAAACACCCACAAGTGGGACATTCAACTGTGAAATATGTTTCAAATGCTTGTGTTAATACACATAAATGAAAATGAGGTTCAGAAACCCTTTAAGAATATTTTCTGTCTTGGATAATAAGACATTGCTTGTTCCCTTGAAAGCTATCTTGGAGGACAAAGTTAGGCCCCTCTGGGTCCTAGAAACTTAATATAAGGAGAGGTCCGTCTAGGTCAGAGGCATTCAGAATAAAGTCAGATCCCTCTGGGTCCTAGATACTTGGGAAGGTGAGCACAAAGGGGAAGTGAAAAGGTAAATCCACCATGCTTCCCTATTAATGGTCTGGTTATTTGAGTGTGTGTGTGTGTGTGTGTGTGTGTGTGTGTGTGTGTCCCCACAAACTCCCTGTCAATTTTCAAATAAAATTACCCAAGCCAACTATAAAATTACATATTTCTCCAAACATTTTTATGATTTCCATAACTTAGAATTTCTTCTTGAAAAACATAAAAGGAGTAGGGTGATATTTCAGGGAAACCTAATTACCACAAGGTAGTTATTCAAGTTTTTATATTGGTTTGTGGAACTATATCACTTAAAAGTAGTCAGTGGTTAAACTTTTTGATCATTAAATATGGGAAAATAACATGAAGTGGGTTATTCAATAGAATTACTAACACTCACAGCCTATCAGACTGTTCTCCTCAAATAAATGCAATTTAGAATAATGAATGTGGTTGCAAACTCAGACTAGAATAACAACTATGTTCTTTAGATCCACCCAAGATTTACAGTGGCCATTCCAATTAACATAATCATTCAATGTCCATTGGGATGTGAGATCTTTTGTTTTGGATGCTTCCTAATTAAAGAAGCCTGTTTGAAGTGGGATCTAATTTTAACTCTGTAATACCAAACTATGACTTGACAGATCTGTTTTCATTTCAAGAAATGTTGGCTTTGCATTTCCATGTTAAGGTAGCTGTCATCAGTTGTCTATAAGACTCATACCTAACTAAGACAAGGAAATGAAGTAGGAGAATATGAAGAAACTGGCAGAGAAAGGCAGGTCTCTGTTCAGGTTACTTTTATTATTTGGTCTATTATTAGCCTTCCTATTTGTATGTATACCACTAGGAAGCTCATTCCTCACTGCAAAAGTTATTGGAAATCAAAAACTGAAAACAAGAATTTCTTATCTATATACTATTAAGCAATGTAAAATATACTTGTGAACCCAAGTGCAAATGTGACTTTGGTTGTACTTGTTGTTGTTTAAACATTACTTGTATTAAGTCCACTTAAATGGTTCCTAAACTCTTTTGGAAATTGCATGCTTTTTTTTTTTTTTGCTCACAGTCTCATTACTTGTTGCTAGTGCAAAGATACAGATTCAATGTAAATTTTAAGAGAAATATATATATATATGTACATATATATATATATATATATATATATATACATATATATATGGAGGCAAGAATGTGAAATGAGGTTACATGAATAAACAACATAGGACAGAAAAATGCAACATTAAAACAATAGGACATGAGTATTCATTTAAACCATATATGAAAAACATTACTGGTAAATATGGCTTATGGACATATTGTGCATTCTAATATGGTCTGTTGAAGAAACACAGGAAGAAGAATAAACAAAAAATTCATTAAGGAATGCATAACCTAAAATTGTTGCCCCATTTTTTATAAATGAGAAAGACACAGCTATTAAGTGACTCTCTAAGCTGAAGTGTACAATAGGAAAATAATATGGCCAGGATAAAAATACACAAGGCTGTCTCATTGTCCAGTACAAATGATGACTCACTTTTCTACAGACAGCCTTCAAAATGTCAATGTTCTGACCAATTTAAAAAAAAAAAAAAACTGAGCAACCTCAGGAAACAATTGTAATATACAGCATGTCTTATAGAAAATATATATTATAGAATTTAACTTTCAAAAAGAATCAGCATTGTATGTAACATGCTACACAATTGGTACAAAGTAGTAAAGTGTCGCAATCATGTCTGGTAAGTGAGTAGTCTTGTAGGTAACAACCATGTTCCTGTTTTGTGGCATCCATTTCCTTTTCTAATACTCTCATCTTGAGTGATGATTGGACCTCGTAACTTATCTTCAGTGAGCAGAACGTCATAAGGAATTGATGGACTATTATGTCTGCGACATTGTGAGCTTCTCCATAGAGTAACCCATACAGGAAGGAAATGAGCCATTGGGCAGGTCCCAAGTTCCTCTGGGTAACAACACAAGAAACATTGAATCCTTATCATTCAGTGAGTCACTTTGGATGTGGAACTTTCTTAATAAAGTCTTTAATCCAGACTTTCCTTTATGAAGAATAATAGCCTATAACCTCTTCAAAGATCTAAAGAACTGGTACCCAGGAAATGCATGACAAGATGCTTGACTCACAGAAACCACAAGACAGTACATGCTTACTGTTTTAAGTTATTAAAATTGTAATAATTTGTACCATAGAAATAAGTATTCATTACAATAAGTCTCATTCATGTTTTTCTCTAACCTCACTTGAGGAGGAAGAGCTTAAGGCTGGATGACTGAAAGATGAGGCATGCTAATTCAGATTTAGGGGAAGAGACATAAATGATGAAAAACAGGATGTTGTTCTAGGGTCTCATAAACTATCACAAATAGCACAATGAAGAGGTATGGACAAAGATTTATCGTGGGTAAGACCCCAAACTCACTATACTGCTGTAGTGTTTCCTT
This sequence comes from Dipus sagitta, assembly GCA_036346955.1. Lineage (NCBI taxonomy): Eukaryota > Metazoa > Chordata > Mammalia > Rodentia > Dipodidae > Dipus > Dipus sagitta. The sequence goes on from CM070771.1 coordinate 145,356,250, forward strand.
GGTGAGAATTTTCTAAATATGTAGCCCTAATGCAAAGGTTTATATACAACCTTTTTACTTTTATTAATTTCCTTAAAATGGCTCATTCTATTTATCTACTTCCTTTCAAATTAGAACTAACACAAAATAAAAATATTATAGATGTAAAATGATCTTTAGCTCTAAAAAATGTAATACTGTTGCTCAATTTATAATAGTTAATCTCTATTTATTTAATGTAATAATATTTTACCAAAACAATAATTCATTATTCACTCCATTGTTTCATATTTGTTAAGTGAGCTATCATTTTTCTGGTAATTTTGGGAAATATTAACAATACTCACTCAAAGAGGTAGAATTCAAATGCAGGAGTATAAGGTTATTTGTCATATTTACCGGTTAGAATCTTCTGGTTCAAGTTTTGAACTCAAGTTTTTTGTTAAAGGGCTCGCTCTTCCCACAACATTATTCAATTACACCCTCATATACCAGTACTTATGAATGCTCAAGTACATGTAAATGCTTGTGAACAGATAGATGTTAAAAAAGTGTTGTCTAGTTAGGCATGGATGTGCACACTTTTAATCCCAGCACTTGAGAGGCAGATGTAGGAGGATTGCAGTGAGTGTGAGGCTACCCTGAGTCTACATGGTGAATTCTAGATCAGCCTGGGGTAGAGCAAGACCCTACCTCAAAAAACAAAAAAAGGAATTTTGTTTAGAGAACAACAAATGTCTACATATGTTCAATGTAGGCACATTTTCAGTTTTGTAGTTCATGAAGTCTCCGCTGGAGAACTCATAGACAGGAGCCCTGCTCTAGTCCTATTCAGCAAAGTACAAAGTTATGATTTGTGACACTACCATGATTTCAGCCTTGGCTTTTCATAAATTAACTGTATGTCACTGTTACAGCTGATCGTTTGTTTCAGGCTTAGTGGTTACTATGCTTGGTGTTGTAATTAATGCCAAATAAAGCAAAACATTTTAAAATTCTTCAGTTTAATTGAGGAACATGGAAGCTACCTGAAATTAAGGCTCCCCTCTATCATTAGTTACTAGTAATGCATATATATAAATGTGAAATCATTAGATAGATAGATAGATAGATAGATAGATAGATAGATAGATAGATAGATAGATAGATTTTAAGCTATAATGACTGATTGCCCTTTTGAGGGCTAAAAGAGAGAATGTGCTCTCATCAAAAAAGGCTTCTGATGGGCTGGAGGGATGGATTAGTGGTTAAGCACTTGCCTGTAAAGCCTAAGGATACCGGTTCAAGGCTTGATTACCCAGGACCCACTTTAGCCAGATGCATAAGGGGGCGTATGTGTCTGGAGTTCGTTTGCAGTGGCTGGAGGCCCTGGTGTGCCCATTCTCTCTCTCTCTCTCTCTCTCTCTCTCTCTCTGTCTCTCTCTCCCTCCTCTCTCTCTGTCTCTTTCTCCCTCTGTCTGTCATGCTCAAATAAATAAATAAAAATGAACAAAAAGTTGTTTAAAAAAAAAAAAGGCTTCTGGGCTGGTGAGGTGGTTTAGTAGTTAAGGCACTCACCTTCAAAGCCAAAAGACCCAGGTGTGATTCCCCAGACCAAAATAAGCCAAATGCTCTAGGTGGCACATATATTTGGAGTTCATTTGCAGTGGCTGGTGGCCCTGGCCCACCCATTACCTTTCTGTCTCTCTTCTTTCTCAAATAAATAAATAAAAACAAAATATTAAAAGGGCTTAAGTCATTTTGTGGTTTTTATGCTTGAATTTAATAATTGTCGTCAGTTAGTTGAAATTCAAAAATCATTTTGATTTCCTTAGTGGTGGCCATCAGGATGTAACTTACAGAATCTTCATATCATTCAATAATGTGAATCAGGAATTGACTAATTTTCCATAAGTGACCTACACAAATATTGGCCTGACACATAGTGGAAAGAAGATAGTCTAAGACAAGTATTGGCATTGATTAGACCAAGTCTAGAAACTCTGAAAATCTTTGTGGAGGACAATTTTGTTTTATACAAGTTACTCTGTTTCTAATGAAATTCTCTGGGTTTGAAGAATTATAGCTCAAATCAGGAAGAAACATTGGAATGATGGAATAATTCCTGACAAAGAATTGGCCAAATTGACGCTGCATGTCATGACCCTTGATATCAGTAGAAAATATGACTTCAAAAGCAAACCAGCGCCACAGTCAAGCATGACCACCTCTTCCATCATCCTCTATCCCAGATTGGGTTGTAATGAAATAAGAGTATATTCCAGTGGTTCACAGGTAAGTACAAATAGCAGCTACACCACAGAAAACGAGGAAAGCAAGAATAGAGGGATCAAGAAGATGCCTGTACATCTGTCACAGTGAAAGACTCAGTCAATCATTTGGAGGCACTGTGCTGGTTCTTCAGAATTATCCCAAGGTATTAGTCAGCGTTCCCTAGAGCACTGACAGCATGAATTCTATTAAAAATGTAATTGAGGGCTGGAGACATAGTTTAGCAGGTAAGGTGCTCACCTGCGAAGCCTACTGATCCATGTTCGATTCTCCACACAAGTACCCAAGGTCACACATGCCCACAAAGTGGTGCACACTTCTGGAGTTTGATTGCAGTGGCTAGAGGCCCTGGAGTGCCAATTTTCTCAATCTCTCTCTCTCTCTCTGTCAGTCTGTCTGTCTGTCTCTCGCTCTCTCACATTAAAAATAAAAGATGGTCTGTTGAGCTTCCCTCAAAATAAATAAATAAATAAAAAGGTAGTTGATTAGATTACCTTATGGAAGTCCAACAATAGCAGTCCACAAGACTGAGCATCAAGGAACCTTCTAGTTGCTCAGTCTACGTAGCTGGATGCCACAGCAGACCCAATCCAGCACTGAAGGTCTGAAGGCCTCCTGGAGAGCTGCTGGTCTGTAGTCCATGTTGCAAGGCTGAGGAAAATTGGTTCCAATGCAAGAGGAATGTCTGTGGATTCCTAATCAGATCAAGTTGACAACAGAACTTAACTATCACAACCAAGTTAAGGTAATCTGTCTTTGTGTTCCACTGCAAATCAATCAAAGGGCATCCCCCTGTGGCAACACAGTTCTGTGATGACATAGACGTGCCTGGTAAGAATGCCATGAAACATAAGCAACTGTGGAAGACCAAGTCAGGCTAGATAAACTGTATTTGGACAGAACACTGTGTCTTCCACACTCTTTTTAGCTGACAAGCAATTTCTTCTGGAGATAGAAAAAGGAAAGGGGATCAATATCAGGGAAAGGAGCTGGGTGTGGTGGCATACAACTTTAATCCCAGCACTTGGGAGGCAGAGGTAAGAGGATTGCTGTGAGTTCAAGGCCACCCTGAGATTAAATAGTGAATTCCTGGTCATCCTGGGCTGGAGCAAAATCTTACTGAAAAAAACATTAAGTAAATAAATAGCATTTGTATTGTATATGTGTGGCATGTGTATATTCACATGTGCGTGAATGTACATGTGTATAGATACGTGTGTATATGTGTGCACCAGTGGAGGGTAGATAACAGGGTGTAATCTGCAGGAACACGATCCACCTCTTTTGAGACTGGATTGCTCATTCGCATGGAATTCATCCACCAGGCTGTAATCATCAGCTTGCAAGCTCCAGGGATCCTATCACTTCTGGGAATTCAGGCATGTACCATCCTACCCTGCCATAAAGTTTTTAACTACTTTTTAAAATAGCTGAATTGTATTTTATTTTATAGTAATGCCAACATGTAATTTGTTAGCAATCTATTGATGAACTTTTGTGTTATTTCTAATTATTCCCAACTACCAATCACACCTATGTTTTCCATATAGCCTGATTGCATCTGCCAAAGTACACTGTATTTAGGATAGAAATACAGAACCAAGACAGAATTGATGAGTTCTTTGCCCTGATCTAATGTCTCAGAAAACACCACCTTAATAGAGACCTTTTTGAGCCTGGCATGTAGCAAGTTGATACATTGCTTACCTACTATGCTGAAGCCCTCTATTCAATCCTTCAGCACCACATAATACTACGTATGGTAGTAGATACTCATAAACCCAGCACCAAGGAAGTAGAGACAGAAGGCTCAGAAATTCAAGATCATACTTGGATACTGAATGAGTTTGAGGCCAGCCTGGGGGAAACATGAGACCCTGTTTCAACAACTAACTAAATTAATAAATAACAAATAATAGATGGATAGAAAGATAGATATAAGAACTACAGAAGCCATTGTCATGTATTATTAATAACATCAAAGCAAATATCATCTTAGAGACAGAGTTGATTGCTGGATTTATGAAGTCTTATTATCTAAGTGAGGCCACTAGCCCTCAGGATAATCTCAACTGCATAACTCTAGAAGGAAATGTTCCTGTGACTTAAGGAATCATCTATCCATTGACCCACTGAAGCTGGGAGTCATTCCTGAAGTGAGCAGATATCTACTTATCAGCATTCAGCTGAAATTGGAGTTTCCATTGGATGGACTCTGCAATGTCGCCTGTAGTATCTGTCTGAGGGATGTGAGAAACTACAGCAGGACAGGGTCATAGTCTGTTCTAAGAATCTCTAATTTATTGCTCTCTCAAGAGTCTTTGGGAAGATAATTGTGATAGTTAAGGTGATGTCAACTTGATCTGTTTAGTAATCGACAGAAATCCATTTCGGGTGAATCTCGGAGGTTGCTTGCAGGAAGGATCAACTAAAGGAGGAAGTCCTTCCCTCAGAGTGAGCCCTTCCCCCGGAGCGGGCAGCCCTGCTCAGAGGGGGACTTCATATAAGGAAGCTCTGGGTGAAAAGAGCCTCTTCCTTCCACTTGGCTGCCAGAGCTGCTTGCTGCCTTCCAGCCTGGATTGAAGACCAGCATCAACTGAAGACCCACATGGATTGAAACCCAGCCACTCCTCAGGAAGCCTTCAGGTCTTCCTGTGCCATCTGCAGTGCCTGATAGGGACTTCTGGGGCATCTGGCCAGGTGGACTAAGCAGCTACCAGGTTCAGTGATTCTCGGCCTGCAACTGCTATTGGACTACCGTAGGTCATTTTTTTTTTTTTTTCTGAACATAGCTTTCCTGATAGCTATAGTTAAATATATTTGTAAAGTTATATATATTTAGAAAGGCTTTGCTAAATCTACCCAATTAAGAGGAAATTTCAGTAGTTTAAGTGAAAAATAAGTTGTCAGAAAGCAATCTTTTAGTCCGTGAGTAGATATGATTTACTTTATCCCTGTTATTTTTCTCAAAGGAAAATATGACAGTTTAATATTTATATTTACACAGCTCATTCATGACAGAGTAGAGTCAAGCATAAACCCAAGGCTTTCCCCTGGAGACCAGTGCTACGAGAGAGTTGCCAACTTTCAACTTGATGGAAGAGTGTTGATCGACTGAGGGATAAGATCCAATCAAAAGGAATTCTGTCTTATCTGGATTCAATTTTAGGAAACCTTGGCCATTTCCCCACAGTAAGTCAGCCTGCCAAATAAAAAGATCCACTGAAAGGAGCTTATGCAATATTTCTTGAGGTAGAGTGAATGATCTGCATGTCATCTACGTGTACGGGGCTGAGCAGAGTGTCTCCCAGAGCTGCCCACATATAAATCTCCACAATGCTCACATCCACGCCAGAGGGACCTGATTATGCAAGGGACGTAATCTGTTGACAACTCCTAGCTGAAGGAAACTGGAATTAAGCAAGAAACAAAACCGACAACACCAGATAGACTTTCTAAGGGTTGAAAGGCATTTCAGTAAATTTCCCCTTGGAAGGCAGCAGCTACCCAGTGGACAGGCAGCAGTCTGAGCAAGTGCTGGAGGGTCACTGAGACAGAAGACCATTCCTAAGGCAGAGATGGACAATTTATGTGCCATGAAAAGATAAAAATCCTGACTGAAATTCATTCTAGATATGATGTCAGTTAAGATATTCTTAGAGCTTACCGGCAGTGACTTTCTTCACCTGCTCTTATTTAAATTTTTTTTAAAAAGTGAAAATGGTGATATTAAGTTAGCTATTTTTGTCCTTTGTGAGCAAGATTTTTTTTAATAAGAGTTACAATTACAGACTCTAAACATGATGACAATCTAACAGAAGTCAGAGATTAACCAGAAGGGTTAAACCAAACCCAGTCAGCTTTCTGTCAGTAAGGAAGGCCATGGATTAGGGACTGGAAGTGGCTGGCTAAAGCTTCAGGATAATATCATTTAAATCCTCTGCAAAAAGCAAATTAAACTGTGAGAAATCTTGATTGCCAGATTTATAGGGACTAAGGGATACAAAATAAATTCAAAACTTCTAAGAATTCCTATGTGTTAAATCAAAAAATGTCATCAGAGTAAATATTGAAATCTCTCACAGACTCTCAGAGACTTTAGAGTGACAGATCCAAAACTAATTGAAAGAATTCCAGAAAAGAGGATCAGGCAATCTTAGAAACCAGAGAGACAAGCGAAGCTGAAAAGGAAAGGACATTTAAAGGGACTATATCACATAGTATAGCTTTTTGATTTCTCACAGTTTAATTTGCTTTTTGCAGAGGTACTATTGTTTTCAAAAGGTAGTCAGGTTTATATGCAGATAAAAACAATTATTCATGAGCTCTGTAGTTTTGGGTCTGAAACAAGAAAGGTCCATTCACTATTCTGTTTTCACCTACAATTTTGAAGAGAAAACACAATAGTTTTGTGTATATCTCACTTTCTCTTATTTTTTCCATACAGGATATCTGGTATTATGCAACTATAACATTCAATCTTTTATCATGACTCAGTCCAAGTGGACTACAAAATATCCTAAGTATTGCAAGTAATGGTCATTATTTCAAAGGCACCGACTGAGACAGACAGAAGACTAGATTTTTTTTAAATGGGTGCCTCATATATACACTCTAATCATCACCATCTGACGTTTGTAGGTAGGATATATTTGGTGAGCAAAATCCTTGACAGATTTTTCTTTTAAGTGTGAAATAAAAGCCTGGTGCTCAAAAGAGCCATGAGGACTAATGGAAATCTGACTGATTTTTTTAGACTGGAACAAAAGAGATCTGTGAGTCTGTCACCTTTACCAGCACTTCAAGGGACACAGAAAAAACCAGAACACTCTTAGGACAAGCTTCAGGACAAGCTAAACATATCACCTCAGGTTATCGGAATTTCAGTCAATGTTAAAAGCCTTCTGAGGTAGGGTTGAATGTAGCCTTGCCATCCTATGCAGGAATTGAGATAGCTTTAGCCCTAAGCCAACTGTACACTCACCTATATTTAATCAGACCATATAATTGAGATAATCAGATCAGAAAAGATTTGGAAATGGGGATATAAAAGTATAAGTGTTTTGAAGTTGCTCCTGACTCAATCTTCTAGATCCCATGCACAAGAAAGCAGACAAGGAGTGCTGTGGGAGAGTGCTGACCAGGGCCTGCACTAGGATTACACAAACTTTCTTAATTTGAATCCCTGTGGCTATGCAACTGATTCTGCGGCCAACTGAAGCAGGCAGGAGTGCAGAGAGAGAGAGAGAGCTGTAAAATTGGGTGAAAAGAAATGTGGGGTTTTATTGTGGCATTTCAATCTCAACTGGAAGCTGTTCATACAAGTCTGATTTATTATATCACATATGGCTTGCAAAAACTGCCCAATGAAACAATTTTCCCTTGGAATATAAGTGTGTGTGTGCAAACACATACAAATAATAATGCACTATTATTGTGCAACTGAGACAGGCAAAAGGGAATTTAAAACCAGAAATTCCTTTCACTCAAACGAAGAGAGCAATTTTGGCTCCTTCAAAACAAGAAAGAAGGACAGAACCTGCTTCTCCCCAGCACCTTTGCGTCTTATCTTAAATCCAGATCATAGTGTGAGCCAAAGGCCAAGAAAGGGTTAAACCGCAATACCAGCTACTCGCCAAGGAAGCAACAGGCCCAGTCAGCCCAACAGTAAAGTGAAGACTAGTAGTTATGTACAGATCCTCCCAATACCATGCTCCCCGCCACTTCCTCCAGGACCTTGGTAGATACCACTGTCACAGTAGGAAGAAAACAGATTTTGTTATGAGAAAATTAAAGCACGAACTATCCAAAGCTTTTCGTTTGTTTTGTTTCATACAAAATTTATTGCTGATGAAGTGTCTGCTGTATTTTCATTGTGTCTTGTAGTGCTCCCTCTATCTTCTTAGAATCCTTTTCCCAGCCCCTGGGGTATTTCTGTTGATTATGGTGACACCTACTGGTAGAAACAGAGATCTTCCGGAGCAGGCTCCCTGAGCAAGAATGACACGAAGTTGCAATTGGACCTAAAGACACCTCTTTTTCTTTTCATCCTCCATTTTACCCCTCGCCTATCATAATGCATAGTACCACATTAGAGGAGGCGGGTAAGATTTCTTTATAAAGATCCCAGAATTGGTTAATTTTGCACCATTTCTTCTTGTCGTTATAATCTTTGCCACAAGAATGGCCACATTCTAAGAAATGCTCTGTCCTCAGTGCACGCATTGTCATATGAATGAACTATCATTCAATACTAAAGCCTGAGATGTTTTATTCGTACTTCCATGACATTTGTATTACAGTGACAAAGGCTAAAGCAAGAAAAGAAAATGATACAAATTTCATTCAGCTTTTATCATTTTAAATTCTCATTTTGTGCTTCTTTCATACCTGTTACTAAAAAGTGGTTTTCCCCTTAAGGGAAGAAATAAAAGACTAAAAGAAGGAAAGAAGGAAGGAAGGAAGGAAGGAAGGAAGGAAGGAAGGAAGGAAGGAAGGAAGGGAGGGAGGGAGGGAGGGAGGGAGGGAGGGAGGGAGGGAGGATAAAAGGGGGAAAAAACGAGTTTATGACCCCAAACCTCTGGTGTGCACCTCTTTTAATGGTTTACCTTCACATTTAACACACCGGGATAAATTGCCACCCAAGATATAGCGAAGGGAGCCAGTGTCATTTCCACCCACAGATCCATAGCAGGAACAATGCTTTGTTAAACTTGAGGTGTGATGTAGGGCATAGGTGGCACGCCACTGCAGAGTGAATGACTGAATACAGCAGATCGTGTATCAAACACACTATGAGTGACTCTCATTTTAACCATCACTGTCCCATGGTTCTTTGAGAGTCTGCAATATTTAAGACAATATTTTAAATTATTAAAATTTCCAGATGTTCTACTACATTGTCTTTGTTCTCTCCTTTTCCCATAAGCATTTTTATCTTTAAGTTGCACTGAGAAAAGGGCAAGTAGCAAAGCCTTCAAAATGCAGCAAATTTTAATGGAAAATGCTGTAGAGAATAAATAAAATAATATTGAAACATGTATTATACCTCTGAGCTAACTTAGATATGTTCTAAATAGATTTTCTTCTTAAAAATTTCAGTAACACTTCCTAAATGCTTTACTTCTTAAGAATATGTTCCCATAGATACTTTCACAGCCACAATGTGGCTGTCAATTAGCATATGCAGTTTCTGTAAATTATTCTATCACCTCCTTTGCATACAGAGAAATACTGGATGCACTAATATGAAATACAAAATAATGGTTCTTAAAAATATAAAATATAACTGTAGTGCTGATACTTTTAGGAAAAGAAATAAGATCTAATGTAAGAAGTATTTTCCCTTACAATTGGTTTGAAGAAAAGGAAAAGAGACTCAAAGGATTCACTATCATCCAATCTCATATTCAATGGCTCTCTAATTATTACTTCCTCTCCAGAAGAGATACATACAAAAATTAAAAATTTTTATTGTTCAACATTTCATAAGAAAAGGATACTGCATATATTTCAGTAACATGATAAATACTGTTGTAGTTGACATTCTATCTTCAATAATTAAAGAGTGAGAAACTACTTAAATTAATTGTAGAAGTTATTTTGTTATTTTTATATCAATGTTGTATTTTACATTGAAATGTAAAACTAGGAGTTGTTCAATAATGTTCACTAAGATGACAGTAAACAGGAAGAGAACATGAGATGACATTCCTCAAAGGAAACACATGTTTCACATGTTTAGTTTTAGCACCTGGTATGATCTGCTGAATGGCAGCCTGCACATCTCCAGAAGCAAGGGCTGAATCAGCAGCTCCTTTGCATGCAGGAAGACATGACATTTTGCATGTAATTTGTGGGTTTTCAATGTGCAAACATCAAAGGGTAAATTATTATGGCACATCCAAGAAAACGTTCCTATTGTCAGTGCAATGGTTTGGTGACTTCTTTTTTTACTAAAATTATGGTTATAATTGTTTTTCGATAACCAATCATACAATTGAATAGTTGTTCAATGTTATTCAATGAGCTGAATGTAAAATAACAAAGTTAGGGAAGTCTTGGATTATTGAGAAAGATGACAGTTTTTAACATGCCCTACTCCAACGTTTTCTAACAAAATGCGACTTTTGTTTTTATGTTATCTATGAGGAGGCTTTCATCCGTATTTTTTCTGAATAAATGATAGGCAACACCATATTTTAAAAGTGAATACTTAATTTCTATGACTAACAGTTCTTTTCTCATTTTTGCACAGAAGCTGGAACAGTTACTCTCAGCATACAATATCTGGGAGTAACATTCATGTGACTATAATTTTCTCCTTTTTAAATTGAAGTCTTGCTTTTTTAAAAAACCTTATGTTGTTCAGGATCCAAGGTTTCTTTTAAGCATTACCCAGTTCATTATTCATTGTCGTCATCCATAGTATTTTGCCAGCGTGTGTATGTGTGCTTGTGCATGCATGTGCATGTGTTTTCTCATGTCAGAACAGACTGCTTCCAGTCTCACAAGTATATAAGTAGAGAGGTACATAAATGTATAGAGATATGAACAAATATAGCCTCTTAAAGACATCAATATATTTCAAATCCTCTCTAAAAACAACCTAATAAATAATTTCAATTTTCCATAATTAAAAACAAAAATATGTGAAAAAAATATTTGAACTTTACCCATCCTCCCAATGCATGTGTGTGTATGTGTGTGTAAGAGTAAATCTTTCCTCTTTGTATATGTTAATTAATATCTATCACTTACATATTTGTTTGTTTGCCTATTTAAATAACTGACTTTCACATCAAAATAAGACAGAACTAGGGCAGTGTTCTTTGTGTACAATTTAGCAGTGGAGCGTCTTGACACCGTGTAGCATAAGAAACAGGAATGCCTCCATCTTCAATGTACCCAAAACCTTAAATTGTTTCTGTTACAGGGCTATAGAGGCACTACCCATACTTTGCAAGTTTTTTGTTGTTGCTTTGTTGGTTTTTTGTTGCTGCTGTTGTTGTTGCTTTAGTATTTGAGCCACATAACATTTTCAGCCTTATTGATTGTTAATATATGATGACAGTGGAAGGTTATAGTGGAAGCACGAGGAACATTCTGCTATATATTTGCCTCATCCCTCAAGACAGAATGCCTAAAATTGTTAGTAATGAAGGTAGGACTAATATCCAGCTCCAATCTACAGAAGCAAGGATAGACATAGTGTTGCCCCTTTCCATTAGTAACAGTTTTTTGGGTAATCCTCCTCTGACAGTCATGAAGTAGCATCACATGCAGGAATGAGCATAACAAGCTTTGATGAGAGAGATCAGCATTATCATTTTCCCCAATCCATCCTAGGACAGTGTACCCCCTAATAAAGGGGAAAGCTGGTATGCATACACTAGACATATGGATTGTATTAAGATTTCTCTGAATCACATAGACAAAGGCAAAAAAAAAAAAGAAAAGAGAGAAAGAAAAGAAAAACCCTGTAAATCAATTCCATCAAAGATCAGTCTGAATGTAGTTTCTGAACTTTGTCACTGATATCATTTCTGTCATGGAAGCAAAGAGTTAAGCTTCTTAAGGTAGCTATGGAAAATGAACAGACAGCACAAACTGCAGTCATGGAACAACTGGATAAGCTGTAGATTTCTTGAAGAAGAAGAAGAAGAAGAAGAAGAAGAAGAAGAAGAAGAAGAAGAAGAAGAAGAAGACGACACTCTGTGCATCCACTGAAGTTTATCAATCAGATAAAAGCCAAACAATGAAAGGCTAGTATCCTCATGCTACTTTCAGCAATATGATACTTGAAATAATTTTATTATTATATTGTAACTATGACTTACTAATAGAATAATAAGATATATGGGAGAAAAATAAGGAATCAAGACAGAGAATTTGGAAGGCAACATTGGAATCAAGGAGATAATTTAAAAAGATAAAATTGGGGCACACTGAGAAAAGACCAAAGAGAGTTGGGGGCCTAGGTGGCAATATAAATCCATAAGAAGAAATATACATCACAAGAGTGTAGAACAAAAAAGTGAAACAAGGGAGGAATAAGGAAAGAAATCAAATTTTTATTTAAGAAGGACTCAAGCGAAGAAAACAAAAACAGAGTTGCAAATATTTAAAAACTAAAGGAACAGCAGGCATATTAAGCAGACAGCTAGGGGGAAAAAGAGACAAGAAGAGCTCAAAGTGGCCTGGGCCTGGGGGATGCCCAGAGAAAAAGGAAGAAACAAGAAACTAATAATAATAATAGTAATAAGGAAAAAACATGGATAAAGACCTAAAAAAAGACACACAGAGAACAGAAGACAGGGGGATGGTTAAGAATAAATGAGATGTAGAAACAAAGGAGTTAAGAAAAAAGCCCTCCATTTATTTAGTCATTATAGAAAATAGCTCATTTGTATGAGTGTGTGGCTTTTGTGCCATCACAAAAGAAGCTGTGGTTTGTCTGAAGCTATTTAGAAATCTGCTCTGAGTTCAGATTTCAAAACATAAAATAGGATTCTTTTAAGGATTGACTACTTTGGCTTTATATCTTTTCATTGAAAAGTTGCTCTTTTTTAATAGTAGGTTCTATAAAGGTACCTGAAATGCCAAAATTCAGCGAAATATTTATGAAACATAATGCAGAGTTAATGAAGATAACTTTTGGTTGAGGCTTCATTTGATTCCATTGTTCTGTAAGGAGTTGGTCTTCTCAGATGCTAAAATAACTTCCTGTCTTGTGAGTTTTAAAGAAATATCAGTAAGTGAACAAGTATTACATTTGCATTTTACTTTTGACAAGTCTCTGGAAAGGACTAAGCAAACCAAATGAATACATTTTGAATAATTTCCCATTTAAGCTTTAAATAGGAATTATTTCAATATGTACTGAAGAATTACCATGTGTCAAAATAATATATATGCATGCATATACATGTACACATAAAGACTACTTGTACAGTAATTTTAATGTTTTCAAAAATGCGTAAGTTATTATTTGTCTTTTGAAATTTATATTATCTAATAGAAGTTAAGGTTATTTTCTGGAAATATTTGAAATGCATACTTAAAAAGAGGAACAGTTGTACAGTTCTATTGTTTCCATGTAGATAAAAATGTAGAACATGTCCAGAGTGATAAGTTAGATGGATTTCTTGTGGCAAAAGGTAAGGATAGATAGCTAGTGATCAGTGTTTCTGTCTAGAAGAAAGGTATTATAGGAGAAAAGTTAAAAGAAATCTTCTTATCATTAACTTTTATATGCAGAGAACATATAATTCAACACAACCATTACTTCTAGTAAGCAATACTTCCTTCCATTTCAGCCTTCATCCAAATTATTACTATAACCTTCTAAATCATACCCCTTTCACTATTCTTTCTGACTTCATTCTGTATTCTGAACAACATAAAATGTTTTAAAAGCTTGATTCATGAGTCTCTAGCCAAGGTTCATATAATTCATTTGTTTATTTGGTTATTTTATCATTCAAGCCCAGTCCCTTCTTGGGCTTTCTCTCCTTCAATCTCATTCTATCCAAGCATCAGTCCCCCATCCAAACCATGTTTCTGCTGATCCCCATAGATATGCATGCCATACTCTGCATACCAGCCTGCCCTTCTTCTCTTCACCACATCAGGGCTAGTTACTGATCCCTTACATGGTTGACCAAGCATTTAAATCAAGCCTCCTCAAATTTTAGAGGTAGATGACTTTTGGAGAATTCAGTGTAGACTTAAAATGAACACCCATTGAACAAGTTTAGCCTCTAAACTCCTTCTGCAATTCACATGTGTTCCAAAGTACATGATCAGACTGAATTTTCACTGCAGTTTGTCTCTAGAGAATTATGTAGACTATAGTTGACACATATTAAGTATTCAATTAAAATACAGAATTAATTAGAAACCAAAATAGAAAATATCAAACATTCTTTCAAAACCCATTGCAAAGGATGAGAAAGAGCCGTCTTCAGAAAGATTCCTATGAAAAGGAATAAAGGGTCCTTTTAGCGCTAAATTCAAAATGTGTCAACCCAATGCTTAAGCTATTTTCTAACTTCTTATTTATTTTTATTTATTTGAGGGTGACAGGCAGAGAGAGAGAGAGAGAGAGAGAGAGAGAGAATGGACACTCTAGGGCTTCTAGCCACTGCAAACGAACTCCAGACACGTGTGCCCCCTTGTGCATCTGGCAAACATGGGTCCTGGGGAATCGAGCCTTGAACCAGGGTCCTTAGGCTTTACAGGCAAGTGCTTAACCACTAAGCCATCTCTCCAGCCCTAAGCTGTTTTCTAAAAATGCCTCTACTCATAAAGTTATCTACCCAGACACCCAATGGCCAGAATTGGGTAAGTGATCACCTGGTTTTACCTTGCACAAGTCAGGGATCATTTCCAATGATGGGCACCAAAATGACATGGACAAAATATTTTCCCATCAGACATGAGCTGTGTTTGGGGAAGAAATGCTTCATTACTGGGTTTAAAGGAATTTAAAGAGCATTGAAAAGTTTAACCATCAGAAAAATTCTATAAGTACATCAATACTTTGATGAAGGGATATATTTTTGTGTGTCTGGTTCTATTTATTTATTTACTTAGTTTTGTGTGTGTATGACTTCATGGAGTTGAACTAAACAAAATGAATGAAAAGTTGTGGAGGTAAAACCTGCTAGGCAAATTTAAGAGAAATGCCAGGAATTGTCACCTACATTATATCAGTTAATCTTTAAACTGCCCTGAAAGCAAATTAGGCTCTTCTTCTGAGGAAAATAAGGCTTGATGAGATTATCTTAAAAGGAAGTATTCATTGAGTTATGTTATCTGCTGTCGGGAACTTTGAATTGAAAGCAGTGGAGTGTCTGTTATGGGAAAAAGAATGGCTGCTCCAAAGCAAGCAGCAGTGAAAGGCAGCTGCTACTTCTAAAAATGATGTAATGTAAACAGGTTGGTTCACTGGCTATGGCCATGTGGGGACTGCTAATTGTTTTTATGATGCTTAAAATTTGAAGATACTAACAAGTAACCAAATATCCTAATCTGAAAACTGAAATTGAGTTAACTATTTTTAATGAAATATTGAAAGAAATATGCCAACACAGAGATAACCAAACGCACGCACACACACACACAGACTGAGTAGTAAAAACTACCTAAGTTTTATGAGTGCAGAGCTGACCTTGTGATCTGCTGTTTGTACTGAGAACATAGCAGAGTTCTCGCATATTTCAGGTATTTAATTTGAATATTTTCAAATGCTATAGAACTACTTGTTAAAGGTATGATAATGAAAAATCAAGCATATGGAAATATGTCATATAAGGTCACAAAACTCTTCATATACACAGGGCTCTTATTTGAGAGTGAGATTCATTAAATAAGTGGTAAAACATGAAAATCATATGGGTGCAAAGGTGTGTGTGTGTGTAGTTTGTACACATTTCAAACAGGACAGCTGCGGAAATGAGAGTGCAATTTAATGGGCACAAATCTTTGGCCATTTCAGAGCACACTGTAGGTGTTAATTTTCAGGTGATGTGTTTGAATCTATTTGGCTCCTTGGCCAAGTTGAATTAGCAGGTATGAGTTTTCTCTTATTTTAAGGAGTTTTTAAAACAATGCAAGAAAGACAAAAACAGTATGAACTAGAGATTTACACTGAAGAAGTCTCATAACCTAAAAATGTCAAGGAAATTGGTTTCAACTAGACCCACATATACAAAATTACTCCCTGCAATTAATATTTTTCCAAAGAACATGACTATATGTATGTTATCACTTTAATTATCAAAAACAATAGTTACATATATACACATATGTATATATAATATATTTATGCATATATATACATATGCATGCATGCTTAAGGACACTTTACATAAACACTCACCTTGAGATAATATCTACCAATCTAAATTATTAAATGTAATATCACATTGATGATACCACTACTCCCCCCCAATTATTTCATAAATTAAGATAAAGGAAAGATGAAGAAATGAGGGAAAAAAATCACTGATGCTATCCATGGCTACCATTTGTACCCTTTAGATTACATAGTTTTCATGGAGTGTATCAACTGTGTAGGGCACAAAGGGCTTTGCTATCAGATATGCATAGAAAGCAGTGCAAATAGAGGTCACAGAGCTGATACTGGAAAGAATCATCATCGGTCATCAGCTTATGACTTCTTGCCCAGGAGGAAAAGCTATATTTTCTCATTTATTCAGTACAAATGAATGGAAGTTAACTGTCGGATGCTCTCAGGTATAGAAGGCTGCTATGCCTGATGCATAAGCAAAGAGAAAGAAAAGTTCTGCAGGGGTAACATAGTTTGGAACTAAATAAACTTGCCATGATTTGAACTACAGCTGGCCAGCTTCTCCTATGAGATTAGAACAATCTGAATGCACGGCAGCATCCCTGTGCTATTACAAAGGAAGAGATGTGGTCCATTGCAGGAGACACTCAGTGAGCTTTATAGTCCTGCAGAGAAGAGCTTATATTTCTAAAGCCTTAGTCACTGTGTACTAAAGCTCCACTATAGTTATACTTGAACACTAATAAGAAAAATCTTGAAAAAAAATAACACAAAACGCTAATCCCCAGGCTTCCATACCAAGTTTATCAAAGATATCTCTGTCAGTAGCAAGTAGAAAATGAGAAAAAAATAGGTTCCTGTTAATTTCTGTGTTTGAGCTAACATGAGTCTCCTGAGGGTAAGGAAAATTAATTTCATATGAATTTATTTTGCCCTAAATATTTTAAGTACTAACAGACCTGAAATACTTTCAAGTGAGTGGAAAAGAATCAAAATGATGCCTCAAAGATAAGTTCATGTGTCCCTGGAATAGTTAACCCCTGCCAGCTATATCTGTATTACATTATAATATAATAAGCCTTTACTTTTCATATTTCTTTGTCTGATTCAACATGTTTGATTAAAAATGGACAGAGTAGTTGGAAGTGAGCATTTATGTTCACAGCCTAATAAAGAATGTTCATTTTGAAATATCTTAAATAATTATCTGTCCTGACCAAACACAAAATGTCTACTACAGGAGAAACATTTTTTTAAAAAATCAGATTTTCAGAAAGTCATGGAAAATAAAACTACAGGACTCTATTCTAGACAGCCTGCAAATTGGGGCCCAGTACTAGTGCAAATGGAATCATTTATGAGAGTAAGTATCCACTAGCTTTTAAGTAAATATCTTTGTGTGGGTTCTGTGACCAGCAAACACACAGTGTAACACTGCCCTCTACTTTGCTGGATCCAAACTTCTCTACTTTTTCACTGTGTCTTTCCAGGGTCCAGAGCAGAAACTGGAGTCCAGTGGGCTTCAATATAAAGCTTTATCTATAATAGTAATAATAATAATAAAAACTCAAATATTTTATGTCTTGAAAAATTTGTCTTTTTTGTTTTTTGCTTCCTGAAAAATAAAATAGTCTGGACTATGAGATTGACTAGAATAAAGCAATGTTACCAGTAGAAAGGATATTCAACACCCTAAGTTCTGCTTTGTTAGCCTAACTACATAAG
The DNA here is from genome assembly GCA_036346955.1 of Dipus sagitta. Classification (NCBI taxonomy): domain Eukaryota; kingdom Metazoa; phylum Chordata; class Mammalia; order Rodentia; family Dipodidae; genus Dipus; species Dipus sagitta. The sequence goes on from CM070771.1 coordinate 145,374,041, forward strand.
GAAAATATTTTTATTTTAGTGACTATTATTCACTTTTGTATTCCTGAAAGTAAACTGATGTGGAACTATTCCTTTAAACAAACAGGTAACAGATTTCCTAAAACTATCCTTCTTTTAGGAATAGTTTAGATGTGAGCCAAGCTCCACATATTTTCATGATTTTAACAGATATACCAGAAACCAAGGAGATATTAATTTGGTATATCTCTGCTCTGACCAACTCATTCTAGCCTGTTTTTCTTCTGATTAAAAACTTACTTTTAAGGCTGAGGAGATGGTTTAGCAGTTGAGTTCTTGCCCCTTGTTGGAGTGGTGGTACATACCTTTACTACTAGCACTCAGGAGGTTGAGGTAGGAAGATTGCTCTGAGTTTGAGGCCAACCTGGGATTACAGAGTGAGTTCCAGGTCAGCTTAAACTACTGAAAACCTACTAGGAAAAATAAAAGTGGGGTGGGATTCTTGCCACTTAAATAAGAGAGCCTATTGGGTCATGGACCAGAAACCCATGTAAAAAATCTGGGAGTGACCACACATGTCTGTAACCCTGAAGGTAGGGACTGTGATTGAGACTGGGGCTCTTGATGGACAGCAGCTCTGGGTTTAGAGAGAGAGCCCATTGGAAGGAAGCAAAAGTACATATGAAGAATCAGAGGACACATTATGTTCTCCATCAGTGTGGGCAAGGGGCACATGCATCCACACATACATATGCATACATCTCACATATTCTGCACACACACACACACACACACACACACAGTGCACTCAAAAATTTAATTTATGAGGTTCTGTAAATATTAGTTACTAGTACCCATCAATAACTTAGTAGGTCACAGTTGTACATTCAAACCAACACCAGATTCTCATATCCTAATATTCTCTTGTGGATAAAAAGAATTTGACTATTTTTAATTGTTAAAATGTATTTATCTATCTATCTACCTATCTACCTTTCTATAGTAATATATCAGTATACCTATATCTATATATAGGTATATATTGTGAAATGGCTAAATTAAGGTAAGAAATGAGCTACTACTTCATACTTATCCTTTCTAATTTTTAATAACAAATATAGCACATTGTTATTATCTATAACCACCATAGAACCTAGTAAATCTTCTAAACTCAGTCCTTTTATCTAACTTAATTAAACTTTTGTAACCTTTAATCAACATTATCCCCTAACCACCTTATTCCTGGTAACCACCAGTCTAGTTCCTGCTTCTGCAGGAAATTCATTATTTTTTACGTTCTTCATGTAATTAAGATGATATAGAATTTGCCTTTCTATGCCTGAGTTATTGCATTTAGTGTAATGTCCTCCAGGTAGGTTCATGTCACTAGAAGTGACATGAATTCTCTTTTTAAAACTAAATGGGGGCTGGAGAGATGGCTTGGCGGTTGAGCGCTTGCCTGTGAAGCCTAAGGACCCCGGTTCGAGGCTCGACTCCCCAGGACCCACGTTAGCCAGATGCACGAGGGGGCGCACGCGTCTGGAGTTCGTTTGCAGTGGCTGGAGGCCCTGGCGCGCCCATTCTCTCTCCCTCTCTCTATCTGCCTCTTTCTCTGTGTCTGTCGTTCTCAAATAAATAAATAAAAAATTAAAAAAAAAAAAAAAAAAAAAAAAACTAAATGGAATTCTGGTGAGCATAGCATATACTATCTTTCCTTTCTCATGTTAACAGACACAGGCTGATTGTATATATTGGCTACTGTGAATTTTTCCACAAGGGATGTGTGAATGAAGATATACCTTAAACATATTGATTTCATTTTCTCTGGAGATTATATGTATATGTGTGTATATATATACATATATCACATAGTGAGATGGCTGGATCATACACTAGTTGTGTTTTTAAGTTGTTGAAGACCCTCTGTACTATCTTCAAAAATGGCTCTACTAATTACCTAGAAGTCAAGTGTGTGCAAGGCTTCCTTTTTCTCAGTATACTTTAAGGGACTTAGTGATATTCATGCAATTGATAAATTGCAATCACATATTCTGCTTCTCTATATATTGATTTCACTTACCTGTTTAACATTTTTATTTACTGTTGTGCATAGTGTCAGACATGGAAAGAAAGACCAGATTTTAGAAAGTAGAGTTTACAGTGTACAGTTGTGGGATGGTAGTCACTATTCACACATGGCTACTTGAATTTACATTAGTTGCAGGTTAACATGATTAAAATTTAGTTTATTCCTTGGTTGTACTGGTGACTTTCCAATGGCTCAGTGGTTAGAGTGGCTCGTACAGACACTAGAACACTTCCATCATCACCAAGTTTTGATGAGGAAGCCCTACTCTAGAATGGGAAAGTCACACAAATAAACCCAAAAGTACATCATATATGTAAGTCCTAGAAATGTGTTCACAGTGTTTGGGTAGGTACTATAGACCTCAATTACTTCATCCCATTGCCTCTGACTGAAAGCGCTTGGGTAGTGTTGAACACGAATTCCTTACATGCTAGTGTAACAAAAAGCCCTTTTCTTTTATGTTCAAATGCATTTTGGATGGTGATAGCCTAACCACCTCAAGGAATGTTGAAGTGTTGCTAACAATTTAAAAAGGTGAGGATTTTCTATAGAAAATTTATAGATGTGTATGATGTATATGTAAACAAGGACTTGAACTTGGATTTTCCATTTGATTATTCAAGCCTTTTCTCTGATTAGGGAATCTGCTGAATATACAAGAGCGACTAGATGGCTTGGCTGTCATGAATTCAAATAGCTGCAAAATTACACAAGGCCATGTCAAGAATCTCAATGATTCCATACCAAGGCAGCCTTAATAGTCTTGAGAATAGGCTTTGCTAAAATACAAAACAACAAAAAAAACTTTGTTTGTCTGTTTTGGCGTGTGTGTGTGTGTGTGTGTGTGTGTGTGTGTGTGTGTAGGTTGTGAATCTTGTGGTACATGATGTGATATGAGGCCTATGTGTGTGTTTGAAGAAAGGTGCATGGGCCCATGAACACATACAAGGAGGCCAAAGGAGAATGTCAAGTGCCCTCTTCTGTCTCTCATCCAGGTATAAACTTGAGACAAAGTATCTTCCTCAACTTGGAGCTGTGGTTTTTCAGTCATCAAGCTCCAGTTATTTTCTAGTCTTTGCCCCGCGCTGGACTGGGGTTACAGCTGTGCATGGGAAAGTCCAGCTTTCTATGAGGATGTTAGGGAATAAAACTCGGATTGTCTCAGACATTGTCAGGCCTTATCAGGCCTTAATGCTTACATGTCAAGCACTCCTACCCACTAAACTATCCCCTCATTGTCTCCAAAAATCAATTTTAAAATAAACACTTATTAGGGGACAGGTAGTTGGATCATCAACTAAAAAGTGTTTACTGTGCTCATGTGAGGAAGTGACTTTGAACACCCATGTAAAGCCAGATGAAGTAGTATACATCTGTAATCCCAGAAAAGAGACAGAAAGGAGAATTTCTAGAAGCTTATAGGCTAGTTATCCTCAAACAAGGGGAAAGGAAAAAACCAATATCCAAGGTTGTCCTGTGACCTCCACACACAGGACATGATATGCATATGCCCACATTCACACCCATGTGGCACAGATACACATATCATACACACACACACACACACACACACACACACACACAGACACGGAAAAGAGAGAGAGATTTAAAAAGACTCCCTTATAAACTCAGCAAAGATTAAAAACTAAAAAAAAAAAAAAAAAGTTAATGTCATTGGTGATGGGTAAATATGCCTAGGATTTGTCATGAGAAAGGAGGGGGCAAAGAGAAACCCACTGATAAATACTCTCCAAGGAGCGTTGTGCATAGCAACACTGCATTTGTGGAGTGTGTTCCAAGCTGCAGAGTGCAAGTTCATTGTCAGATCATTATCCAGGCGCATTCTTTAGTAATACTAACAGTGTTCCTCCTGCTATAAATAATGATATACAATAGCTTTCACACATAAATAGCTCAAACCTAGACAGATTTAATTATTTTATCTTTAAAGGATATTTAATGTTTAGATTTAAAAATTTTAAATGTATGAATTATATTAAATTGGAATTTAATAAATATGTCTTGAGGACTTCAGTTAAACAATTAGACTATAATTGTGAATCTAAAGAAAGTTTAAATTTTTTTTAATTATGAACAATAAAGTCATGATATCTTCCCAACTGCTTATGACATGGAGATTGTAGCATCTGAAATTATAAACAAGGAGCATTATATTCTTAACATGTGATTTGACATTTTAGCCATGATTTATTTCCCTGTGGTGTGGGTGTGTGACCAATACACTGTTTCAAGTTTAAAATATTCTATTTCTATTTTCTGTTGCCATTGCTAGTCTCCTGTTGTGAATATTTATCATTTTTATAGTTGCGATTTCCTTAATAAAAAGGACTATATTTTGTTGATGCCGTAGCTATTTCCCCCCTCAGGAAACACAAAAAAAGGAGAAGTTAAAATGATTTAATTTTCTCAGAAGCCCAGGAATGATAATTTTATATGCTTTTATGTTTCTAACAAGGATGTGTTATAGAGAAAGAGAGAACTGGAATATTTTCACTAGTAACTTTGTATGCATGGTTTGCACAAGTCTTCACACATAGAATTCTAATCAGAAATCTGGGTCACATCTCATGGACATGATAGGACAAAAATAGGGCAGATATGCTGGTGTAATTATGAGTATTTTGGTGGTTGCAATTTACATTTATTCACTAGTTTAACAAGAAAGTAAGAGAAGAAGAGAAGAAAGAGGAGAAAGAAGAGCATTCCTGCAGTTAATTTTCTAGTCATCAGTCATCTTACTGTTTCCTTTGAAAGAGAAAATGAGGGAGTGACTATAATAAATATAGATTGGATTTATCCAGGGGCAATTGCATTTTAATGTTCAAGTGGAGAATTAAATAGAAGGATTATGGTGAGAGTAGAACAGTGAGCACAACGTGCAGGGTAAGCATGCTGAAGATAGAAAAAGCACTGTCATGCCAGTGACAGAGCTAAAGATGGCTCATGATACGTGGCCATGTAGTTTTTCACAAAATACAGACTGGTTTTTATCTCAATTTTAATTTCTTTCTTTCTTTATATTTTTTCTTTCTTGCTTTTTTTTTTCTTTTGTTGTTGTTGTTTGTTTTTTTTTTTGTTTTTAGAAGTAGGGTCTCACTCTAGCTCAGGCTGACCTGGAATTCACTATGTAGTCTCAGTGTGACCTCGAACTCATGACACTCTTCCTACCTCTGCCTCCTGAGTGCTGGGATTAAAGGTGAGTGCCACCATGCCCATCTATTTAATTTTGATTTCATAATTCAAATAATTATGAGTGCGTGTTTTAAACTTTGTGTGTGTGCTTGAAACCTAGATTTAGAATTTAGCTCCAGTAACTTTTTGGAGACATTTGTTCTTTCCTTATATATTTTGTTGAGACATGAGTTAAACTGATATAAAGAAGCACACAGTCATAGCAACTGGACTAGCTCATTACATATCATCACCCGCCAGCATTGCCTACTGTAACTGTAAGGCATGGATATGAGTGATTTGTACTTGACAAAGTCATTAATTTTATTCTTCATACTGACTGCATAGGTAATACATGAGATAGAAGCATGTATCTTGTCCACCAAATGTTTATGGCTATCTCTTATCAGCAAGACTTTTCTGCCAGAAACCCTTAATTGAATTAGGAATTAAAAATCAAGAAAAATGGGCTGGAGAGATGGCTTAGCAGTTAAGTGCTTGCCTGTGAAGCCTAAGGACCCCGGTTTGAGGCTCGATTCCCCAGGACCCATGTTAGCCAGATGCACAAGGGGTCGCATGCATCTGGAGTTTGTTTGCAGTGGCTAGAGGCCCTGGCGTGCCCATTCTCTCTCTCTCTCTCTCTCTCTCTCTCTCTCTTTCTCTCACTCTCTTCCTGCCTCTTTCTCTCTCTGTCTGTTGCTGTCGCTCTCAAATAAATAAATAAAAATAAACAAAAAATTTTTAAAAAATCAAGAAAAATATTCACTGAGTAGTGGAGACTTTGTGATGTTGACTGGTAAAGACAGAGAACATAGACTTTCATGAAGAGCAATTATTTCTACCCAAAGACAAAATGTGAAAAGTAGCCAGGCATGCTGGTGCACTCCTTTAATCCCGGCATTTGAAGGTAGAGGTAGTATGTTTTCCTTGAGTTTGAGACTACCCTAAGACTACATAGTGAATTACAGGAAGTCTGGGCTAGAGTGAGACCCTACCTTGAAAAAAAAATGAAAAGCATTGCTTGACAAAGAGAATAACTTGATAAAAGAATGGCTAATTTAAATCAACCATCACCTTTTTAATTCCTTAAGGCTTGGTGAGCAACAGGGAGTTAGCCACATTTTCATATTTATATAAAAATAATTCTCTATGAATTTCACATCATACATTTGCAAAAGCAAAATCAATAAGTCATCCAATGCATCTGGTAGAATCAATAAACTTTAAGTAAAGAAGAAAACTGTATTATATATATATATATATATATATATATATATATATATATATGGCTTCATATATATGTATATATATAATTATATATATATATATATATATATATATATATAATTTTCATAGCATCTTGTGTTATGAAGGATAACCCTATGAAATTACATGTGGGTCTAAAAGTTATTAGTTAGAATTCATAAGTACCTAGAAATCATTGTATCTTTAAAAAGTGAGACCAGTTTACCCAATTCCCCCATGTCCAACTTTGAATGAATCCATCTCTAATAACAACTATTTCTGAAAATGCCCTTAAATTTTACTGCCTGGAATTCTTCAATATGACATAATTAGTCATTGAGTAAATTTCAGCATTACTTCCTACCCTTCCATCAAACAACTGAATGTACAAAATCTATTGTTATGTCATGGTCAAAATCACCACCTCCTCCTTAAGATCTATGACCCAATCCGTAGTGTGTATAGTTTTTATTCATTCAGTCTTGGCTCCCAAACTCTATAGTTCTATATGTTTGAATGCTTTGTGTCAGAATTAATGCCTTTACTTTAGTGCCTTACCAGTGCTTGGCAGATGAATCCTAGTTAGTTGCTGAGTGATTGGGTTAATACATGGCTTTTATTTGAATTTGTTAATAAACAATATATAACTAGGAATCCTTTTTCTGATTGTGAAGAAAGTTTGAAAAAATTGCCATCTAATATTGGATCTAATTTCTTTTTACCTTCCGATTCTTTCTGTATATAGATGGATGTTGGTCCTCTCACTAATTTTTCCCTATGCGCCCCAAGGTCAGCAAAGTTGCTTTCTGGTTTGTATACTCTCGTTCGAGCTAGGTATATAGTAAATGCTTGATAGACCCATTCCTATTGTTAGGTTGAGTTTGGACTCATGGAAAAGTCTAAATGAAACAATCTATTTGTTTTAGGAAATAATAAAAGAAATAAGTTACTTAAGTTCAAATCTTAAAATAGTTTTTCACTAACTTGGACAATTTTGTAATCACTATAAGCTTCAACTTTTGTATATATAAAAACACTGGGGATAATCATGACTTCATTCCATTGATGGTAAGTCATAAGCTACAATGCTTAAAATACCTACCAGAGCAACTGGCAAACCTTAAGCTCAATGAATCATAATTGCCAAGCAAGTACATATATATTATATAATTTTTCATTCAGTGTTTACTGGAAGCCTCCCAATTTTTAGGCACTCTGCGAATCATGTTTTAATGAATTGTCATTTTGGAAAGGAAAACAGTTTAAAGAATATATGAACAAGTTCAAAGTACAGAAAATAGTGACGTGTATTTCCTTAGCTCACAACTGGAAAGGAAGTAGAGCAATAATACTACGTAGACCATAACATGGCTCTGAAGAGAAATGCTGGCAAAGACATGAAGTGATTTTGTTCCATTTCCTAGAAGTTGTTAAAAACTGAATAAAATCAATGGATCTATTGCTGATATAGGTGAAGACTTATCTACAGATAGTCACCTAGGGAAAGTAGGCTCTTGGAGAAAGTTTCAGACACAGAAAACCCACAAAGCCTTGATTGCAACAAATGAGACATGATTTTTCACATGCATAATTTCACCTCTGAATTTTTTGCCATATATATGTATATATCTATATGTCTCCCTCTATTTCCATATATATCTATATGTAGATATATATATATGTTCATATATATATATATATATATGGCACAATATTTATATAACTGCATACATTCAATACAGATTTGTATAACTCGTGGGCTTTATTTTTCTCTTTTCTCTCCTGCCCCTTGGATCAAACGTTTAGCAACATTTCATGGTCACATCCATTACATAATAAGATATTAATTAGGTAGCTGAAAGTTATTAGTAAAATATCCAAAACCTTAAAGTGTAGCAATTACCAAATGCGAGGCTTATATCAAGCCAACTGAAATAACCAATTCCAGACTTGGGTCTTTTGATGACCTATTTGCCCTAAAAGTTTAGCAATGGTGGTAGCCAATAGCTCTGGTCTTCATTATGACTGTCTCAGCTTACTGCCCTGAAGAGATGAGGCATACAAGAGGTGCTAATCCATGAAGCAAAAATTCCTGATGATTTACACCAGAACTAAAGGGGTAGCTCCCACAGCCCCCACCCCCACTAGATTCTCTGCAAGTAATTTCCTTGATAAAGCACAGCACAAACATAGACAGAGAAATATTTTAGCAGCTACAAGGGCAGCACTACAAACGTTCTCTTCATAAGGTCTGGATAAAATGAGTTAAGGTAGAATTCTTCTTATATCCATTCAGTCAGTCATTGATAAGGAGATCACAATGCTTTAGATGCCAAGGATGGGGGATAAGTAAATGATAATCATGTACTCAAACATAATCATCAGCCATCACAATGCAACACATTGAGAAGATCTGTGCTTCACCTCCATGGAATGTTATATTTGAACACTGCCTGGTTGCAGAGGAGATCATGAGAAGTTGAGCTTTGTTGCTTAGAAAGGTCAGCATCTCCAGAAATACTTATGCATGCCATTCTTTATATGTTAATATGAAGAGCACTGCCCATCCTCCTTTTACTGACTACCAAAAATAAAATTTAATTCCTTTACTCACAAAATCTAGCACAATGGTTCTGACTTTGAGGGGGGAAAAAAGAAAGAAAAGAAACATGCTGAAATGCAGCTTTTCCTATCTGGTGCCTCCTCCCTTCTCTAGTCAGTGGAAAACTGTAGCAGCATTTACAAGTCTCCTCACAGCAAGCAGCAATTCTTATGCCTTGGGGGACAAAGCAGCCTTTCTTCCTTCCTTCCTTCCTTCCTTCCTTCCTTCCTTCCTTCCTTTCTTTCTTTCTTTCTTTCTTTCTTTCTTTCTTTCTTTCTTTTTCTCTTTCTTTTTCTTTTTATTTCTTCTCCCCCCCCCCCAATCTCTCTGTTTTCTGTACAACAGTGCAACCTAGTGGAAGAAGGAAAGAGCCCTGCCCTCCAGGGACAGCAAAATCAAGCAATGAGAACACTGTAATAAAATGTGTCACTTGAAGAACATTTCATACTTGCTTTATACATTTCTATTCTTACAGTAGCAAAAGCTGATCAGACACATCCCATGATTTTGTAAGATTGTAACATAAATATTTCCCCAAATTATTTTGAAAATAAATTTATTTTAAATTAATAACTGAATATTCTTCAATGCATGATTCAGAGAGATATATCCTGTGACCTTAATTTAAAAATAACAATAAATAATAAAAATAAGCACAATTCATAAATAATTTACATAGACTAGTTTGTTGTTAAATGTTACCTGAAGCCGGGCGTGGTGGCGCACGCCTTTAATCCCAGCACTCGGGAGGCAGAGGTAGGAGGATCACCATGAGTTCGAGGCCACCCTGAGACTACATAGTGAATTCCAGGTCAGCCTGGGCGACAGTGCAACCCTACCTTGAAAAACCAAAAAAAAAAAAAAAAAAATGTTACCTGATATCAGTCTAGTAGGAATTTATGCACATTCTACTCTCCAAAACAGTGTGTGTGTGATAGTTGAATAGATGGCCCCCAATATATTCAGTGTTTTATTAGTTTGTAGTTTGCATCAGCTGCCACCTGGCTGGAGGGCTGGCGGCAGTGTCACTGGGCAGATCTTAAGGTGTGGTGGAAGGTAGAGATTCCAATCTAAAGATATGCAAAGTGTACCAAGCTGGAGTTCCTAAGTGTGCTGTGCTGTGTGGCTTTTGGCTTTTAGGCTTGTGCTTCTCTCTGTGTGTTTGGTCCAGTGAAAGAGGGCCACCTTCATCTGTTGTTATGGAATTTCCCCTGGATCTGTAAGCTTTAATAAATCCATTCCTCCATAACTGTGCCTGGTCTGGAAGTTCATCTCAGGGAACTTGAAGCTGTCTGCTACAGTGAGTGTGTGTGTGTGTGTGTGTGTGTGTGTGTGTGTGTGTGTGTGTGTGTGTGTCTGTGTGGAGAGACAGAAAGAGAGAGAGAGAGAGAGAGAGGGAGGGAGCTATTACATACTAAGAATATGAAGACAGAGCATGCACATATATAATGCATACAAACAGTGATATGATTTGCTCATTAAGCAGCAGTCTAGAGTAGCAAGCTTATTTTAGTGTCTACATATATTAAAATCAATGTCCCTGAATAATCAGTCACTAACTTTACTTGGATTCTTTTAAAAACCACTCAGTGTTCTATTTCAATATAATTCATAAAAGCTAAATACTTAATAGTTATTCTTTGAGTTGATTTGATTACTTTTACTGCTCCTCTTAAACTACTAAACAAGCTCATTTTACCACTGAAGATTTTTTTATCCATTAAATCTTAAGCAAGTTTGAAAATCCACTTCTGAAATTAAAACATGGAAATGTAGAAGTTTGAATTATATAGAGAAAGGGAATACGACCTTCTGAGAAGCCATGCATAATAATTTAACAATTTTTCTTTGTAAGAACCAGGTGGAGGAGACATCATTCACATTCCTTGTTTATAGGATATGTTATGGTAAGAATTAAATGAAATCTAGTGAGACAATAAAATCATCTCAACGACTGTGCTGCTATGTTTGGGATGGATTGGGGATGATTAAATGTGTAAATCACACAGATCTGAAACCTTTTTTAAAATCTTTTCTTCTTTTTGGCACCTCCTTAGATGGCATCTTGATCGTGCATGCACTGTGAACACAGAAGGCCTATAGGTCAGACCTGAAATTATAGCTAAACCTCAACTCCTGAGGTACACAGGCTGTTTATATCGATGAAAATTTATGATCTCTATACCCTAAATCCCCGGCCTCTCTTTTACATTGACTTCTTTACTATTCGCTGCTTTATTTTATGGTGGTCCCTTGCCCTCTATAAATATATCACAGTTACTTAACCCCAGATCCCACCCCAGACTTCAGGACTTCAGAAAGAATCTATTTGTTACTTATTCTGCTACTGGGTGTTTCATAATCCTCCACATTAGCAGCTATTATTTTATAGCAGTTAACATTTTCCAAATTCTCATCACCTCTTGACTGCTAGCCGTCTAATTGCTTAATAATACTAGTCTTAGAACTGTAGTTTAGAGATTAAACTAAAGTAGAATTTTCTTTAAGGTCACACATTGATTGAAGTATTTTCTATAAAATATTTATCTGCAGATAAATGAACACATTTAACTGTGAAAAGTACATTTAGGCAAGCATAATTGCCTTGTGTTATTTTAAATACAAGAAACTTATAAAAACATGACCTAATCTTAACAACACTCCACTGAGTAATTAAAGTTTTCCATTGGTTATATTCTAATAATTATCTTGTTTTGACTGAACCTCTAATGTGAGTTTTCCCAAATAAAGCTGGAAAATCATAAGGGATTATAGTTTTGTAAAAGCTATTGTCTGATATTAAGATTGTTAAGAAAATATGAGTTGGTATTATGCAAATTCTGACCTAATCCCAGCAGCATTGTGGTAGGTAATTGTATTTTTCTTTAAAGGAGGACAGACCTTACAATAATTATGCCTTGTTAGTGTCTGCATTGCTACATTTTTGATTTATGTATTTTTCTGGGAGTTGACAGATAAGCAAGAAAAATTGACATATTATAAACTAATAAAAATAAATAATATCAGAATCTGCCTAGCAGCAGTCTACAGAGGGAGGTTAAATCAATGCATTAATCACACAAATTTTTGAGCAAAAGATAGTTTGCACTAAAATTTTTAAATGGCACATATTAAACACAACCAAATATTTAGATTTCTGTGTGTGCATGTGACTGTGCGATTGTGAAGGTATGTCACTGTATGCAGTACATAGAAACCATTTTGTCTCTTTTTTTTTTCCCTCTGATGTTCTTAGGAAGTGAAGTTCCCTGGAATCTCTACCTACAGTTAGCAATATGTAACATTCCTGTGAGATTTGACATTTTTAGTTTCTCTCTAAGAATATTCCTTAATGGAATATTTAGTCAACACACTTTTCAATGGTTTTGTAATATATATATATATATATATATATATATATATATATATATATATATGTGTGTGTGTGTGTGTGTGTGTGTGTGTGTGTGTACATACATTATTATTATTTAAAGTGTTGCCATTTGAACGCATTATATTATTTTCTATTAAATACTAGGTGAAAATGAAATTTGCAAGCTCTGGCAATAGCTAGTACTAAGATTCCTGCTTTAGTGTCCTGCAGGGTGGACAAAGTGACAAAGGAAAAATGATATCCATAAGTTAATAGTTGGATCAAATCCAGTACCTGACCCTATATAGCACAAGTATCACAGTTTAGGAGCTATGAATGCTGTTATTTCTTTAAGTTTGTGCAGTAATATGCTTATGCTTTGCTGTTGTTTCCATACTTTTCTTTTAAATATAACCAGAATTGTGCAAACAAAGGTTTCAGGAGTAATCAATCTAATAGTGATGATTTTTTGATAATTACTCTTACTTTTTTATTCTAAATAAAACTAAGCATTTGGATATATATATATGTAGCCAGCATACCAAGCAAGCACAAAAACCCAGCAGCAAAACAGCAAGGGCATGAGACAGCTCACTTAGACTACTCCACTGCATACCTTAGGCTTGGAATTCAGATCCAGCCCCAGTAACACCTTAGAGCTGGATCCCAGTATCTGCCCACCAGCCAGGCAGCTGGAAATACAAGTTACAAGATTTAATAAAACATCAGAGGCTATGAGGGAACACAACTTCAAACTACCACAGTCAACCACCTCGAAAATGAATCTTGTCAAATATATATAAATCTCCAAATTTAACCAACTCATCCTGTGGTTAGCAGAATATATAAATAACTAATTATATTTGGCAAAGACCTATTAATTCTATTCCTTCTTGCAAACAGTTTTATACAGCTATACTAATGGCAGTATTTCAGAAACCAGAATCCCACCACAGATGCCAAAACCCATCTTCTATGTGTATTTACATGATCAGAAATACCCAAAACACTATCTTTTTGTACTGAGTCCACTCTAAGTGTGCATTGAAAAAAATCTCTGGAGCATACAGGCAAGAAGTCATCTGTAAAATCAGGAAACAAGAATGACCATGAAAGCATGAATTATGACAAAAACTTGTATTTTAAAAATCATATGATAAATTAGTTATAGGGAATAAGAAAAAGAGTCAAAGAATATAGCTAGAACTTGGAAGAAACTGATTGTTTATCCCTTATGTCAATAACATAGTACCACATGACTATGGAAATCCTAGTAAATGGCAGGACTAATCACCAAATTTAATCATAGGCACCACCATAGGCATGAAACTTATTAGAAAAATAAATACATTATTGTTCTCAAAAGCAACATATTTGTTTTTAATCTTAAATGCCTGACTGTGCCTCAAATATGGTTTATTATCAAAGGATACCTTATTCTTAACGGATTTTATTATTTGTATATGTATTTGCCAATAAAAAAATTTCTAAACTCAAGCATGTGGTTTGAGATTTTGACAGAAGAGGTATACTCTGCCTCAGGCACTTTGTTCCTCAAGCCTGAAAACACCTTCCTTTGGTGACAAAGGATTTTATAAGCTTATGAGTTTGATATTTTGTGTGTTCAAATGTGTAAAGACATGAAGAATTCATACTCAAAACCCAACGACTGGATAGTCATTTTCATATCTACATTCATTATCTTTTCTGATTACTTGCTCTGGACCAAGTCTTTGACACCATTATTTCACATGATTAGCTGAAAAAATTTCAAGAAGATGTTAAAATCTCTACTTTACAGGAGATAAGTACCAGTACCAATAACTTTCTTTCCTAGAACTCAAGTGAAGAATTTCATCCCATTTCTATTAACTTCAATAATTAAGGGTCTATAAGCTGGTTGAAAACACTTTATTTTTGCTCCTTATTAGACAAGAACTGCATAGTTAGATAACTATTATAATGATTTAAAATCTATTTTTCATGTTTATCATATTATCCAGCAGGGAGGGAGAAAAGACCTAGAAGCAGTTTGTCACTGTGTCAACAGTGGCAATCACATATCACTACTCAGAAAGAGTCAAATTCCATTTATTTTTACTCTCTTTATTTCTTTGCTCATTTATTTTCTTAAAATTCCAGGAAGGACAAATCTAGTTGACCTGGCTTTTCTTTCAAGACTATTCCTTGATGATGTCCTGAATTAAGGCCTGCTTATAATTTATCAAAATGGGAAGAGGAGTTTCCAAGAGGAAATTATATTGGCAAATTAAAATAATACATAGGCAGACCAAATGAAAGAAACTTAAGAAATGAAAAGATAAACCAATGGTTCAAGGGGAAATTAAAAATAAAAAATGCTTATAGTATAGAAGTTCAGATTTGTCTTCAACAAGATGGCTCTGCTTGATAGCATTAAGCATTCTTAGAGTTGGTTGCAAGTAAATTCCTAATTACCTAAAGAATTTCATTTATATAGAATGTACAAATGAGACAAGCCACGATTTTCTTTGTTGTTTCCTCTTTTTGAAAAAATTTGATTTATTTATTTGCAAGGAGAGAGAGAGAACAGTTGTTCCAGGGCCTTTAGCAGCTATCAATGAACTCCACATGCATGTGCCACTTTGTCTGGCTTTACTGGGTGCTAGAGATTGGTACCCTGGTCATCAGGCCCTGAAGGCAACTGTCTTAACAGCTGATCCACTTCTTCAGTGCTGTTGTTGGCTCATTTTAAGATATTTGCTACATGATATGAGTAAAAACAACAAAAACAGTAATCAAAAACAAAGACTATAAAAACAAATGTGAGAAAGATTACAGAATCATACTGTGATTTGGATCTTGAATTCCTCCCCAAGGCCCATGTTGTAAGAGTAGGTACCAGAGTGGTACTATGGAGAATATTTAGAAACTTTAGAAGTTGAGGTCTAGGGAAAGAAGACCATAGCATGTTTGTTGGGAGGGGGGCAGTATTCTTGAAAAGAATATTACGACACCAGTCCTAATGAGCTGTCTCTTCAGCCACTAATACAGTGTTTCCAAGAGCCCAATGCAACATGCCCAAGCAATGATGGCCTAAGACTTCTAAAACTATGAGCCAACATAGTAAGGTACTTTAAGGTATTTATCTTAGTTATCTTGTCACTGTGACAGAAATTTAACCCAGGGTACCTCTGCACTATAGCTTATAGTCAGTACGCCGTAGGTCTACACCATCAGTTTACCACCCTGACCTGAGCTATGGAGCTCATGTCATAAACAGTTGGCAAAGATCGTCTACCTAGGTAGAGTGTATTCAGCTGTTCCCCGTGCACTAAATCTTCTGATGATGTTTTCACATTCAACACTTACCATCTCCAAGTGGCTGTCAGCTCTCAAATTTATCACAAAATAATTAATTTGTACCTTACTTATTTTCCTTTTAATACTCTAGTACTCTAGTCTTGCTTTCTGAATTAGTTGATTCTATCTATTGCAGCTTTAACTAATTTTTTAAATATGAAATATCTATATTACCTATTAATATATTCCTTTTTTTATTTGAGAGTATTTGAGAGGGACAGAGAGAAGGAGGCAGAGAGAGAGAGAGAGAGAGAGAGAGAGAGAATGGGCGCGCCAGAGCTTCCAGCCTCTGTAAACGAACTCCAGATGCGTGTGCCCCCTTGTGCATCTGGCTAACGTGGGTCCTAGGGAATTGAGCCTTGAACTGGGGTCCTTAGGCTTCACAGCCAAGTGCTTAACTGCTAAGCCATCTCTCCAGCCCACCTATTAATGTATTCTTGAGTTTGGTATAATATTAATAGAGAACACATTTAATACATGTTCAATTTATTTATTAATTTTTAAAATGGAATCTCCAAGTAGAATTCATAATGTTGCATTTATTCCTAGAATTGACAATGGAGCCCTCTCATCACAATTAAGACTACCTAGATGAATGCTAACACTTATTAGATTTCTGTCAACTTTGTTATATTTACTATATTTCATAATTAGCCCTTGATTCTGCTCATTTAGAGATGAGAACAAGTCCTACACAAATAAGTCAAAGCAACTACCCAAATTAATGGAAACAACTAAATGCAAAATAGTTTTAGTGCACAAAGATATATTACACTTTGATTTGAAGAAAAATCACAAAACAAGTTTGTGTGTTTAGTAGACTTTCAGGAAAGCATACAAGGAGTAGTAATTTCAATGATATGCTATTTATGCTTGAAATGCAACAAATAAGAAATCAATAGCAGCTATGAAACACACAGATGTTAACATGTTTGTCTATATTTAAAGCTACTTTGTGAATACAATATTTTTTTAAAAAGGATTTTAAGATGGATTTTGTGTAATATGTAATATAACTGGAGAACAATCTACCTGAAAGTCCAAGTACTAAAATTATTCAATTAAGAGAATTAGAATGAAACTTAAAGTAGGAATATTAATCTTTTTCTGGATGCGTGAGGATGCTTACACTTTCTGAATTTCACTTTTATGAAAGCAACTCATGACAGTGTTGTAACCATATGCAGCTGTGAAAGGTAAATAACAGAAAGCAACTGAACATATTAGAAAGCACTGTCCAGTTGGGTAACTCTTTTCCATAAAGGTAGTTGAGCACTTGAATTATGAGAAGTATCAATTTTTATGTCCTCTATGTTTACCATCTATATCAGATTTCAAAGACAATATGGAAAAAGAGAACTGTGAGTCTCTCATAGTGAAATGACAATATATTGGAAATATGTTATTAAAATTTATTTCCCTCAATTCATTTTCCATTTTCAATATGATTGCTAAAGAATTGGAAGGGCTGTACTTGGATCACAGTATGGTTTTAGTGGACTGTACTCATCTAAATAAATATCTGATAAATAGTAAGCACTAAAAAGTAGTTTAACATCAATAATTTTGGCAGTTGCTACATATTCTATTTCCTTTATTTTCAATTAAATATTTTAAGTTTTGTGAACTCCTCTAAAGTTCAGTGTGAGTGTTAGAGATATTCTGTTCTTTTGAAGATATTTAGAAACACAAGAAACCTGACTGGCAGAATTATCCCCATTTCAAGAAAATGTCAAATTGTCTATTTTGACAGTTTTCTATTCTGACAATTTGCAGCAAAAAAGAGTAGGAAAAGAAAAAAATGGAGAAACCAAAACATAAAGCAATCTACTAAAAGTTAAAATTGATACTTGAAGATGATCTGTCAAATTCCTTTTCTGATTTAATAGAACAATCTGATACAAAACCACTGGCCATTCATGGCTGAAGTAATCTGAAGTATAATATTAGGGAGTTTATTTCTGCATGTTCTAAGAAAAAAGGAGAACAAAACAGAAAAAGAACCCTACTAAACATAAAAAGGGGATGAAATATTGGGTTAGAATGTGCATTAAAGTGAATACATTCAAGTCACAAGTAAGGATGAAATGCAATCAAAACATGGACAATTTTCAACAGACTTTATTGTGACTAGATTAGTTGGCTCTGCAGTTATTTCCTATAAGATAGCCAGAGCATCATATATTTATGCCTCTAATAGCCCTTATTATTTTTAGCTTTGTATTATAGCAAACTGTACCAAATTTCTTGCTTCTCTCTTTATTCTAACTTTCTTCCAGTAATAAAAAGTGTCATTAAAACTTGTATCTAATCAAGTATTTAACAAAAATACACAAGATTTAGATATAATTCAGGAAAAAAGAATTGTGTTAGATGAGTAATTTCTTGATTCCTAACCTAAAATAAGCTTTCAGTAACTGATCTATTGATCTATTTATAATTCTGAGACTATAACAGGGCTTGACATTTTATAGAGGTAATTCTAAGATGCTAAGTATCAACTCAATATAAAATTATATAAAACTTTACTTGATGACATGATCCAGAGTTGAAATTAAAATTATATGACTAAATTATACTAAGGTTTCTTTCTTTTTCTTTTTCTACTCTGTGACCTGCCAAAGAAGTTGACCAGTGTCTCATTTGGGTTACATAATCTTTTCCTCTCTGAACCCTGTGGAATTTTTCATTTCAAATACCTTCTTATATATTGCCTGGTCTTTCAAAGATGTTTCATTACATTATATTTTTGATATGCATTGTGTAAGCAAAGTATTTGTACTGTAGTATTCATGCTAAAATACATATTCACGTGACAGTCCATAATATCCTTGAAACAGCCATTACAGTCTGTCAAATAAATAATGCGCATTTTAAAGATCATCTTTATATGAGATGGCTTTCCTGCATTTTCATGAGGCAGAATTTTCTTTTATTCTTTAAGAAAGAAAAGCATACAAAGGAAGTGAACATGCAAAAAATAATGTTAAGGTAGAAATGACACACAGCAGAAAATCCAAACCTTTAGCTTCTTGCTTTCCTATAGTTCTACCATTTTACTCCTAACATTTTATAGAAAAGACAAGGCAGTTACATTATTTTCTATGACTTCCATCTGTTTAAATTTTAAAATAAATGTTTAATTTTGAGTTCTGTAATACAAAACATATTTTACAATTAAAGATGACATTTTTTTCTTTAAAAGTGTAGTTTATTTGACAAGTAGTGCTGATTAAAGAAGTGACATCTCAGCAGTGAGTAAAGAAAGTTGTAGAGTCAGTGTTTAAAGATACCAGATTCTGCCTTGTGTTTCTATGAGTACAAATCTACGCATGTTGATTTTCAAGCCATCTTACCTGAGTTCCCAGGGAAGCAACATCTTAACATGCCTTTCTACTTTGAAGTCTTATCATTAGCAATTACCACATGTGAATGAATAATATACGACAAGACATACTGATGCCTGCTATGTTCCCAGCAACATGATATATGCTTCTAGGACAGTCTTCCAATTTAATTTCTAAGACAATTCTGGAAAGTAGATATAATTTTATAGTACTATACTTAACATTTCATTTCCTTTGTTATAATATTGTGTTTTTAAATTTTATTATTATTGTATTTGACTCCATATTATATTATAATAATGTTACAAGTGGCTGAGGTTTTAAGATTAATACAGAACCTTAGACTTGAAAGACCATTTGGGATCACATCTAACTTTTATTAAAAATGTATGGCAGTAGAAAATGTGGCAAGGAAGCCACATATCCTGTGGGCCTCAGTATTTTAAGAGCTAAAAGATTTAGACTAAAATCAAGAATGTTCACATCCAGAATTTTCTAACAGGGAAGCACTATAAACAGATACTACCTCATCAGTTAGTAATCACTGCCTTTTAAGATCAGCTTTGCAATATCTAAATGGGGATCTGCAGCTACATGCCATCATTTACCTTTAAAATTATTAAAAGTTAAAACTTTAAAATCAGTTTCTCTCTCACAGTAATTGCATTTTTGCCACAGATGACTGGGGACTACTGTGGGTAGAAGAGATTACTGAATATCCCATCATCGCAGAATGTTTTTTAGGCAGGTACCCCTGCCCTCGTTGAGTGTTCTTTTAGATATTTGTGTGTCCATGGGAATGAGATACTCTTATTTATCCTTTGTAAGCAGCCAATGAGTTCCTATAATGTGAAAAGAGTCAAACTAATCAGAATTTGGCAATATATTTAATTTTGAATTTTGGAATATGTAAGACAATTGTACCAATCATTTATTTTCATTTCTCTCCATAATCTATCATGATCTCTAATGTTAAAAGTAAATCAGCCAAGTATGTAGCTGACCTTTGTCAATTACTTGTGTCCTGCATTCAAATATATAAGTCACTACGTACTTACATATAAGAGCTGAAAGAAGGAAAATAATCAAAAGAAAGAAAACCACAGAAATTCAATAAGCTGCCTCCCATTGTAACATTTTCCATAAATTTTTATTAGTATTTCAATATTAGAAAACTTTGGTTTTCACTAGTGAGATAATAAAACTTAAATAACGTTATTGCCTTTCCCTAGTTTTGATTTAGAAATTGCAGTTACTAGTATGTGTATAGATTTTGTTACTAATGTGTGTATAGGTTAAATTTTGATAGCATTAATAAGAAGATATACAATTCACAGTATTTTTATATAACCGTTATTGACAGAGTCACTGGGCAGCAAGTTTCTTAAGGCAACATAAGAGACCTTTGTTCTTTTGTGATTCATTCCTCCATCCATTTATTTATATAGTAAAAACAATTTGACTGCCTAAATTAAACCTAGCTATTAAAACTCTAGATAACACAAATACTGCAGGAAACACAATGCATTGTAACTTTCTCAAAGATGTCATGTTTCAGTGGTAAAAAAAAAAAAACATTGTCATGTGTGGTGATTTGAATAGATGGCCCCCAATATATTCAGTGTTTTATTAATTTGTAGTTTGCACCTGCAGGCACCTGGCTGGAAGCAGTGTCACTGGGCAGATCTCAAGATGTGGTGGTGGGTTGGAGATGTCAATCCAAAGATATGCAAAGTGTGCCTAGCTGGAGTTCCTGAAGTGTGCTGTGCTGTTTGGCTTTTGGCTTTTTGCTTGTGTGTGTGTCTCTCTCTCCTTGGACCTGTGAAAGCAGGCCAGCTTTTTCCGTCATCATGGAACTTTCCATGGATCTGTAAGCTTCAATAAATATCACTTCCTCCGTAACTGTGCCTGGTCTGGAAGTTCATCTCAGTGAACCTGAAGATGTCTGCTACAGAAGTTAGTACCAGAAGTGGGGTGAGATGAACCTGAGCATGTAGATTTTGATCTTTTAGGACCTTTGTTTTAGAGGTATGGGCATGGACTTGCTGCTTGCAACTAAAGATGCTTTCCAGAGTGGTAAGTCAAGTTTTATGGACTCTTCTGAGGAGAGTTTGAGAATGGTAAGTACAGACAGCATTGAATAGAAGGCCCCCAATATATTCAGTGTTTTATTACTTTGTAGTTTTCATCTGCAGCCACCTGGCTGGAGGTGGTATCATTGGGCAGATCTCAAGATGTGGTGGTGGGTTGGAGATTTCAATGTAAAGATATGAAAAATGTGCCTAGCTGGAGTTCTTGAAGTGTGCTGTGCTCTGTGGCTTTTGGCTTTTTGGCTTGTGCTTCTCTGTCTCTGCTTGGACCTGGGAAAGCAAGCCAACCTCTTCTGCCATTATGGAACATCACCTGGATCTGTAAGCTTAAATAAATATCACTTCCTCCATAACTGTGCCTGGTCTGGAAGTTCATCTCAGCAAACCTGAAACTATCTGCTACATCATGTAAAACAAGAAGTGTTGCTCAGTGGTTGAAATTACTTTACACACAAGCATGAAGGCCTAGAAGGGACCTGAAACCACATGAGATGAATTCGTTAGTGCCTGCCTAAATAACTGGGCTCAGGAGAGATTCTATCTCAAAGAAATATGCAAATAAATGATGGAAAATGTCAGATATTGATGTGTCCCAAAAATACAGTGATTTGAGAAGGCAGTTGAGTTCTTATAAAAAGAGAAATTTAAAGGAGACAATGGATAGGAAATTCTGTGGAAGAAATTATGAAAAGCCTTAAAGACAGAAACCAGCTTCACAAATTAAGAGAAAATGAGGCCAATGTTATAGACATGTAGAGAGCTAGGTTTAAAGTCATTAGAAAAATCTTTTCACTTGAAAACTTTGTATGTCTAAATCAGTGTATGATCTCTAGTTGTCAATTTGAAAGGATTTAGAATCACCATGGATACAAAGTCCAGGGGGCATGCCTGTGAGGAATTTTCCAGATTAGGTTAACTGAGGCGGAAAAATTTATCCTAAATGTGGGTGACTCAATTTGATGGGCTAGGGTAGTGGACTATATAAAATTAGAAAGCTAGCTGGGCACCAGCATTTACATCTTGCTATTTCATATTGCAGACACAGTGTGACCAGCTGCTTCATGTTTATGGGGCATGCCTTCCTTTTAAGGATGGATGGTAACCTCGATTTATAAGCTGAAATAAACTTTAAGACAGAATATTTGGTTTGGAGAACTGAGGCAGTTGCTGTGTTAACCCTAAGCACATGTTTGTAAGCTGCATAAACCCTTGCTCCTTAATTTGGTTTTGTTGGATATAAGTAAAGTAACTAAAACACAATGCAAATGAAAGAATTAAGAGTTTAAAAGCATACATGTGAAGTTGTATCTATATAAAAAAAAATCCCAATATCTAACTTAAAATTCAAAGCATTTTATTCCAAGGTCAAGTATGCAACTTAAAAGCATCATTAGCATGATCATAAGATACTGCTTGAGGGTCTGAGGAGATGACTCAGTGGATAAAGGGATTTGTTGTGCAAGTATGAGGACCTGAATTCAAATATCCAAAGCCCATGTAAGGCTAAGTGCTGCTGTAGGTATGTGCAAGCCCTGTGGGCTTCTGTGGTAAGATGGTAGGTGGATACAAGTGAATCCCCAGGAAAATCAGCTAATTCAGTGTACCTGGCAGGAAGTAAGAGACCCTGTTTCACACTAGGTGGAAAATGAGGACTGCTTTCCATGTCGTCCTCTGATTCCATGCCTATACCATGGCATGACCCACAAATATTTATAAAGATATATTACAATTTTATGAGAGATTGGGAGAAGCAGCTAAATGCGAATGTAATTCTCATGATATTTAACCATCTTCGAATTTGCAGTACTATGATGATATTACCTGTAGGAGAACCTCTGAGTAGCTATGGATTGCTACCTCTGTTGGTCCCATATTTTTCTCTGCATCTAATAGGGAGTTGCTACCTAGGACCCTGAAAGTTTTTAGTCCTGAATGTAACAGGTTTCACAATGTCAGAGGAAGAGTAAACGACATTCCTATCCTTTCCCTCCCTTCTGAACAGAATGTAGACATTAGCTGGAGACACTATGATAAAGGAAGTAGATGACCCCATAAAGCTGAAGCACACATCCTATTTCATTACAAACTTAATTAATATTCCTTGAGATCATAATTTTAATGAGAGGTGTAGAAAAATACACATTCTCATAGTACATTTTGTAAAGGTTCCATGTTTATGATTAATGGATTTCCTACAAAACTTTGTAAACCTCATGATAAAATGGGTGTGTTAGAGCTGACTTGATGGAACATAGTCAGATCCTACCTACATCCGCTTAAGACCGATAGCTGCCTGGTACAAACCATTGACTCATAATCCACTTACAAACTCAAAGTGATGTGCACAATACAGGATTACTTTGTCACTTTACAGTGGTAAAAGTATCAAGGAGACACAAAAGCTTTGAAAGATGGGCATATACATGCAATTTAAAAACATATAACATGCTTAATTCTCATCTATCTTGAAATTTACTTTTAAAATTTTTTCCAAAATTAATATTAATTCACTATAACAAAAGCTTATATTAGCACATATTTTTTCACATGAAAATGAAAATGATAACTTTGTAACAATTCACCCTTTTCAGGTGTCATGGAAGTGTCAGAAATAACTTATATAAAATATAAACTAAAATGTTTTCATATACAGTTTTAAGATGTGTAAATCTAAAAGACAATTAAATTACTAGACATTCTAAACTATCTGTAGATAACTGACTGAACAGCTACTAAAGTTCAAGCATCAATGTTACTACTTTGAAAGGACTCCATCAAAATCTACTCCAAAGGTGTTCTTTAATTGTGAAATTGGTTGTCAAGTAATTACATTAAATATTTTCAGAAAAGAAAGCATCATAACATTTCGGAAACAGAAGTCTAGAAGTTGAAAATCTTGTTCAAGTAAATGCTGCTGTGTACAACAGTGAAATTCTGGGCATCTGGTTTTGTCATGTGGATACAGTTTGCAAATCATAGTCTGGCTCCTGTTATGTTTACAGCAGCCCAAGAAGAGTTAACTATTATATTGATATAATAGAGTTATGTGTAGTCAGAGGTTTGTTCTGTATGTGTGTGATTGGCATCATTTTTCTCAGAATTGATTTAAGTTCTAAAACGTGATTCATTGTTTTGGTTTTCTAGACAAAAGAAGGATAATCATTCCTTCTTCAGCTACTATAATTGATTTCAAATTAGTAGTGGCTGTTTCTCAAGCATTGCCAAGAGATAAGCATGGCAAGCTATTAAGTAATAATTAATTTTTTAATAAACAAAAAGTCTTTGGTATTAAATCAACCTATAACAGAATTTAAATAATATAATAAAATAAACCCTTTAAATTAGTTTATCTATCATACATGACTAATATGTTTCCAATTCTTCAACTAATTATTTACATGTATAATGTATAACATAATATTTTAATGAAGAATATCATTATGTTGGGATCAATAATAATTACTGATGAGTAGACAAACAATATATTTTAGAAGGTTAAATATTTACACTTCAACAAATGCAATGACTAGATTTGCGTTTTGCAAAATAGTTCTAAAGCATACCTCTAAAAGTATTCATTTGTCTTTGAAAAGAACATTGAACTTTAATCAGAAATCATATTTTTTAATTTTAGGATGGGCCACCAGTAGCTCTGTGAGCTTGAGGAATTAAGTTCCATTCAATTCAATATCACATCATTAAATATTTATGGAGCAAGTCTCCTTTGTGCAAGGATGGGAAGGGAGAAACCTATTTGAAGGCAGAGGGGATGGATCCAAGAGAGAATAAAAGATTAAAGATTCCAGCAAGGAGAATAATTGATACAGTAAGAGTCTGAGACAGGGCAGATGAGATAAAGAGCTTGTGTCTAGGGTTAGTCTCAGGAAATAAAAGGAGCTGGTAGTACTAAGCGATAAAAATAAAAACAAAATGTAAAATAAGGACAAGGAGAGATTTTGAGATAGAGAGAGGGCAAAGTAGGGAAATTCAAAAGACAGCATTTGTTTTTGTTTGTTTTTTCAGTAAAGGTGATGAGTCATTGAAAACTACTTGGAATGCTGAAATAATGGAAAAATTGAAGATGGTTCCTGAGAAGAATGCAATGCATTAAGTTGGGAAATGAGGTTGAAAAAAATCCCATGATACTACAAAATTTAAATTTGTGATTTGAATATAGATATCTGGTGTTGTTCATTAAAATTAAAGTTAAAATCAAAGGCAATGTAGAAAGTAGTTGGTTGGGCTGGAGAGATGGCTTAGCGGTTAAGCTCTTGCCTGTGAAGCTTTAGGACCCCGGTTCGAGGCTCAATTCTCCAGGACCCACGTTAGCCAGATGCACAAGGGGGCTCATGCGTCTGGAGTTCGTTGGCAGTGGCTGGAAGCCCTGGCGTGCCCATTCTCTTCCTCTCTCTCTCTCTTTTTCTCTCTCTCTCTCTCCGACTCTTTCTCTCTCTGTCACTCTCAAATAAGTAAATACAAATGACCAAAAAAAATTTAAAAAAAGAAAGTAGTTGGTTGTTTTCTCTATTACATATCTTGTTCTTTGGAGTGAATAATGACTTTTAGTGCAATCTAATTACAAGTTGCCAGAAGAACAATATATCTAAAGTTTATCTGTGTCTGACATGACTAGAGTTTGGTTGATGGTAACATAACACAATGGCACGGGCACCCATTATGCATGAGGACAGTGGTTGCAAGACTAGATGTATAAAATTCTACTTTTTAATAAAAGAAAATAAACATGGAGCTTTGGTCAAGAACTACTAATGTGATGTTTATATTTCCACAATATTATTTATTGTAGTGTATCAGACTTTCATTGCAGTGACATAATACCTGGCAGGACAACCATAAAGAAGCACAAATCAGCTTGGCTCACCATTTCATAGGTTTCAGTTCATTGTGTTATGACTACATTGCTTCTGGGAAATGATGAGGCAGTATATTATAACATAGGCAGAATTGAAGGGTAAAGCTGGTCATCTTTTGGCAACTAGGAAGCATATAGTGAGAGACAGAGGTTGGGGATAAGAACATAGCCCCAACATATTTTCTGTGACCTACCTCTAGCCTGACTTGCCAAAGTTTCCATAACCTCCCCAAATAGTATCAGCAATTAGGGTCTTAGTCTTCAATACAAGAACCTTTTGAAGGGATAGTTCATATAAAATTCATAAAATATATGACATCATATTATTTATAAGAAAATAAATTATACATGCCATGAATAGTTCAATTCTACTAAGCATTAGCATAATTATTCTCTGGGCCAAAGACAACTGAGATTGCAAAGTGCATGTAATTTCTCCATCACATATTTAATTTTAATTTGATTAACACATAAGAATAATTCCAACAGACCTTCCAAAACTCAGAACAGAGTTGGTGGGTGAGTTTTGATATTGCTTCCAATTCAGGGCCATGATAATAGGCTTGAAGCAATAAGAAATGTGCTCACAGTTCTCTAAATCTCAATATTACATGAGTGTATCAGTATCTTCCAACACAGCAAAAATTATTTACTATTATTTATAGAGCCCCTTAGGTGACTCTAAAATACATTAAATACGTTATCTATGACACGCTTCTCTCATAGGCACTATGTTTAATTCTCCTTTACAATCAATGAAAGCACAAGAATTTATATAGCCCAGTCCAAGCTATATAAAATTAAGTAGGTGCACACAAAAATCAAAAAGTATTGAAGTGCTGGAGAGATGTCTTAGTGGCTAAGGCACTTGTCTGTGAAGCCTAAGAACCAGGTTTGAATCCACAGAACACACAAACCACATGCACATGGTCACGCATGTATTAGGAGTTCATTTGCAATGGTTGGAGGCCTTGGCATGCCCATTCTCTCTATCTATCAGTCTTTCTCTCTCTCTCTCAAATAAATAAGTAAAATATGTAAGAGAAAAAAGAAAAAGATAAAGAAATGGGGATGGAGAGATGACTTGGCAGTTAAAAGGGCTTGCTTGCAATGCCTGACAGTCTAGGTTTTATTTTCCCCGTACCCACATAAGCCAGACACAAAACTGCACATGTGTCTGGAGTTCATTTGCAGAGATAGGAAGCTCTGATGTGCCCATACTCTCTCTCTCTCTCTGTCATAAATAAAATGTTTAACTCTAATAACTCTGAAATAATTATATAAGATCATTCATATAAATAATACACACTGGTCAAAATATTGTATAATATTATTATCAACTATAAAGAACAAAACTTAAAAAGTCTAGAATATGATACACAAGATAATGCATATGACCTTCAGCAATAACTTTTAGGCAGAACCCCTAAAAGTTAACTCAAGCAAGATGAATAATGGAAAATTGATGTTGGACTTTATGAGGGGGGAATCCTTTCTGCTATGGATGATTTTGGAACTGTGTTACAGAGAACGAAGTTGAGATATTCTTTGCGAAACACATACCTGGGAAAGCATAATACATGGAGACTTGTTAAAACTCAGGAACATAGCTGGAAAGATGGCTTAGCAGTTGAAGTGCTTCGCTTCAAAGCCAAAGGACCCAGGTTCAATTCTCCAGGACCCACATAAAGCCAGATGCACTAGGGGGCGCATGTGTCTGGAGTATGTTTGCAGCAGCTGAAGGACTTGGTGCCCCTATTCTCCCTCTAACTATCTGCCTCTTTTTATGTCTCTGTCTCTCTCTTTCTCTGACTCTTTCTCACTCTCAAATAAAATATTGTTTTAACACTCAACAATAAAATATTAACAGTTCAATCAACAACCTTAACATCTAAAATGCAACGATAACCATAGGAGAAAATAGGGCTCATTAAGAACCTTCCACATTATGGATGGAATGTAGACTTGGTTGTCAGGATACTGTGGTGACCTGTAAAATTAAGCATAATCTGACCTTACCATCTGGCAAAGGCATTCCTTAGTATTCATGAAAATGAGCAAGAAACTTATATCTATACAAAAGCTGCTTATGACTGCAGCTTGATTTATATTTACCAAAATGTGGATCTATCTAAGATAGCCTCCACAAGGTGACTAGATTAAAGTTTTCTATAGTACATCCATGAAATATAATTATATAGTAATAAAATTAAGCCAGAAGTCACAAAAAGACATGGAAACTTTTAAATGTGTATTGCTATGTAAGAGAAATTCACCTAAAATGTCAACATACCATAAAATTTTATGACACAAAATTTTGGAAAAGATATAAACTATAGAACCAATCAAAAGATTACTGTGGCCAGATGTTTGAGAAAAGAGTAGGGAGGGGTGAATCATTAAAGAACAAAAATATTTAGGAAATGAAACTATTCTGTGAAATACTGGGATAGTAGATTTATAACACTATTCATTTGATGAATCCCACAGAACACATAACTCACAGTGTAAACCATAATGCAAATGATCACTTCAGTAAATAATAATAAATCAGAAGATCATCAATTATGAAGATTGTAGCACACTGGAATGCTGGAAGAAACTTTGCAGAGTAGGTACTTTCTACAACTTATCCTTAATTTCCCCTATAACTGTACACATAGTTTACACTAATTCACTAAACTAAATTTTACAGGAAGCATGAAAATTAACCTAGCAATATAGTCTAAAAATCAGGTCCACAAGTTTATAGCAAGGGAAATTACTTTTTAAATGTTTCTGAAACTCAAGTTTGTATATGTAATGAAAGTAACAATAAAGTTGTGCATAATTCACTGTTTTGTCTTTTTTTTAATAATTAGTTTGTACTCAGCGAATACAGTCAATTTGGTACCATTGTTAGGCTCATCCATGACCTACCCCCTCCCGCTGGCCCCTCCTTGTTGAGGTATATGGGTGATGCATTCTGGAGTTAGCCCACAGTTATGGGTAGGATAAATGTCTCTGCATATCATGACCCAACATGTGGCTCTGACATTCTTTCCACCCCCTATTCCACAAGGTCCCCAACACCTCATCACTGAAGCAGACCCAAAATGAACCCGACATTGCTCAGGGAAATTTTGTGTAGGAGTTGATTTTTCTCTGTGTTCACTTCCTTCACCCGTGTGCTGATACCCGGTTCACCAAGAAAAGAGCACCCTTGCTTGTTTTGCCAATTGTTCTTAGTTTCAGCCAGAGCCCTTTTGAGGTATGATGGGGTGGCTCTCTCCTTACGATCTACATCTATGTGAAAAAAAGAACCAGATGCTCCAAAGGAGAGTAAGTTAGCACCAGACAAATGAGATAACCCTTAATTTTTTATAGAGAATTTAATAGGTGTAGGCCCTCTTGCAGCCCATGATTGGTGGTAGCGTGATAATGGAGAGAAGGCTTATGTTTGCATATGGTTCTGACTTGTTTCCCAGCTCCAGCTATGGGTCCTGTACCATGGAGAGGATCAGTTAGCCAAATCAAGAGCAGTTGGGTTCCCACAATGGCTGTCTGCCACTTTTGCACTTGTGTGAGCATCACGACAGGTTATTTACTGCTAAGTATGTTAGACCATGAGTTGCTTGGACAGATATTGGTCATTTTCCCTGAGTCACCCATATAGTACCTTCTGGCACTAGATGCTCTGACTGTCTGGGGACTGACTCTCTTCCAGCTTCCAGACATGCCATTTCATTTTATGTGTCAACCACATAAGGTGTCTTCAGCAATAGGGTCTTACTACTAATCTTTGGTGGGTCAACAAGTACTCTGACAGAAATCAGTCTTTCTTTTGGAAAAACTTGTAGGTCTTTCTGATCAAAAGCTCATTGAGGATGCTATCCACATGGT
This sequence comes from Dipus sagitta, assembly GCA_036346955.1. Taxonomy (NCBI): domain Eukaryota; kingdom Metazoa; phylum Chordata; class Mammalia; order Rodentia; family Dipodidae; genus Dipus; species Dipus sagitta. The sequence goes on from CM070771.1 coordinate 145,404,034, forward strand.
GGTACTGGGAGTTACAGGTCAGTGCCCACTAAGAAAAGGAAGAAAAAGAACTAATATACAAGAGTTAGCAAGAAGAGAGAGAGAGAGGCTGTAGAAGATTAAGGTTAGTCTTCATCATACCCTCACCAGTGCCTTGTGGCTCAGGTGTTCCCTCTAAGGGCCTGGTGAAGGTGCAGCCATTTGGTCTGCCTTTTAGGATGTAGAATTTTATGGTACCATTACCGTTTGGGTCTAGATTTGTGTTCCCCACCCCCTCCATTGCCCTTGCCTCCCTCCCCACCCATCCTATTGTCTAGTCAATGAAATGCTTGCTGGGTATGTAAGGCATCTTGGGTAGATTCAGGTTAGGTGCTGTAGATGAGTAAGACTATGTGGCGATTTTTTTCTGTGATTAGGTAAGTTCACTGAGAATTATCTGTTCCAGGTTCATCCATATTTCCTCAAATTTCATTGTGCCATTTTTTATTACTGCTGTATAGAATTCCATTGCTTAGATATACCACATCTTAGATATCCATTCTTCTAGTGATGGACATCTAGGTAAATTCCAGCTCTTAGCTATTATGAATTGAGCCATTACAAACATGGTTGAGCAAATGTCTCTGGCCTGTGGTTTGAAGGTTTTAGGGTAGATGCCCAATAAGGGAGTAACTGGGTCTTTTGGTATCTCTATACTCAGCTTTTTCAAAAGTCTCCATATTGCTTTCCAAAGTGGTTGTACCATCCTACATTCCCACCAACAGTGGATGAGTGTTCCTACTTCTCCACATCCTCGCCAGCATTTATTTTTATTTGATTTTTTGATGTTTGATATTCTTACTGGGTTAAGGTAGAATCTCATAGTTGTTTTAATTTGCATTTCTCTGATGATTAGGGATGATGAACATTTTCTTAAGTGTGTGTTTGCCATTTGTATTTCTTCCTCTGTGAATTGCCTGTTCAGCTCTTTGCCGCATTTTGTGAGTGGGGTGTTTCACTTCTGACTGTTTAGATTTTTGAGTTCTTTGTAGATTCTAGAGATTAGGCCTCTGTCAATTGGATAACCAGCAAATATTTTCTTTCATTCTCTGGGTAATCTATTGGCTTTGCTTATTGTATGCTTGTCTGTAAAGGAACTCTTCAGCCTCATGTGATCCCATTGGTTGACTGACTGTTTTAAGATCGTGAGCTACTGGGGTTTTGTTCAGGAAGTCTTTTTCCATTCCTATATCATGGAAAGTATTTCCAATATTTTCTTCCAGTAGTAGTCGGTTTTCTGGTCTTATATTGAGGTCTTTGATCCATTTGGACTTGAGTGTAGTGCATGGCGAAATGTGTGGATCAAGTTTCAATTTCCTGCATATGGTTATCCAGTTTGTCCAGCACCATTTGTTGAAGATGCTGTCTTTTTTCCAGCCTATATTGTTAGGCCCTTTGTCAAATATCAAGTAGTTATAGTTGCTTGACCCAAAGTCCGGGTCCTCAAGTCCATTCCATTGGTCTATACTCCTGTGTTTATGCCAGTACCATGCTGTTTTTATTACTATGGCTTTGTAATATAACTTTAGATCAGGTATGGTGATGCCTCCAGAGGTATTTCTTTTGCTGAGGATATGTTTGGATATGAGAGGCCTTCTGCCTTTCCATATGAAATTTGAGATCATTTTTTCTATCCCTGTGAAGAACAATGTTGGGATTTTAATTGGAATTGCATTAAATCTGTATATTGCCTTTGGTAGGGTTGCCATCTTCACAGTGTTAATTCTGCCTATCCAGGAGCATGGGAAGGCCTTCCAATTTCTCAAGTCCTCCTCAATTCCTTTTTTGAGTGTTTTTATGTTTTCATTGTATAGATCTTTCACTTCCTTGGTTAACATTAATCCAAGGTATTTTATTTTTTTGTTGCTCTTGAAAATGGGACTATGTCCCTTATTTCTTTCTCTGTATCTTTGTCATTTACATATAGATAGGCTACTGATTTTTGTGCATTGATTTTGTATCCTGCTACTTTGGTATAGAGGTTAATCACCTTCAGGAGTTTTGGGATAGAGTCTCTTGGGTTTCATACATATACAATCATGTCATCAGCGACTAGAGCTAACTTAACTTCTTCCTTTCCAAATTGTATCCCTTTTATTTCCTCCTCCTCTCTTATTGCTTGATCTAGGACTTCCAGTACTATATTGAAGAGCAGAGGTGGGAGTGGACAATGTTGTCTTGTTCCTGATCTTGATGGGAATTCCTCCAGTCTCGCTCTATTAAGTATTATTTGGGCCTTCGGAGCTTTGTATATTGCCTTTATTACGTTAAGATATGAACCAACCATGCCAATTTTGTCCAGTGTTTTGATCATGAAGTGATGTTGTATCTTGTCAAAGGCCTTTCCTGCAGGTATTGAAATGATCATGTGGTTTTTGTGTTTAACCTTGTTTATGTAGTGTATTACATTGACAGATTTCCATATATTGAACCACCCCTTTGTTCCTGGGATGAATCCCACTTGGTCAAGGTGGATAATGCTTTTGATGTGTTGTTGGATTAGGTTTGTGAGGATTTTGTTCAGGATCATTGCATCTAAGTTCATCAGGGAAATAGGGCGGTAGTTTTCTTTTCTTGTGGCATCTCTGCCTGCTTTGGAATGAGGGTGATATTAGCTTCATAAAAGGAGTTGGGTAGCTTACTCCATTCTCCAATTATGTGGCACTGTTTGAGGAAGATTTGTTTGAGTTCTTCCATGAAAGTTTGATAGAATTCAGCTGAGAAGCCATGTGGTCATGAACTCTTCTTTTTAGGCAGGTTTTTTCTTTTTTTTTAAAATTTTTCCATCTCAATGGGCATGATAGGTTTCTTCAGGAGATTAATCTGCTCTGAGTGTAGCTTTGATAGATGGCATGCATCCAGGAATTTATCCATCTCCTCCATTTGTCCAGTTTTGTGGAGTAGAGGTTTTTGAAATATGTCTTGAGGATTCCCCAATTTCACTTATGTCTGTTGTGATCTCTCCTTTTTCATTTTGAATTTTGTGAACTTGAAGCTTCATAAAAGAAATTGGGTAGCTTTCCCTGTTCACCAATTGTGTGGCACAGTTTGAAGAAGATTGGTTTGAATTCTTCCATGAAGGTTTGATAGAATTCAGCTGAGAAGCCATCTGGTCCTGGACTCTTCTTTTCTGGGAGGTTTTTTGTTACTTTTTCAATCTCCATGAGTGTGATGGGTTGATTGAGGTGATTAATATGCTCTGTGTTTAGCTTTGGTAGATGGTATGCATCCAGGAATTTATCCATGTCCTCCATATTATCCAGTTTTGTGGAGTAGAGGTTTCTGAAATAAGTCCTGATGATTCTCCCAATCTCACTTATGTCTGTTGTGATCTCTCCTTTTTCATTTTGAATTTGGTTAATTTGAAGCTTCTCCTTTTTTTGCTTGATCAGATTGGCCAGGGGTTTGTCAATCTTGTTTATTTTTTCAAAGAACCAGCTCTTTGTTTTGTCAATTGTCTTAATTGTTTCCTTCGTTTCCAATTCATTGATTTCTGCTCTGATTTTTATTATTTCTTTCCTTCTGGAGCTCTTTGGGTTGGATTTTTCTTGCTTTTCCAGTGCCTTTAGGTGGATGGTTAGATTATTGATTGGGGATCTCTCTGTCTTTTTCATGAAGGCGTTGTGTGCTATGAATGTTCCTCTGAGGACTGCCTTCATTGTGTCCCATAAGTTTTGGTATGATGTGTTCTCATCATCATTCATTTCTAGAAATTTTTCAATTTCATTTTTTATTTCATCCACTCTCCATTTATTGTTTAAAAGTGTGCTGTTCAGTTTCCAGGTGCCTTTGGGATTCTTGGTGGGTCTTTTGTTGTTCATTTCTAGCAATATAGCATTATGATCTGATATCATGCAGGGAATTATGTCAATCTTCCTAAATATGTGGAGGCAGGCTTTGTGACCCAGTATATGATCTATTTTAGAGAATGTTCCATGGGCTGCTGAGAAGAATGTGCAGTCTGTGAATTTTGGATGGAAAGTTCTGTAGATGTCCATTAGGTGTAACTGATCTATGGTTTTGTAGACCTCTCTTATTTCCCTGTGGAGTTTCTGTTTGAATGATCTGTCTATTACTGATAATGGTGTATTGAAGTCCCGAACTATGATGGTGTTGGTGCTTATTTCAGTTTTATTGTCAATTAGGTTTTGGTTTATGAACTGTGGTGCCCCTGTGTTTAGGGCATACAGATTTATTACTGTAAAATCCTCTTGATGGATCAATCGGTCCCTTGATAAGTAGGAAGTGGCCTTCCTTGTCTTTTTTGATTATTTTTGGTTTGAAGTCAATTTTATCCAATATTATTATAGCTACACCTGCTTGTTTCTTATTTCCATTTGTTTGGAATATTGGTTTCCACCCTTTCACCCTGAGCAGGTGTATGTCATTAGCATTGAGGGAGGTTTCTTGAAGACAACAGATTGAGGGGTCTAATATTCTCATCCATCCTTTTAGCCTGTGTGTCTTGATGGCTGAATTAATGCCATTAGTATTTAGGGTAATGACTGTGAGGTTTGATTTGATCCCTGCCATACTGTGATGGCATATATGGTTTGGTGTTTTCATGTACTTTGAAGTTTTTTTGCCTACTCTAGGTTTGGTTATTGTGGTCTGCTTCTTGTAGGCATTTGAGTTTGATTATTTGTCTCTTCTCTATGGAGAATTTCCTGAAATACTCTCTGTAGGATTGGTTTTGTGTTCATATAATTGTAAAGCTGAGTTTGGTCATGGAAAGTTTTTCTTTCACCATCTATTATGAGGGATATTTTGCTGGGTAGAGTAGATTGGGTTGGAAGCCACAGGTTCTTAGAGTTTGCAGTGTTTCATTTCAGGCCCTTCCAGCTTTCAGGGTTTCCATTGAGAGGTCTGGAGTAATTCTGATGGGGTTACTTTTGAAAGTGGTGTGCTATTTTTCCCTAGCTGTTTTTAGGATTTTCTCTTTGGTGTCAATGTTTAGAGTCTTAATGACAATATGTCTTGGAGAGTTTCTCCTTTGGTCCAGTCAGTTTGGACTTCTGTTAGTTTCTTGTATCTTGATGGGCCTTTCTTTTAAGAGACTGGGGAAGTTTTCTTCAATTATTTTGTTAAATAAGTTCTCCATGCCTTTGGTCTGAATTTCTTCTCCTTCTGGTATTCCAATGATCCTGTTATTAGGATGTTTAAATGTATCCCACAGTTCCCTCATGTTCTGTTCATGGAAACTTTTCAAATTACTGAAACTTTTGAACTCTCAAACAGTTTCTTCCATCTTGTCTTCCAGATTAGAGTTTCTATCCTCCACATGGCTGACTCTATTCTTGAGAGCTCCTAGAGAGTTTTGGACTTGTTCAATTAGGTTTGCCTTTTCTACTAGTTTTCTGTGTATAATTTCCATCCCTCTGTCAAGCTCCCTTTTCACATCATTTTCTTATTTTCTTGATGCTTCTTGGAATTCATCCTTACATATCTTTATGTTTTCATTTAGCATCATCAGCTGATTTTTGAGGTCCTCTTTTTTTTCACTCTCCCTCATATCTCTTAACTGTCTTTGAACTCCTTCCATATTCTTATCTATTAGGTCTAGTCTACTGATGGCAACATCCACATGATTATTGGTCCTTTGTTGCTTTTCTGCAAGTTTTACCAGTAGCTTGGTCAGGGTTGCATTGCTCATAGCTTTATTTTGGTGTTCTGATCCTAATAACTCTTCTATGTTTTGATTAGAGATGTTCATTATAGGACTGTGTGTTCTAACTGGATTTTCTTGCATTTGATTTTTCATGTTATTTCTTTTGTGCTGTGGTCTGCCCATTGCAGTGTATGGGCACATAGGTGGGTGGATCAGCCTGGGGTCAAGCATAATGGGAAGCTGAAGCAGCCTGAGGCAGTTGCCAAGCAGCCTCAGCTTTGGCTCTCACTTGCCAAAGCTGCCTGAGCTACTGCCTGGCAGGGGCTCCAAAGTTGCCTGAGTTCTCATGTGGTAATGTGCTAAAGCTGCCTGCGCTCACGCTAGGAGGGACACTGAGGCACCAAGCACTGAAGCAGCCTGAACTCTGGCCTGGTGGAACACTGGGACCTGGAAGCAGTCTGAGCTCAACCACAACAGGACAATGGCAGTAGGCTGGCCTGGCAGACAGGGAGGGGATGGCAACTGAGCTTGTGCAAGTGACAGAGAGAGAGAGTCTGAGCTCGCGTGGCAAGTTGCAATGGGCCTGGGCTTGCACGTGAATGTGCTGCAGACAGAGCAGTAAGTGAGCATATGTGCCGAGCAGGCTAAGCTTGCACAAGCAGGGATTGGTGCGATGGCACCATTTAGGGGGCAAATTGATAAAAGGAGCCTGAGCTCCAATGGGCCAGTGGGCGTAGCTTGCCCAAGGTCACTCATGGGCAGGGGTAGCAGGGAGATCACCCCTGTGTGGTGAGGCAAATGGAACTATGTTGGCCTGGGACCCTTTTCCTATAGTAAGTGCGGGAGTTTCCTGAAGCTGGGACTGTGGGTATGGTGGCGGCTTGGGGGAGGGGTGTGCTACCCTTCCGTAGGGGAATCAGCAATTCCCTGTTTTTTTTCCCCTCTGTGCCCTCCCATTGGCAATCTATTGGAGATATCTCTCCCCTAAAAGACCCAGTGAACACTTAATGTCTTGCCTTTGTTTCCTGGGGATGTGCAGTGCAGTTAAGTGGTCACCATCTTGGCCAGAAGAGCCTAATTCACTGTTTTTAAGAGGTTCATATAGTTATCTTTCAGAAGCTACTTTGAAAGCAAAATTATGATACACACATTATTAATTTAAAGTGTAAATATTACATATTACATCTAAAGTTTTAGATTTAGATTTTTAAAGATTAAATTTGAATAAATCAGTTGAAAGACTGGTCATCCACATATACATAGCTGGCATTCACAGACAAAGGAAAAATTTATTTTTAATTCTTTCAGACATTTACACACACTAACCAGATGTCACTATCCTACTAAAAAGCACTGATGACATTACTAAATGTCATGAATTTTATGTTACATACTTCCTTGCCAGTTCCAAAAGTGATTGGCATGAGATGCAAGCTGTTAGAAGTCTGCACTTGGCAATGAGCTTGAATGGAAGGGCTAGCACGAGGGAAGGCAAAGTGAACGACCTGTGCCATAGCTCATTATCAGATTTCTTGGAAGGGCAGGCTAGAAAATTGGTCAGCAGAGAAAGTGGGGGTGGGATTGAGGAGATAATGGAGACTTGAAAGAATACTTCCATTGCTACCTTTGGACCTCACAGTGAAAGTATCCACAAATATAATTTCAAATTCCTACTGGCAACTTCATTCACTAATGAGAAATGAATCCTAAGAGTTCAAACATAACTGTAGTTCCCCCCTACTTTCCCTACTTTCATCCTCCCTCCAATCCTTCCCTCTTGTTCCCCCCAAATCATTTAATAATATAGTGTAACCTTTATCAGTCTTTCTAAGCACCTGGTCTAGACTTGGCACTGCTACATTCACAAGGAAATACTGAGTTGTAAGGGGTGGATACACCCTGAAACACAGAGTTCCTGAAACTTGAAGGGCAGAATGAATCAGGGTGGAAGGAAAAGATCAGGAGGGGCTGGTGATAAAAAAGAAAGAACAAAGTGAAAAAAAATAATGTTCAAAAATATGTGAATTCGATTTACTAAATGTCACATACATTTCCATTGTGGCAAGAACACATATATATGACATAGTTGGGAGATAAAGCTAGAGAAAACAGGTTGATTTAAATTAATAAAGTACCATTGTTCATAAAGGCAGAGTGTTAAATACAATCACAGTTATTATGCCAAGGTTGTAGACAGACAAAACATCCTGCAGTCCATAAGAGATGGTAATAGGAAGAAAAAAGGTCAAGATTTGCTCTGTTCAAGTCTATCTATAGATCATCTATCTAATAATCCTAGTATCATCCCTTCCAAAAAAAATATTTGTGGTATAGTGAATTCAAACCCAAGACTTACTAGCTTCAGTCACCGTACCTCTGTTCATTGTTTTTTCTGGGGGGGGGGGTATTTTTTTGTTTTGTTTTGTTTTTTTGAGACAAGGTCTCACTCTAGCCATGGCTGGCCTTGAACTCATAGCATTCTTTCTACCTCAGCTGCCAGAGTTCTGAGAATAAACATGAACATTACCAGTACACCCAAAAACAGTTGTTATACCCTATGTGAACAAGCCTGGAAAATTTATAGCTATGTTTGTTTTCAATTGAATGTAGATTACACATATTTATGTGAAAATGGTTTACAAATGTATAAATAATCAATCTAAGGTTTAAGAGAGATTTAGAAGATGATATCTTAATTTTTTATAAAGAATAAGTATATGGAGATGACAAATATGTACAGTGGAATTATTTCATAGTGAAAACTGCCAGTTATTTCACATAGTTTGAATCATAAGGAAATCTTTGCAATATTTTTGTGGATTCCCCAACTGTATTGTAGCTCTTCAGTGTGTACATTCTATAAATCCTCTTAGATACAGCATTAGGATAATTTTATGGTTTCCTGAGGCATCAAAGCCTTCATCCATGAAGATTTTCCAGAGTGTCCAATTGCCAATGCCACCCAAGTCCTGCTGCAGGTTATGGGCAATGGAGAATATACCAAAGTAAAGACATTCAGGTATCTCCACAAGGACTACAGCAGTTACTGTGTGTATGTATGTGCACTAATGCTTCCATGCAGAGAACTAGCATAACTTTTTTTTTTTAATTAGAATAGTTCATTGTAAAAAGGCATGCACTATGTTTAGTAAAAAAATCCTTTTTGGCAGGCCTTTAGGTTGATTCCATGTTTCCTATGCTAAAAAATGCTTTATAAGATATTTCTACCTGTGATTTTGTGGACTTGCATGATTACTTAATTTCATTATATTTTCATATGTTTTTATAGCAAATATATGAACTTTTTACATTTTGATACATGAAATACCATTTATTGCAATTGTGCTGAATCACAGTCTTGGTGAGCTACCATGCATCTCCATTAATCTACTTTAACTCCAGATATCATCTGGATATCTATGTTCCTATATATCATATTATATATGTAATATTATATATTAATTTGATGCTATATATTATAGAATTTGCTTTAATTTTCATTCATGATCAAATATAAGGCCATGTTTTTACATACATCTAATGTACATTTATATTTTGTTGATACAAAGGTCTCTTTCTAGAATTTGCCTGCTTTCCAGTGTGTTATTGAAAATTATTTATTTTAAATATTTTATTTTTATTTATTTATTTATTTGATAGAGAAAGAAGGAGAGAGAGAGTGTGTGTGTGTGAGAGAGAGGGCATGCCAGGGCCTCCAGCCACTGCAAATGAACTCCAGACACATGTGCCCCCTTGTGCATCTGGCTAACATGGGTCCTGGGGAATTGAACCTGGGTCCTTTGGCTTTGCAGGCAAACACTTTAATTGCTAAGCCATCCATCCAGCCCAAAATTATTTATTTTCAGTGTAGTATTTATGTTGCTTTACAGCAATGAAATTATTGTTGATTGATGATTTAGGTAATAAATGTTTGCAGAATAATAAAATCTTTTACTTGCTCTCAGTGTCTTGCTTAAAGAAAATTTTGATGTATTCTGATGGTAACAAAACAGGTAAGGAACTAGCTAATGTTTTCTGTTATTGTTGTCAGCACTTTGGTACAAATTGTGCTGAATAGGTAATTATATTGTTTCTCACAAACTCTAACTTCAAATTCTACTCTAACATTTTAATCACCATTAAATCTCTGGCAATTTTAAGAATATTTTTGATAAATTATATAATTACATAAAGTAATTCTGTATAATTTTCTTCTCGGGACATGGATCATGAAAACAACCTCATTATGTGACATACATTTATCAGTTACTCAAATCATATTGATAATACAATAAGTTATATTCACTACTACTATAAAGAAAGCTTATTGATACAGCAGTAGGTTATGCTCTCTGACCCACTCATTTGACTGTCTGTGCTTTTACTTGGAGTTTTGGTATACAGTCTTTATGTATTTTGAGGGTATTTTATTGGGTGTGAGTACCGTTTTTCTGCACTTTTCCCTTCTAGGATATTCTTTGAATCATAGGCATTCACTCAATCTAAATACATGGCAGGTATCAAGATAACTCTGATATTAATATTTTTCCTATTGTTGGTCTAAGAAATTACTACAGTCAATGCTATCAGACATCTGGAGTTCATTTGCAGTGGCTGGTAGCCCATTCTCTCTCTCTCTCAGTCTCTCTCTCTCTCTTCCTGCCTATTTCTTTCTCTCTCTCTCAAATAAATAAATAATAATTTAAAAAAAAATATTTAATAAACACATTAAATATACCAAGTTGTTAAACAAGACACAACCTAAAAGTTAGTTCAATACTCTTTATTTGAAAAACAGGTACTCATGAATATTTGAGAATGAAGTATCTATCATGTATTGGGTATCTAACAGTGCTTTATAGGCACAAATTTTCAGTGACTTATTGAGTGGCATGTTAATCTACTTGAGTTTCAGTATGATATTTGTTCAAAATAATAGACACATTTTATGACAAAAACTTACTGGTGAGACAATGGGTACATTACCATAATGTTTGTAGAACCTAGCCCTCATAGGTTGAAATACCTTACCAGGAAGCAAACAATTAAATTTTCTACTTAGGCAAGACAGGAGCAAGGCTTCATATAGGTAGTCTAGTGCAGAATGAAGAACATGGAACCACAAGCTACAATGGTGCTTTGGACTGAATTGTGCTCTCCTCCAAATTCATATAATGAAGGCCTTACCCTGTATTTGGAGATAAGGCTTGTAGTCAGTGATTAAGATTAAATTAAGTCAGAATGTTGATGCCTAAGTCCTACAAAATTTATAGGTTTATAAAATGTCAGTCTCTCTACAAGTACACAGCAAGAAAGTACAGGAAAGGATTCAATAAGAAGGTGTTCATCTCCAAGTAACCAGGGAGTCCTTACCAGGAACTGTATCAGCTACCAAATTAATTGTCATTCTGATGTTTAAAACTTTTAAAACATGTATTTCTGCTATTTGAGGCACCCAGCCTCTGGTGTTTTCTTATGGAATCCAGAGATGACCAAGACAAAGGATTACGGCTTCTACTCAGAACAATGAAAGTGTGCAAGGTGGGCCGGAGGGATGGCTTAGCTCTTAAGGCACTTGCCTGAAAAGCCAAAGGATCCAGGTTTGATTCTTCAGGATCCACGTTTGCCAGATGCACAAGGGGCACACGCGTCTAGAGTTCATTTGCAGTGGCTGGAGGCCCTGGTGCGCCTATTCTCTCTCTCTTTCTCTTCCTCTTTCTCTGTCAAATAAATAAAAATAAAATATTAAAAATGTAATAGTGTGAAAGGTGATTGCAGCCATCTTGTTCTGAAAAGAGAAAGATGATCAAGAAACTGCACTTCTGAAAGTCTAATTCATTGTATTATGTAAATTATCTACATCTATCAACTGAAGTATAGGTTGCAAGTTCTCTGAACAAGAATGAGTGATAAAAGAAGTTAATGATAATTATCAAAGTAAAATTTGTTGATCAGCTGAAGCAGAAAGGGCTAGATCCTACCAAATAATTATCTGATCTGAAATCTTTGGTAGAGTCACCTGTTACCATTCTGAAGGGTTAGTGAGAACATGGGATAAGGAAGTACATTAGAAGATCTGAGTAATGAAGAGGGAGGGAGACTGGAGCAGATGCTTTTTTCTGATCTGTGACATGTTACTTTGGCCACCACTTGCTTCTGGCCTTTGAGAGGATCTTATACTAAAACCCCTGATAATTAATCTTTAAGCACATAATTGTTAACTTAAATGACTTTATGCCATCTGCATATAAGACAACAGCATGTAGTTTGGACTTTGAAACTTCATTATTAACTATAAATTTTAGCAGTTCAGCATGTTGGAGGAATGTTTATGTTAGCTAACAATGGTAAAACTGGAGTTGATGGTTTCTCTTAAAAAGCTGTCAGACCACCAGAGCAGTTCTGCCATCTCTAGGGCCTGAGTTTCTCTTCTTTCTTTAGGAGCAGAGTTCTACACGTAACATTTTTTTTTTTTCTTTTAGAGACAGAGGGCGAAAGACAGAGTGAGTGAGAATGGGCAGCCAGGGCCTCCAGCCACTGCAAACAAACTCCAGATGCATGCGCCACCATGTGCATCTGGCTTACGTGGGACCTGGAGAATTGAACCGGGGTCCTTAGGCTTCTCAGGCATGCGCCTTAACAGCTAAGCCATCTCTCCAGCCCACATGTAACATTTTAATGCTGTGTCAGTTCACTTTTGCCTCTGGCAATTAGCAGAAAGGTTATAGCTTTGTGTAGTTTTCTAGGTAACCTGTATTCTCTAGTTTACTTATGACACTCTGAGTTTCATTGTATGTTTCTTAACATATCATCCAAATATTTTGTGCCAATTCCTATTGTGGTGTAGAGCTCTCAGGATGTCTTATATTTTGGAATACACTAAAAATAAAAATGGTTTAGATATTTGTTCATTCTGAAATTTTGATTATAGCCATTAAAATGTAAACAAGCTCACATAATAAAGTTTGTAAAAGTAGGAAATGTGCATTTAAGAAACATGCTTTTGCACATCTCTAGATGCTAAAAAGTGTGTCTAGAATAATATGTGCCATAGCAATCTCTCCTTCTGCTCTAAAATGTTAACCTTTTGATGGCTTTTTGTTAGAAATTGCTCTGTAGTGTCCTTATCATAGTGGATGCATTACTTATAACAAACAGAGACAATAGGTGCTTTAAAAAACACATGTCCACTCCCCTACACATAGATTTCCTGCATTTGTAAAAGTAGTTAGTGCACTTGAATGTTCCAATCACATTCTCCCACAGTAAGAACTCATCAAATCAATTTCTTACACAATGCCATGAGTCCTATAACCATTCCATATCTTTTTGGACATGTGAAAACAAAAGTCTGTCTACTAAGTAGACAGCAGTGGCATAAAACAGGTAAATAGAGATAGCCTTTGGGGCTTTGCCTCTCAGAAAAGTAAACTGAAATTGAAAGACCATATGAATAGTCCTCCAAGACCTTATTGATCAAGGACAAATGAAGGCTAATAGTAATGCTGAGCACCCAGGTGACTAGAACAAACTATGAGTAGGTAGAAACCATAAAGCCAATAAGAGAGCAAAACATACTGGCATGCCCATCCTCTGTATCTGCCTCTTTCTCTGTGTCTCTCAAATAAACACATCAAGAAAATATTTTAAAAATTAAAATAGATGAGAGAAACAAATGCATGCAGATGAAGGGTATTGTATGAAGAAATATTCTGAGAAAAACAACTCTTTGTATATTTTTCAGAAGCAGGGGCTACTGCGTCAGAGAGCCTATGCAGATTGAGTTTGTTGGTATTCCCCCATAGAAAGACAGGGGCAAATAAAGGTAGTCAGACTCTCCTTGACGTCTTAGGTAAATCCCATGCCAGCTGTACGAATGGTGTAATAGGTTTCATGGCCTTAGTGTGTGAGGCGGGCATGAGAAACAGAGTTTATCGGAGATAAAGATTGGGAAGCTCCACCTACCAATCCTTGTGGTTGTTATACTTGTTGGATTGAAGACTGACAGTGAGGCTACTTTGAGGTCTCCATGCTCAGTACATAACCCCTTACTTATGCTCTGTATGGATGCCTAATTTACTCATTGGTTTGCCAGTGTAATCTTGGTGGAATTAGCCTTTGGTTAGTCTGGTATGCTTTGTCTCCTAGAGCAAGCACCTGTTGACTTCTCCCCAGAAAAGAGTTAGTGAAACAGGGGAGCACAGGTGCAGAGAAATACAGTTACAAATATGGAGACAGAGGTAGAGAAGGAGAGAGAGAGTGGTAGAGGAAAAGGGACCAATAAAGAAGAAAGAGACAAAGAGAAGAGTAGAGGAGAGGAGAAGACAAAAGGAGAGAAGAGGATGAAAGGAGACAGATTGAACTAATAACAGAAAACTCAACGTTCAGGAGGCAAAGGGCAGAGAACTTGGTAGAAAAAGAGAACTGCTGATTTTCTGTATTACATCACATGCAATATAGGCACTCAAACATTCAGTTTTATTTAACATTTTACTAACAACTAGAAAGAAACACATTTTAAATTCAATCAGTGATTATTGATATTTTAATTATTTCTGAGGATTTTGTTCTCAAGTTGTTTGAACCATTTTGTGTTTAATTTGATTTTTCCCTTATAATTGTGATATAATTAGGTGGAGTTCTCTTTATTTCTATCCTTTGACAGGAGTTAGTAAGATTCCTGGATCTGCAGACTGATGAAATTATTTACTACATCTGGATGTTTTCTGTCACTATTTCTTCAACTGCATGTTTTAGCCTCATCTGTCTCATTGCCTGTGTGACTCTAGTCACACATAGCAGATAATCTCATATTATACCACACATCACTATGACCTACTTGCTTTACTTTTTAAAGCTTTTAGATGACATAAGTTTGGTTTATCTCTCTTAAATTCACAGATTGTTTCTTCCATAAGGCTGCATCTGAGAGTAAAACATCCAGTGAACATTTGATTCAGATACCATGGTTTTCAGCAATGTGATTTCCACTTGTTTCATTTCATAATTCCCATTTTTCTACTAAAATCTCCTATTTCATCCAATATGATTTTTTTTTCATTAAAAACACAAATTATGGGCTGGAGAGACAGCTTAGTGGTTAAGGCACTTGCCTGTGAAGCCTATGGAACCAGGTTCAATTCCCCAGTACTCATATAAGCCAGATGAACATGTGCATGTGTCTGGAGTTCATTTGCAGTGGCTAGAGGCTCTGGTGCACCCATTGTCCCCCACCAATCTCTGTAATAAATATATCAATAAATATAAAAATAAATATTTTTTTTAAAAAAGAGCCATATGCTGATAGAAATCTAAGCAACTGTTTGTTCTTTTGGACTCAGAATTTTTTTTTATTCTTCCATATGGTGACTTTGTTTTTAGTCCTACCTAGGACATGGTCCTTGTCCCTGAAGCTTGGTCCTTGGGACTCAATAGTACACCCTGTATCCTCCAGCCTCTGTACTCTGGCTGGGCTGAAACTAACCACTTTCAGTATCTGTATTCATTGCTTACACTTGAAATGGTTGCTCTGGGTCTGGTTTTCACAGTTTCACTGTGCACATGAACAACCTAGCCCTTACCCATTGATCTGTGGTTATTCCTACATAAATTTCTGGGTTTTTCTTCTGGCCGTTTTCCTTCTTCATACAAGTAATGTAAAACTGGAATGTACATACAGTTCCAGAATGTAGGAGAAACTTCAACTTCAAAACTTAATCTCTGCCTCTCTGCTAAATTTGAGCCCCATGATCACTTATACTCCCTCCTTCTGCAAAAACTAGGAAATAACTGTGGGAGATTACTTCAGCAAATGAGGAGCTCAGCTGACTGTTTTCTCCAGCAAAATCAACCATTTCTACTTCTGGCCATCAGTGAGAGAAAACCAATTGCCCTGTCCATTTTGACTGCTCTATGATTAATTTCAGGAGGAGGAGAAGTTGACCATCAGCAATTTCCTCATTGAGAGTTGCATGAATTGTAGACATGACTTGTTAGCAAGTAAAATTTTTCTAAAAGCAGTTTCCTTATCTACCTGATTTTAGTACATTCTCTGTGTAGTTCAGTGGTAATTGTATTCCCTGATAATTTTACCCTGAGCCCAAAGATGGCTAATATGTTTCTTTTAACAAGGATAAAATTTAAATACCCTGTTTTGTGTTGTCACGTTTTATTGTCACTTATTTAAGTTTCCTATCTGGAGATGAGAAATAGTCACATGCTCCAACTCTAATGTCTTGGAATAGGTGTACCATCCTCATGCTGTCTCTGATCTTTCCCCTCCACATCTTTTCCTCAGATTCACGCCTCCTTTATATACTCATGTTAAATGCAATAAAAGCCAACTAAACAAGTCTAGCATCTTTCTTTTCTTTTACATTTCCATGCATAGTTATGAAATCATGTGGCATTTTTTTTTTGCTAGTTCTTACTGTTGTTAATTCTTAGAATATTGCTGCTCATGGTGGCGCAAGCCTTTAATCCCAGCACTTGGGAGGGAGAGGTAGGAGGATCACTGTAAATTCAAGGCTACCCTGACACTGCATAGTGAGTTCCAGATCAGCATGGGCAAAGTGAGACCTACCTCAAAAAATTAAAAAAAAAAAACTTAGAATTTGTGTGCCACACCTTAATAATAGTTCTCTAGTGACCTCTTATCTATCCTTCATGATATGGCTATATAATCTCTTCCTTATTACTATGGTCATTTCAGCATTCACATTCTAGCAAAGTTTTGATTGTAATATGTTTCTTTCCTTAGCACGCAACCCAATAATATTTTTCTACAACAAAGTTTCACCTTAGCAAATGTTCCAGCTACATATTAGCTCAAGTTCTCTTGTACATTTTCTTTAGGATCCACAAGAAAAAAAAAAAAGCAGCACTTATCTGTTACAACTCAATTCTGATGTGACAAAGAGGTTAGCAAGATTTTAAAATAATGCAGTAGTTCCTCAAACTTCTGCTTGAATGTAACAAAAGACAAATATCCTAACATTTGATCTTCAAAATCAAATGATATGACCAAGTTTGATATAAGCAGGATGAAAAGTGGAATCCTGACATAGCAGGGCCCCTGTGGTGAAGGCCCTTGAAGGAAGGGGCCTTACAGAAAGAGTGTGTATTTTAGACATTACTTCAATGCATCACATCAGGTTTATGATTCAAAAGCATTTCTTTGATGTTTTGAGAACATTCTTTAAGAAGGCAAGATAGAAGCAGGGGAATCTATTAAAAGACCATTTCAATAATCCAGGTTAAGAGACAATGGCACCTTGAAATAGAGCTGTGGCAGGAACTGAAGCAGAGGGGGGTTTGGGATACATCAGTAGGATGAAGTGATTGATTGCACGCTGGACATGAGAGACAAACAGAAGACAAGAATCACTTTAAGGCTCTCACTTAGGATGAGATTTATTGAATAGCCATCCTTGCTCTGTGAGGATCAGCTCCTTTCCTGTACAGCAATACTACCAGATGCAATATACCTTACTTCATGCAAGCAAGGGTAAAGGGAATACCTCTCTTTTGATAAGACTCAAATTTTAATACACCTGTGCTTATTCACAAACAAATTATGATGAGCAAAAATTAATATTGTCCTGTGTCGTTAAACAAACCATTCTCAATGTTGGGTGCAGCAATTGCATGAACTTCATGTCTGTGTTTCAAAATAGTTAAAACTTACCCTGGAAAAGTTTTGTCTGAGGTGGTGACATTTGAGTTCTAAAAAAGATTCTGGTTATTAATGGAGAAGAAAAAAATATAAATGGAATAAAACAATTTAAAATTGAGAAAAGAAATAATGATATAACTAAAATGAAGCCAGTACTTTTAGAATAAGGTAAATTAGTACAGAGCATATAATATAACAGTAAAAATATAAATAAAAGAAATAAGGACTTTAGGAGACATTATAATTTCTGCTGCCATTTCAAAATATGCCAACATCTAGTGGCTGTGACATTTTTGTGCCCAGAGGCTTTTACTTCAGGACAGAGAATATTGAACAATGCACAACAATTTGTCTCAAAAGATGACAAAATTTGGGGTATGTGACACACACACACACACACACACACACACACACACACATTTGAAGTTCCTTCATTTTGAAGTGTAAGATGAATGATAAATGTCATTTCCTTGAGTCAGCCAATCAGACAAAACTTGAGTCTTCCTCCTAGTGTCTAAATTAACATACTTTCTTGGATTCTTCAGTTCCTAGTCTTCTATAAGTATGTTTAAGGCTTAAAAATAGTAACAACAGCAATATAAAACAAACCCACTTGACCGTGAGAAAGAAAATAATGTCAAGAAGTATTTCAAAAAAAAAAAAAAAAACAAAACAATTCTGACCATTTAATGAAACAAAACACATTGGAGACAACAGCAAATCATAAACAAGATGTCAGGGCTGGAGAGATGACTTAGCCGTTAAGGCTTTTGCCCACAAAGCTAAAGGAGCCAGGTTTGATTTCCCAGGACCCATGTAAGCCAGATGAACAATGTAATGCATGTGTCTGGAGTTCATTTGCAGTGGCTGGGGGCCTCCATTCTTTCTTTCTCTCTCCATTTGTCCCCCTTTCTATTTCATAAATACATAAATAAAATGTGAAAAAAAGAAACAGGACTTCAGGATTTGTTATAAAATCTGCGTAAATGATGAGGATGGGGCCAAATGACACAGGAGAAGAGTACAAATGGATAAATTTAAGATACCTTGATAATAGAATTGATATAGTTCATTAGGCTGGAACTGTTGTATGTCTGTGTTATATAGGAATAGTCTCCCAGTTAAAGCATTCCCTACTGGAGGGAGGCTCATAGGACTCAGAAAATAAATAATCCACAAGTCATGGGAAGCTCCTGAAATATTCAAGATTCTCAAGGTCCCTCCTTAAGGTTATAGAAGTAACAATTTCTGAGGAGAACTCTTAGCAGCAGATCTACCTACAAAGCCTGCAGTGAGCTCCAGGGATGCAGGTTTGGTGCATCCTGGGGCTGGCTCTCTTTGTGGTGATGTAACTGTCTTTAAGCCATCCATGCTCCTGTGAGTAACCCCTCACCCATGCTCCTGTAAGTAACACCAATGAACTCATTGTTTCTCCAAGCTGGAGTTTGGTATAATTATACAATAATATTTTATCTATGTCCCATTTTGGGTGAATAGGCATCTGTTTATATCCTGTCATATTTGGAGATGTCAAGAAAGCATTTTAACATGTTTGATACTAGGAAATGAGTAGAAATTTTACTTAGTGATCCTTTAATTTATATATGCTACTCAAAGCCAAGGGTCTAGATGATATCAATTAGAAAATAATCTACATAGAACATGAAAAGGAATAAGATAAGTAGAAATTTATCTTATGAATTTTTTCAGAAAAAGAAGTATCGTGCAATTTTAAAGATTAACTTACTTAAGTATGATAAATGTGAAATCCAAGGATACTAGGAGAGAATGCATTATAGTATCATATACATCACATACACTGGAAATGAAGAAAACCTTTGTATGAATGATACCATAGAAATTACAGAGTTTTCCTCATATATATGTGTGTGTGTGTGTGTGTGTGTGTGTGTTGGGGGAAAACCATCACAATAAGATAATTAAAATGTAAATTTAGGATGTGTAGACTGTATGTGGAAGATACGCAGAAATGATATCTACTTGACATTTTGTTTAAATAATGGTAGAAATAGTTCTGATGACTTGATGGCTGGACCTGATAAAACCTATAACACAATCAGACTCAGAAATATTCAACTTACAAAAATCAAGAAGGACAATTTGAAGAAACAAGGACATTATTGTACTGATTCCAAAACTCTTTTTTTTAACTAATTCTCTTGATTTTGCTTGAAGCTATGGTCTTGGGCATTATATTTATTAATTACAATACAGTATCTATGGGGTCATACCATTGACTAATTCAGGGATAATTACAACATTGAATGGCTAGTGCCATTGGAGTTAACTTTATAAAAAAGTGTTGCAATGTTTGATTCATCCCTAATGCAATAAGATGCTCATAGAACTGAATTTCTAGTGAGAGTACAAAGAATAAGCAATTCTGAGCTTTTCAAATTCTTACTTTACTTCAGAATACAATTACCACAAAGCTATCATCAGAAAGTAGTAACTCAGAAATGGCATTTATGTTGGATTTTAATTATTTGATCTCAAATTAAATCCATGTCTAAGCTAATGATAAAAAGTTGAATGCATAAATATTTGCTAAGTGTTAAATTCTTTAATAGTCTTTCTCTCATTCAGTGTTTAATAAATATTTATTGTGTGTTATGTACACTTCTCCCAACAACTTGCAATTAAATCATTATTGTGAGACCAAATAAATTATTTTGACTCACAGTTAATCCTTAAATTATTAATCCCCTTTTTCTGCTATATATATATGCATATATATAATTTATATTTATGATTAAATGTATTTGAACAAATAAAAGCCATGGCAAACAGAATACTGTTAATATTTCTAATGGGCTCATAACTTTCCTACACATATTCTTTGAAGATAAATGACTTAAACATCATTTGTGTTCCTTGCTTTAACAATACAGAATCTCATTTAAGTAAACCAATCATATAGGCAAATGACTAACCACATGTTAATTAACATAGGAAAGAAATTTTAAACAGATTTTTAAAAAAATAGATACCATCTTAAAGAGATTTTTGTGAATCACAGTATCTATGCAGATCCTTCACATAAAACATTCTTTTAATCCTGGACTGATGTGATGGCTATGTAAGTTAAGAAGCCACAAACGTGCAGTAAGAAATGGAGTCCATAGAAACTGAAATCCACCCACGTCTGTTCTCTGTAGGGCCATTTGGAGGATGCTACATCTCTCCTCCTTGAAAATTTTATAAAAAATGGCACTCTAAGTTAAAGGTGGCTTAGATTCAACATTTATCTCTGGTTTACAGCATCATCCATGTGTGGAGCACATTGCTTTTCTTTGAACCATGTGACTGTTAGGTTACCAATGAGATATTCTGCTACTTCTTAACACTTTAGTACCTGTAAGCAGGAGCATCATCCTACATAAGTATTCTGCAAGAAGAACAACAGTATCACTGTCAACTTCCACTAAACTTCCCCCAATGTTTATTTGGCATCCCATGTTGTTGTTTGTGGCCACATCTGTTATTCACCCTGTAACAATTAGTCGCTCTTTTCTGGACTGTACAAACTTGGAAAATTTTCATTATTCTAGCCACTTATTTATATAGACTACCTCTCATTTTATTATGGTCCTCATGCTGGAAGTCAGGTTATGCTATTAGGCATATAATTATAATTTTACTCACAGTATGTATCACAGCTCTAATAAGCTAGGATCCAGAGAATGTTTATATTGCCTCCAGTTGAATCCTATTGGAATTTAAAGCCCCCATTACTCTGAACTCTCTCAAGCTTCTAGATATGAGTTCAGGCTACACTCCTAAATTTTTTCTAGTGAAACTATTATGTAAAAGGCAACACTCAAGTAAGAAGTGTGTTTTTAATGTAGGACTGATGTTACTCCCAAGACATTTTACTAGAGGTAATTGGGGGAGTCTATACTTATTTAAATGCACTAAAATATTTAAACTACTACTTTCAACTTTAATATTTCAATGTTTTAAAAATTTTGTTAACTGCTTTTAATTGTTAAACCTTTTTGCTTGTATTTAGTCAGGTTCTGTTCCTATCACCATTTCCTACCTAAGAATTTCCCTATTACAGCAACAGTGTTTGTCTACTTTAAGCTGAGCTACCATTTTCATAAAGATCATCTACACATCTTTCTTAGTTCTGAATATCCAGGTCAAACCAACTCTGTATGTAATACACTTGACTGATCAGCACAGGTTCTGACAGCCAAGGCAAGATTACCTCTCCATGCAGGAATATGTTACTTAACCAACTCAAACTTGAAAGATTGTGTTCAGTAACCTGTCCTACCTCCTCAAATTTCCATCATCTCAGTCTCTTGCTCTTCATGTTCCCAGCATCCACATGATTCCTGGATGGTTTTCTTGTTATGCATAGGCTGTGTAGCCTGTGCTGGTAATTTCCACTTGGACACCTTCGTGTCCGTACACAACCTGTACTGACCATTACCAGGCAAAAAGCTCATGTTATCAAATGCTAGGAACCAGCATTGAGACTGAACTATTAGAAAAGGTGGAGGGTAACAGCAAAATGTAACAATATCATTGCCACAAAGTTCATGGATTAATCATGATGTGGAAAACAGTCACTTTCATACACATTAGTAAAACCAATCAAATATAATATCATATATAAATTGTAATGAAATTGTATAATTCAATATTGTAAAAAGAATAATCTAAGGTACTTAGAAATAAATCTAATAAATATGAAGTTCTTAAGGGAAAAGTGAAATTTAATTTTTAACTATTTTCAGGAAGATTAAAAAGGTGAAACAATTTTATGAGATAGTTCCTATTAAAATGTAAGGAGATGGAATCTACATTTTCACATATCTGCAAATATTCTAATTAATACTTATTACAATGATATGGTCCTGGCTCAGCATGCCCATCTTTAACATTGGGATTGAATGGATATCTTAGAAATAAACAACACATCTCTATTCAATACTATATGATCATAGGAAATATTATGAAAATATTTTACACATTGATTTAGGAAATATGGGTAAATATTTCCTGAACAAGATCATTAAAACATTAACAGAATAGACATAATTAAAATCTTTATTTAAAAATATAATTTGTATAATAAAAGTCACTAAAACAGGCTGGGCATGGTGGCACACGCCTTTAATCCCAGCACTCTGGAGGCAGAGGCAGAAGGATTGCCATGAGTTCAAGGCCACCCTGAAACTCCATAATGAATTTCACGTCAGCCTGGGCTAGAGTGGGACCCTACCTTGAAAAACCAAAAAATAAATAAAGTAAAATTATTCTTTGGGCTGGAGAAATGGTTTAGCGGTTCAGCGCTTGCCTGTGAAGCCTAAGGACCCCAGTTCGAGGCTCAATTCCCCAGGACCCACGTCAGCCAGATGAACAAGGGGGCACATGCATCTGGAGTTCGTTTGCAGTGTCTGGAGGCCCTGGCATGCCCATTCTCAATCTCTCTCTCTCTCTCTCTCTATCTGCCTCTTTCTCTCTCTGTCACTCTCAAATAAATGTATAAATAAATAAAATTAAAAAAATTTTTAAAGTCACTAAAACAAATATAAAAGATGCTTATTGTACTAGGGCAGGATTTTTTTGCATCACTTTAGTTTTTTTTATTAGTTATGCACACAGTGTGTATACAGTCATATTGCTACCATCGTTAGCCTCGTCCTTATCACCCTTCCTCCACAGGGACCCTCCTCATTGGGGAATATGGGTCGTGCATTTTGGGGTTAGCCATCAGTTATGGGGAAAAGGCAGTGTCTCTGTGCATAATGACTCAACATGTAGCTCTAACACTCTTTTCTAATTTTTTTAAATTTTTATTAGTTTTGTACTCAGTGAATACAGTCAAGTTGGTACCATTGTTAGCCTCCTCCCTGTCCTCCCCTCTACACCTGGCCTCTCCTTGTTGGAGTATATGGGTTATGAATTGTGGGGTTAGCCATCAGTCATGGGTAGGAGGAAATGTCTCTGTGTATCATGACCCAATGTGTGGCTCTGACATTCTTTCCAGAGGGCAGGATTTTTTAATGATAATAATTGACCAAGGATTGATCCTTGTAGGAAGAACTTCTTTTAGTTAAATTAGGCAATTAAAAATATGCTAGTGTAATAAACAAACCAATGAAAGACATTGTCATGCCTCACATAAGGAAACCTGAAGCTTGATAAATGTAAAGGTGTGTTACCTGATTAATAATGAATTAGGGTAGGAGCCTGGGTCTAAAAGTGTACTTACAAAGTCTAAAAGCTGCTCAAGTACTCACTTGTACTTGTAACTTTGTGCAAAGCATTTCTGAACATCTGGGTATTTTATACCGAATTAAAATTATAATAGCATTTAACTTACAGATTTATTGAGAAAGTCAAATGGTTTAATACAAACAAATGTTCAGGGTATCACCTAGCATAAGGTGAAAGTGCAGTGAGTACCTCCTGTTACTAATGATGCTAGGCAGGTGCCTGTGTGCAAGCAGCAGGAATAGATTCTTGCTGATTAGAAAGAATGCAGGCTTCTAAAATATAGAATAGAAAAGCTAATGGGAAAAAGGTAGGTTAAAGAGATAATATCCAGGAAAAACATCCAAATACACAAAAATTAGCATTAGTGTTGTCTTAAATTAAATTCGAATTGTAATTTAAAAATAGCCTTTGTATATAATGCATAAGAATATGATGGGAAAAGATATATATCAACTGTGAGACAAAATCACCTTAGGAGATAGATGAGGAGGAAGATGAACTTACTGTGTGTATTTCCTTAAAGATAAAGGACCTGTCGTAAATAAATCAAAATGCCAATATTTGTTTAAATCCAGTTGACATGAACACGGATGTCTATTATTCACTAAAAATGTTAAATATTTCATGGTTTCAAAGTTTTTAAACAAGCTGAATGCAGAGCATTATTTTTTCATGCTTGTCAGAAATATTTCTACTTTATTTTATAGTTATGCATGTACATGTTTTCACTCTGCCACTAAATATACTTTCTTGACAGCTCAAGCAATTTCTTTTCTAAATTTTTAATCCCTCATCTCCTCCAACATACATATCAAAGATGCAATAAATTTTTGATGAATGAATGAATGAATGAATGCTTTACTGGAAACTATGGCATTTAAATACTTCTTTGTTAAAAGAAAAACAAGCAAAAACTATTTTACTTAAAAATTTCTAATATAGAAAAAGCAAATAAGTTTTTGAATATTGAATAGTGACAAAAAATATTCTTAGAAAAATAATTGGTTATGTATCCTAAATAAATTCCCCACACTTCTCCTTTACTTGATTGTGTATTTCAAAGAACAAAATAATTAAAAATTTTTCTCTTTAGGCCTTGCATCATACTGTGTCTTATCTGTAAAATATATAGTAGTGATACAGGCCAATGTTCAGAAATTCTTCAAATGTGAACATAATATCCAGGCATGGAAGGAACTCGAGGCTGGCAACAATGAAAGAATTCTTAATTCATTAGTGAATAATGTATTCTCACAACAAAATATCACAGCATGCTTCACATAAGATCAGGTAGTGTTTCTCACTCACAAGTATTTGTTCAATCTTTTTGGTCTATTCTGTTTACAGGTACTAATACTTTCTTGCCTTTTAGTGATCTCTCCTGGTACAATCAAATAAAATAAATCATGATAAAAATGGTCTTTCCACATGCAACAGATCCAGATCCATGGCTTGGAAAAGTGAAGAAATGTTATTTGCCAGCTGAGCACACCCACCAATTCGCTGTCCTATGTCATCAGAGCACACATGCTACATTGTCTGTTCCATGTCAGCTGAGCACACACATCACACTCTATTCTATGTTAGTTGAGAAAACACCAAATTCTCTGTTCTATGTCAGCGGAGCGAACATACCACATTCTCTGTCCTAGTCCTATGTCAGCTGAGCACACACAATATTTTCTGTTCTCCATCACCTGAGCATACACACCACATTCTCTGTTCTAAGTCATTTGATCACATATGCCATTCTTTCTCACACATGTGACACATGTATACAAAACATGTTATATTTTTCACATCTACAAGTAGGCACAAGAAAACACACCATTTCACTTAGTTTCACATACATACATACACACACACACACACACACACACACACACACCAGATTCATGCACTTTGTTAACTAAGGAGGACACACAAAATAACTTGAACTAAACTAAAGACTTGGAGGGATGGGAATTTAAGATAAAGATTTCCTATTTAGATGTGTGTTGTTTTACAAGTCAAAGTATGTGAAAGAATCATGTGAACAATACTTTTGAATATACTTTTTTAGTTTAAATTTCTTTTTTAATTTCTTTCAAATAGTTCTTTGAATTTCAGATACATTTCAACTTATTTATTGATTTAGTTTTAATTTATGCAAAATTTCTGCATCTGTAACATGTCTAATGTTAATTCTTGTTACTATTCTCCTCATTCACATTAATATCACCTGTTTGGATATTCCTCATTCAAAAAGTAATTTCCAGTATCATAAAATATTAGCATTTGAAAATTAATTAATTTACTAATAATTCTGCATCTTTTGTGTATGATGAAGAAAATAAGACTAATGTGTGGATGCTACTATCAAAAACTAAAGCTAGATTGTAATTTTGGAGCAAATTTACATAAAAATATTCTCCCTCTGTTATACATTACATGAAAATTTTCTATGCTCTTTGATAGTAAATTACAAATTGCTAAAGGCAAATATTATTTCAGGGAAAATGTTTTAAACTATTTTATTTCTAATATCATCACTTAAGATATGTTCAGCCTGTTATAATGGCTAGTAGATTGATTTTTCTTGTATAATTATATTTATTCCTTTACTTACTAATATGCATTTAACATATGGTATGTGGTAGTCACTTCTAAACACTGAGCCGGAAGCCTGTGTCCTTTTGGGGGTAGAGTGAAAGGGTAGAGAGAGAGTCAGTCTAACTCTGGCTAGGCTGGTACTCTATGTATACCAGGCTGAACATGGAATTGCATTAATCCCCCTTCCTCTACCTCCTGAGTGCTGGTACTATGTGAGTATACCTGGCAGTCCATATAGTCTTTAAGAGAAGGGCAAATAGCAAGCTGTATGCCTGTAAGTCTAGCTCTACACATTGCTGCCTATCAATAAATATTTGCTGAATAGATGTATTAAAGGAAAGTAATGTCAGTTATATAATGTCAAAATAATATTTAAAAAGAAGCGGATTACCCAATGCTTCTTTAGATGTCAATAAACATGACTAAACCAATTGTGAATTTGACCTCTTAGTTCCATTTAAGACTGAGCATTCCTTGGGGAAAATGCCTTTCACTCATCCATAGCTTGTGGTTTTATTGAACGTAGGGATAAAAGTAATAATAGCCTGGAAACCCCTTATTCACACATTCAGCAAACAACAGGGTGAGCACTTGTCCCAAAATCAAACACACCTTAGTTAATGGATATTATGGGAAAAAGTAAAACAAACATCCCCAATGGTCTTTGATTTCAATTTTTTTTTTAATTTAGGGTTTTGATAAACTGGGCATATAATTGCTGATTAAAGATGAGGCATCATGAAGAGAATTTCAAATAAGACTTAACCTTACTTGAAATACTGAACATGAGAACATATAGACCTTGTAAAACAAGCAAATGTAACACTTTATATTGTCAAAATCTCTTATGTGTCTGTTTCTGACAGGAACCCTGCAAACCTGCTAAGGGGGATATTTCCATGGCTCAGGTTAATGGCATTGGAAAGACAGGCAGAGAGAAAAAGAGAGAGAGAGAGAGAGAGAGAGAGAAGAGAAAGAGAACACACTAATGTACTAACAAGTGATAAATTACTGAATGAAAGGTTTCTGTCATTTCTCCAAATATTCTTGACAGGCTTTATTGTAAAGTGACATTTTTGGTTGCATTCCTTTTTCTTGGGGATCCAGAGAGAAATGCCTGTGTCTCTTCACCCCAGATGGCAAAGACAGGTTTTATTCCTGAGAATCCATGTAATCCAGATGCACATGGTAGTGCATGTGTCTGGAGTTCATTTGCAGTGGCTAGAGGTCTTGCCATACCCATTTTCTCCTTCCTTTCTCCCTCTCCCCCTCCCTCCCTGTCTCCCTCCCTCCTTTCTTCTCTGTAATAAATAAAGAAAAAATTTAAAAACATACACACATATCAAACTATAAAACAGAAACTCTTGCTTCTACTAGTGTTAATAAAATGACTATCATAAATAATATGCCCTTTCATATTAGTGCCACCAATGAGCCTTCCTATGTTGACTTGATTGTGACAAGGATATCCTTCTAAAAGCATACATCTTCAACTTGCTGCTACTGAAAAAAAAGTGTTAGATAAGACACAAATGCAAAGATAGGTGAAATATAGGGCATCTCTGTAGTGAGTAGGAAATAAACCACAAGGCTGACTCATGAAATAAAAAATTCTTTGAGCCAGGAGTAGTGGCACACGCCTTTAATCCCAGTACTTGGGAGACAGAGGTAGGAGGAGCACTGTGAGTTTGTAGCTAGCCTGGAACTACAGAGTGAATTCCAGGTCAGCTTGGGCTAGAGTGAGACTTTACCTTGAAATAAACAAAAAGGACAACAAACCCAACAAACAAAAAAATCTTTGAAGGAGGAACCAGGAAAGTTTGCAAACAGCACTAGCAGGTCAAAATGCGAAGAGGAAAAGTAACAATACCCATGGGCACAAACAAGCATTTGCACAGGTAGACACTGCACACCTCTTACTCCAGGAGAAGAGAAGGTTGGCAATCTACAAGAGAGGGAAAAGAAATGGGGATTGATGATAGCATGGACAGTTGCACTGAATGGCCTGGAAGTCGGTTGTTTTGTGGTTCAGACAAGGGTAAAGGATTTTTGTAATCTAATCTGTACCACTTATTTCGAAAACACCCTCTTCTCCAGAAATTGCTCACCATTCTGCCTCCAGATGAACTACAGACATGTTGAGTCGTCAAGATGCCCATTGCTTCAGCTCATGCCCTCATGGGCAAGCCTGGACTCCCAAACAAGTCAACCCTGACCCTGGCTTCCCACTTTGAAGTAAAAATGTCATCAATGTCTATATTGGGCATCTGTGGAAAGGCTAAAGAAGGTGATATCTCTTGGAACAATAGACCATGATGGTTCATGTTGAACTTGAGTATGTTACATATGATGTTAAAGCTAACAGAGATATTAAGTACCCCCTCTCTCTCTTTCTGTCTCTCTCACTGTAAATATATAAATAAAACTATTAAAAATATTTACTATCTGACTCCAAACTCCAGTCAAATTTCAATTCATATAGGAATAAGATAAAATGTTGGATGTCATCATGAATGAATGGAATATACTTTATTTTGCTGATATATGGATTAATACAACACTACATTACAACTGTCAGGATCAAGTTAGAATCTACATCTAAAGTTTCTGCTTGCAAATAGAGTATGAGGTGTGTGCGTGTGTGTGTGTGTGTGTGTGTGTGTGTGTGTGTGTGTGTGTGTGTGTTTTAACCCCGCTGTTTCTTACCCCAGCATGCCATACTATAAAATCTACATAGTTTGTGACATCACAGTCATCCATAAGCATCTGACACCTGGAGACAGGTTGTGTTGAGGTGGTCATGAACTATGATTGTTTGTGAGGTCTTTGTTTCAGGGACATTATGAAATGCATTCTATAGAGTTCAAGTTAACCAAATAAGGTTACACAGTGGCTCTTGAATTTTGAAGTAAACATAGAATAGATTAGACAGACATTGTTAAGCTTCCATTATAATACTGGCTGTTAACAACCACAATTAAGGAAGACTACATATCAATTATCATTTGTCTGGAACTTCAACTTCCCTAAGCATAAAAGGAAGTGAGGCAGCCTGCATTGCTGTCTCCTCTCTTGGCTAATTAGTACGGTTTTTAATGGTTTCATCTGCCCAGGATCAATTGTCTAATAGGAACAGTACTTTGTCAGTTAATAAGGTGAGGAACTGCAGAATGTGATTATGTCTGGCTCCAAAATAGCGCTTCAAGCATACTAAAACAATCATATGACAGAAAAGGCTGAAAGGCTACAGCAGTATTTATTGTCCTTTATTGTTTAATTTTGCACAGTGTTCCAACATCATTTATGGAAAAAATAAAAAGGAAAATGTTTGAGGAAGATCAAAAATGAAATGAGTGGAGATTTATACACACACACACACACACACACACACACACACTGGAGTTAAGGAAAAGCCACATTGTACACGGTTGCTTTTCCAGTATTATCACACACAAACCTCTGTAATGACAGACTCTACTTTCCCAAAATGCTACATATAAAAACAAGATATTCTGACTTTGTCTTAATGGTATGTAAATGGTTCATTTTCCGACACAGAATGAACTCAGGGAAATGGGAACTAGGGACATCCAGTTGTTTTCAATTGCCTCAACTATTATCAAATTTTAAAAACACCTCTAATTGAGTACATGTGCTGGATAGTAGACTGTCTTGAAAAGAACTATTTGAAAACCTTGATTTACTTGCTTCCAAAACTGAAATGGGGCCTGGCTTCTGGAATGAGTAAAAAATAAGTAGATGAATATACAGGCCACACAGAGTCTTTATCTGGAGAGGTAGTACAGACCAGTGTTCAAGGCCATGGGGTCAGGAGCTGAATTTACTGGGCATAAATCCCAATATCAGCACTCACTAGCCTATATAATGAAGGAAACTTACTGTATACTATTAGCCTCAGTTTTTCTTATGTGTGAAATTGAGAATACAAATATAGGATTAATAAATTTACAAAGAAATTCATTCTATAAGAAAGGAAAAATAAATTTTGAAAAAGTAAGATATTAATAGAGTAAATCAAACACAAACACTTATTTTGTGACTTTAATGAGATGCAAATAATGTAAAACATATATTGGTTTAGCTTTTCCTTTTGCCAAACTTGTTGTTGGTCATTAACTCATTAGTTTTCTTGGCTTTGAAAGGCATTTTTAATTGCTTTTAGTATTATAAAATATAATATAAAAGCGCCTTTGACAAGATGAAATCTGTTGACCAGCTCCTATCTGCAGAATTACTACATTTAAGAGGCACAGCCTTTCAAACTTCAGGAACCTCTCCCTGAAAAAGTAAAAATTCTAGTTTCTCTTAAAAAACAACTATAAATTGGCCTTATAGTACCAAACCTACTTTGTTAGAAGCCATCTGTCTTTCAGAGTTACAAAGAGGATGCTTTCTTGGGTTCTGAAATTTTTTTTTATTAATTAGTTTTGTATTCAGCAAATACAGTCAGTTTGGTACCATTATTAGGTTCATCCGTGACCTACCTCCTCCCCTTGGCCCCTCCTTGTTGAGGTATATGGGTCATGCATTGTGGAGTTAGCCCACAGTTATGGGTAAGATAAATGTCTCTGCATAAGAGGGTTCTGAGCTTTTGTAGCCTAAAGGCTGTATTGTTCTATCATCTTCTAAGATGAGCCTGGAAAAACCTCTTCTGTAAATGTGGGGCTCTTCCTGGGTATCTGACTGCCCACTTGTTTCCAGTAGTAAAACACTCAAATCAATTGCAGCTGAACTTTTCAAAAACTCTATAGGTGAGGCTAGGAATATAAAAATTTAGAGCTAAAATTTAAACTTACATTCTATATGTCTTTTGGAACCTTTCCACTAGTAGTCAACTGAAGAAGCTATTCTATCTCTACATTTCCTTGGACCTAGCAGAGAGGAAGGAATTGGTATAAAAATGGAATTATGCTATTAGCATCAGTATCAACTGTGGTAGTTGATGTTTTGAACATTCAAATATAGATATTAGATCTTCAAAGTTAGAATTATAAAATTTAGGTTATTGTAAGAAACAAGCCAAATCTAAAAGTGTTAAGTGCAATACATAACACAGGCTATTAACAATGGGTTTCCCCCAAGAAGAGGATTATTTGCTAGAAACAGCTGCTTAGTTATCTCTTGGAGTTTTGGTTTTTATTCCTGGTCCAGCTGTGAGTGGCTTTGTGGATTTCAGCTAGTCATTTAACCTCTCAGGTCCTTAGGGTACTTTTCTACAAAATGAGGAGGCTGGGCTCAGGCACCTTCCAGCTCTCAAAGCCTGTTCTATGATTCCAGGATGCTGGGGCATACACTTCATTTCAGGTTTTTTGTATAAATGACATCCAGTGTCATGAAATAATGTATCAAGAGCAGCAGCAGGGCTTTTCTATCCTGAATTTGGTTTGAAGCCAGCAGATAGGGTTGCTTGAATTCATTTTTTTCCTTTGGTGAGGGGATAGGTTTGATGACCTAATGGGCCTTTTCCATCTCTTGTATCTTTGATGAGGCTGCAGGCCTCTGAGTTGGGAACTGTAAAGAGTTACTGTGGTGAATTCTCTTTTGTAGTGATTTCCCCCTTTTGATCATATTTGACATTTTTGCAATTGTGCTTTGATTCAGATTATATCTACCACATAGCTCAGTGTGCCAGTGAGCTAAAATCTTGCTAAGGTATAGCCACACAGGTGTAGAAATTAAAAATGACAAGACAAAGTATTGCTGAATTATAAATATATATAATCATTTGAAGTAATTGCTTATAGTCCAGTGAAGTTCCATAACAGGCATATGGGCTTCAACAAAAAATAAGTCATATGGATTTTCCTATAGAGTAGCTTACTGAAAATGACTGCAACATACATTTCCTTCTTTTTAAATTATTACATAATCCTCAAGTGTATATGTGTGTATTTTCAAATAGATGATTACAGTTTTGTCTCTGTTCATTTTTTTTAAATCTGCTAGAAAGCAAAAGTTCAATAACCACATTATCAAATTAATTTTGTATATATATAACCATTAAAAATAATCGACACTAGGTGTGGTACTACATGCCTGCAATCACAGACTTGGGAACCTGAAGCAGGAGGATCATTGTGTTTGCTTCAAAGAGAAATCAATGCTAGCCTGAGCTAAATAGTGAAACCTTGTTTTAGAAAAATCACATTGTAGGGAGGCATGACTCAGTGGTTAAAGGTACTTGCTTATAAACCGGCCATATCAGGTGCAATTTCTCAGTGTCCACATAAACCCAGATACATGCTTGTTTGCAGAGGCAAGATGTCCTGACATGCCATGCACATTCATTCATCCTCCTCTGCCTAATAATTATTAAAATATTATAGATATATATACATAATGCATTGAACTCTAAACTGTGAAACATTGAAAAATCTAAGACATTTCCTAGAAAACATGTAAAGTTGTCTTCTTATATCCACACACATGTCAATGCATCTACAGGCTTGCAATGACATACATGTACTTGCACACATACACATACATTATGTACACAAAAATATGAAATATCTCCTTATTAGCAGAGAAAGAGGGTGTAGATCAGGGAAGATTTATGAAAACAGAAAAAATGGCATTATACACGTGTCATGTGTCCCTATGGCATAGACACATATGGGTGTGAAAGGATTGTATGTCTGAGGTACCTTGGTTTCATGTCAGGATAGACAGTGGAGTGGTTCGGGTTTTGCATGGTTTACAACTGTTAATCAGTATGTTAAGGGGGCTGGAGAGATGGGTCAGTGGTTAACTGAGTTTCCTCATAAGCATGAGGACCTGTTAGAGTTTGATTCCCCAGAACCCACAGGACCAGCAGGATGTGACACCTGTCCATAAACCCAGTACTGTGAGGAGCAGAGAAAGGCAAACTCTAGAATCATTAAGAGACTTTGTCTCAAGAAAAAAAAAAAAAAACAGGTGGATAAGTGATAGAGAGGGACAGCTGACATTCTCCTTTGACTTCATCAGACACATGAACAAGACACCACATCAGCATAAACAAGGGCATACCCCACACACGTCACACACACACACACACACACACACACACACATACACACACACCATTCCTCACAAAAATATACTGTATAAATTCTTCTTTGTAAACTAAGGCCATAAGTTTGAAAGCAAATGTAAACATAACACAAAATGATAACAGAATTGACCCATGATTGGGCTTATGTCAAAATTTGGCATAGGAATAGATAGTACAGATGGTCTAAGTTGGTCCTTCTTTCCAGCCATCCTTTCTCCTTTAATCATGATGACTAGGTGTTGAGACAAAGCCAAACAGCATGGTGTCCAATCTGGGTTTGTGCTTCTCTGTCGACTTCACTCCATTACCCAGTAAGTGAAGCAGACTAAGGAAGGAACAGTATACACAGGACATGGGCATAGGAGGGAGTGTGTCATCTCATCCTAGAAAATTTCTGAAACCAGTGAAACTGCTGAAGAAACCTGAAATTTTCATCAGGATTAGTCCCATACCTATTAATGGCAGGAAGGTCTTAGGTACCTCTGAGAACCACATACAGCAAATATCCCAAAGGTATATATATATATATATATATATATATATATATATATATATATATATCAAATGTACAAGATTATAATTGATTATGTAATGAAATAATCCTGTGAATTAAGAGACCAAGAAACTCTTCTCCATAAATTCACATGTTGAAAATGGAACACTGACATAAGATCCTTTATTGGAAAAAATAGAGTATTTTAAAAAATAATTCCTGTGGCCTGGAGGGATGGCTTAGTGGTTAAGGCATTTGACTGCAAAGCCAAAGGACCCTGGTTTGATTCCCCAGGACCCACATTAGCCAGAGGCACAAGGGGCACAGGCATTTGGAGTTTGATTAAAGTGGCTGGAGGCCCTGGCACTCTCATTCTCTCTTTCTCCTTCTTTCTCTGTCAAATAAATAAATAAAAATTTAATATTTTTTTAAAAAATAATAATTCCTGTGTAATTTAATATCACTGAAACTTAACTCATTTCTACATACATATTCACCTAACATAAAATGTAGATACTATCTATAGAACTGATAATCATAATAACAATACCTATCTTAAGTATTAAATTATCAAATAACTCATGCTTTGTTAGTCTAAAAATCATAGAATGCTAAGACTTTTATAAATGCCAAAGCACATATTTGAAAAGCATAAAGTGAAACCATTTTACCACAAATGGAGTGAAAAATATTAACCATTTGAAAAGAGAAGGATTGAAGGATATAGCCTAAGAGGCATGTCTTCTCAAAATGCTATCAATGGCACTTACCCCAGCTTTACTTAGCTCTTTCTCTTGGACACAATAACTGACACACTGTACCTCCCCAAGAGCATGTACTGTGGTTCTATTTACAAACTCTTACAAGGCATATATGTGTTCTGAGTTTTTTCATTCCATTTTTGTTTTCATGAGAACTTAGACTAGTCCAAACGAGTAAACTTTGCTGTTGGCAGAGAAATATGATCTGGGGCAAAATTTCTGACATATGTATAAGTGAAATTACACATACTATGTGTGTGTGATTGATATCTGAAGAGGAATGAGAAATGGTTCTTTTATACAAACTTTCAGCTGCACAGCTGTTTGTACCATCTTCCCAAGGAGAAAATCAGACATTCTTTCCATTGACAATTCCATATATGCCATAAGGTTTCAAATCCAATGTTCAAATAGTCCACATGTGAAAGTATACATAAGATGCAAATTAAAATAACTCATTTTCAACATATGAAATTAATATAATGACTGAACATATGGAGAAAGGTGAGCAGATGGTAGACTCCTTTGCCTAAACAGCATAATCATATAATCATATAATCAGTTCACACAGTACATGCAAAAATAAAGCAAAGTTAAAGTTTTCTTTAGCATTTTCTACAATTTCCTTCATTAAAGGGAAAAAGCAGATGCATATATGTATATCTCATATTTAAATCAGAAGACCCTAGATGGTCATGAGAAATGTTTGCTCCTAAAGCTATTGGTGATGACTGTGACAGCTCCCATAGACTTCAGATTTTTTTTAAATTTTTTTGTTTATTTTTCTTTATTTATTTGAGAGAGACAGACAGACAGACAGAAAAAGAGGCAGAGAGAGAGAATGGGCACAGTAGGGCCTCTAGCCACTGCAAACAAACTCGAGATGCATGCACCACCTTGTGCATCTGGTTTATGTAGGTACTGGGGAATCAAGCTTTGAACTGTGGTCCTTAGGCTTCACAGGCAAGCTCTTAACTGCTAAGCCATCTCTGCAAACCACACTTCAGATATTTTGATCTCTGTTTATTAATTGAAAGATTCTTCTGTGATAAATCAAATAAGAAGTTTTCATAAGAAGGTTATAAAACAGGTTTTCCTTATTGTTCCTTCTGTTTAAATAAAATGAAAATTACAGAAAGAAAGAAGGATGAATGAAAGCAAAAGGGGAGAAGAAAGGTAGTAGAGAAATATTTAAGAAATGAAATAAAAATAAAAGCATGAATTTTCTTTTCATAATGTATATTCTTTTCAATATTTTCCTATTTTAAGTGATTTGGGGGGAATAACTGATCCTATATTCACAACAATATAATTTTATACTTTATATTTTATTATACTTAATAGCAAAATTAACAAGGTCTTATAAATCACTTACATACTACTGATCTAATGAAAACATCTGTTTCTTTTCTAATACACACCACTAATGCAGATGTTAAAAGCCAAGAGATACATAATATCAAAGCATTACTTTAAAACTTCATTTTCGTAAAAGTGAAACTGTGTGGCAAGCTTACAATTACAAAATGGTTTCTTAATTTTATTTCAATTAAACAATTTAATTACATGAATTATACATTTGCATTTATAAATTTGGCCAAGAGAATTTCAGACATCTGTGCCAGACTGTATTGCCAAAACTGGCAGTAGTAATGCACTTTTTAAATTTTCTGTTAACTTTCTCCATGATTGTCTGTGCCTTCATGGTCTATTGCAGAAGGCATGTGACTGGCAAAATGGATGCTATGTGACCGCAGAGGCATATATGTGAACTGTGGCTCCAGCTTCCTCTTGTTTATCTGGAGCTGCTGCTCTTAGACCCATCCACCCATCCCAACATTACATGCGGAAATTCAAGCCGCCTGTGGAGACGTCAGCTGAGGAAAAGCTACAAGAGGGGCAGAAGCAGATTCCTTAAGTAACTTTCAAATTGTAGGTCATTGATTAAAATAAACGATTATTGTTTAAACAACTAAGCTTTGTATAGTTTGTTATGTGAAATGATGTAACAACTTCCTTGTACTTAAGTGCCTTAGAGTTAATTACAATTTAGTTTACTGGATTTGAACTTTCATACTAACTGCAAGTGCAAAGGAGACCACAGTCATTTCTACATGGGGGTATGAACCAAGTCAACAGGAAGTTTGAAGGAAGAGAATCTTCCGGGAACCTTAAGAAAAATACATTCCCATAGCGAGATCCACAGACTATGTGACTGCTGGAATTGCAGAATACAAACTCACAGGTGTGGCTTTAGGAGTGAAAGCAGCCACATCATCAAGGTTCATAGCTGGCAAAGTTGATATTTTGAACGACATGGTTTAAGCAAAAAAATTTACTGCAGTATTGTAGATGATACTCTACCAAGAGTAAGCTAAAGATAGGATCTCACTGACAATAACAAAACGTAGTGAGCAAAGTTTATGATTGAGGCAAGAAGTAAAGAAACCAGCAGTGTGAGGACTAACAGGCTGGAGAGAATTAATGAAGAGTAAGCCGCCCTGAGAAGTGGGAGATGGGGCAGAAGAATGAAAAATTTTTCTGTTTTTGATTTGCATATCTGTATTATAACTGTCATTAAGCAGAAGAATAAAATACAGGAGCATATTTCTAAAGAAAATTCAGCATAGGACAATATGTACTTGGAAATGTGAAGTGTAGCCTATTTCAATTGTGATTTGTTAATTTAATGAACAAATCTGAAGCCCAGTGGAGAAATATATTTTATATAAAACTCTCATTATTTTACCCAGACAGAGCTCTAGCTGAGGTTCTCCATTCTCTAAATATTTATTTTTGAAAGTTCAGTCATGTCCCTGTTGGATCTCATTTTTTCTTTCACTTTAACTAATCTATTTTAATTCACAAAGATGTGACTCCAGAAAGCAGAATATTTTCTACCAGTTTTACTCATGCAGAAAGCAGACAGTGAAAGGAACAACTTTTATAGTATGAATCATGTACTTACCTTTATGTTTCTACTTAATATCTAGTTCAACTTTCCTTATTTGTATATATAATATACACAATAGTTCCACCTTAAATTTAAGAGTAAATAAGATCTAATATTTTTGTAGAACTACTACTTTAACCAATAGGATATAAAGGGTAAAGAAAACTTTGAATTTGTAATATCTTCCCATCTTAATCTCAAGTTAATTAATATCTTCTGCCAATGAAAATTTCCATATAATCCAGGCACGGTGTTGCATTCCTTTAAGCCCAGAACTCGGGAGGTTAAGGCAGGAGGATCATAGCGAGGTCAAGGGCAAGCTGTGCTACAGAATGAGTTCCAGGTCAACCTGGGGCTACAATGAGACCCTAATTCAAAAAAAAAAAAAAAAAAAAAAAAAACAGCCAGGCATGGTGGCACACACCTGTAATCCCAGCACTCGGGAGTCGGGAGGCAGAGGTAGGAGGATTGCCTTTCAAGGCCACCCTGAGACTACATAGTGAATTCTAGTTCAGCCTGGGGTAGAGTGAGACCCTACCTTTAAAAACTGCAAAAAATAAAATATAAAATAAAGGAAATTTCCCTAAATCAGACCTGATTCTACTGGGCGGGGGTAGCAAGTAGGGAAATGCTATTTCTTTGTAATTCCTCATGAGAAAAAGAGATAATTTATTTCTATATATGAAAACCAAATTAAATCTTTAGAAAAGGTATAGTTCGGATTAGTAAAACATCAAAGCTCTAATTAGCTTACTGAGTAGAATAACAGTGAGTCCAATGTGTTCGTCTGAATTGCTCAGTAACTCCAAGTGATATTCAACTTGGAGGAAATCATTGGTGATAAGATTACCAAATTTAGATATTTGTATTGAACAGGAATGTTATAGAAATCAAGAACATCTTTGACCTTGAACATCTGGTTAAGCCTTGAGTAAGGCACTGCATGGCCCAGATCATGGCTAAGTGTATCAAGAGACTGAAACTCATATGACCATCTTCTAGGAGATGTCTTGCAAGTCACTAAGAAGAAATGAACCAACTCTTTAATGGGAGATTCCAAACAACTCTACAGCTCTTCATGGGGTAGGTACATCTGGCTCCATAAAGGTAGAAAATCTGAACATGATCTTTCTTCACCACTTCTTCCACCTCAGACACCACATGCTCTTCTTTATTGGATAGAGACCAAATCCTCTGCATGTCACCACTGGCACTATCCACTCAAAGACTCTTCTAGCATGTCCAGGCACAAACAGCAAGGCTATTGTGGTGGTTTGAATAGAATAGATGGCCCCCAATATATTCAGTTGTTTGTCTGTAGTTTGCATCTTTAGCCACCTGGCTGGAGGCAGTGTCACCTGTGTGGATCTTAAGGTGTGATGGTGGGTTTCAGATTTCAATCAAAAGATATGCAAAGTGTGCCTAGCAGTAGTTCCTGAAGTGTGCTTTGGCTTTTGGCTTTAGGCTTGTGCTTCTCTCTCTCTGCTTGGGCCTGTGAAGGCAGGCCAGTTTCTTCTTCAATTATGGAACTTCCCCTGGATCTGTAAGCTTCAATAAATCCTTTCCTCCATAACTGTGCCTGGTCTGGAAGTTCATCTCAGCGAACCTGAGTCTGTCTGCTACAGCTATCTTGGAAGATAGCCCACTGAGCACCCTATATCCTCCTATTTTAATTGAAACTCTTTGTGTAGTGTGTGTGTGTGTGTGTGTGTGTGTGTGTGTGTGTGGTGTGTGGTGTGTATGTGTGTGTGTGTGTGTAGACTATGTGTGGTGTGGAGTGTTATGTATGGTGTATGCACATGTGTGCAGATGGACACACAGTGTGGATATGAGTGGAAAAGCCAGAGGAGAGCTTTTAGATACCTTTTCTATTGATCACCAGAGTTCTTCCTTGAGACAGAGTCTTTCCCTCAACCTGAAGCTGCTACAAATTTATTTTCACTGACACATGGTGTGATAAGTTGAATCTATGTCCCCTAATAGACTCAGGTGTTACTAAAATTGAGTTTGTAGCTTCCGCTCCTAGCTGGTAGACTCCTGCTTGGGTGGGGGACGCAGAACTTCACTTGGCCTAAAGTATGCGGAGTGTGTGTGTTCTGCCCAAGTTCCCCACTGTTTGGTTGCCAGTTTTTTTGGCTGTTGCTTTTGGTGGTGCTAGTGGTGTTTTTTGTTTGTTTGTTTTCTTTCTCTCTTCCTTTCTGTGGATCTGTGGGAGTAGGCCAGCTTCTTCCAACATTATGGAACTTCCCCTGGATCTGTAAGCCTGCAAAAAGTCCCACTTCTCCCATAAACTGTGTCTGGTTTAGAGGCTCATACCAGCAGCATGGAGATGACTGCAATCAGCTCCATAGGATAATTGAAACTGCATACAGTAATGGGGCATATGTGACATTTCAGTACATTTGTGATTTTCATAATATTTTGGTCAGGTTAATATGTCTATCCCCTCAATTATGCCCTATGTTCTTAATGTGGACTTTTAAGACAGATGATCAGGTCTGAAAGTCAAAGTGTTCATTTGAGCAATCATGTTCTCTAGGGACCCCTTGATTATGTTTAGGGATGGTGATCTAATAGTGTAAGGTAAATATACAAAACAAAATAAAATAATAAATAGTGAGAACTAAGGACTTCAAAATAAAAACAGTACATGTTCTTAAGTCATAAAGTGCCATCACATGTTTAACTGTTTTCTCATTGGTTGGTGGGTAGTAAGTAGGGAGTTAAATTACAGACAGAGTTAGAGCCAGCACCAAAGAAGGTAATAAGATGTTTTCCTAAAACAAGTATCATTTGCTTAAAAAATTTATCTAAGACTTATTCTTTATAAAACCAAACAGATTTTGAATTCAGTATTCAAATCAGTGGGCATACCTTTAATATTAAAAAGATCTAATTCAATTGAATATTATTAATTTTTTCTTTCATAACAATGTTACTATAGGGCTGAAGAGATTGATCAGTGGTTAAAGGTATTTGCTTGCAAAGCTTCATGGCCCATGTTTGATTGCCCAATACCCATGTAAAGCCAGGTTCACAAAGCAGTGCATATATGTGAAATGCATTTGCAGTGGCAGGAGGCTCTGGTGTGCTCTCTGTCTCACTCTTGCTCTCTCTACCTCTTTCCCTCCCTCTCTCTCATCTCTACCTCTTTCTGTCTCTGTCTCTTTCTCTCAAGTAAAGAAATAAATTTTTATTTAAAAGTTATTGTATTATCTCTCCTATCCTAGGCTTTTTCATATATAACTAACCCAGCACAGCACATAAACAATATTTTATACTAAGACATATTAACTGTTTCCATTAAGACACTGATGAAGTGGATAGCCATCAGAGCAGATGCAGATCTTTACAAATCATTTGTATAAGGAACAGAAAAGACACCAATGCTGATATGTTCAAAATCAGTATGATCTTGAGCTATGAAATTCTGCTTATTACAGAAAAACATGTAATCTCTATATTTTTCTTCAAAATTGAATAATATGCTATTTAAATTAAATTGACACAAAAAACAATTATAAGTAACAGGCTCAACTTGGTAATGTTTTAGGAGGAAAATGTCTACATGGTAAAGTTTGGAGAGAAACTAGGACATTATTAAACCACTTTTAATTCAATATTGGGCATAAACTAAGCTGAAGTGAAATAGAATGTCATTTACCAGAAACCACAAGCCAAATGATGATGAACTTACAATGTGTAAAACTCTACAAAAAATAAAAAAAATAGAGAAGGATATTGCAAAGTAAATAAGATGAGATATTTAAATGATATAGAAACACTTCATATATTTGAAAATAAAATTTCATGCTACATGTACATTGCATCTACGTACTGAGATACTGAATGTACAATTGGAAATAAATTTCATCATGCTAGAGAAAGAAGGCATCACACCTACTGTTGAAACACTGACTCTGATTTAGGTAAAAGATGTATGTGTCCATAGAAAACATAAAATTCTTTTTACATTTTTTTCTGAATAATGCAATCACCATGACATTTTTTGTTTTAAAATTCAGGAATCTAAATCAATCCATTGTAAGTAAAAAGGGAATTTTCTGGCTATAAAAACTTGGAAACATAACTAATAAAGTTGAGGAAATAAGAATTCATGCCTTATTTTTTAATTTGCTTCTCTTTGTAAACAATTTATTCTCCTCAGAAACATATAGGCACCTTTCATGGTGGCAGACTGTGACCATTATAGTAACAGCTCAACAACCTCAATAGAAAGACGTTTCATTTTTCTATCATCATCTGTACAATATTACAAGGAATGAATTCTGAATAGGCAATCTAGTATATAGTTATTTATTCATGAAAAAATGGTTATTTCTGGTTTGGTTACATAAGCATCCCCTTTCAATAAACACAGTAGCCAAGTGAATGAGCTTTTATTTCTGCATGTCTCTATAGGCCTTCCCCCATAGGCAGGAGTTAATGCTAGTTATTTTAAAATTATATATCTCACTGTTTGTACAAAACAATAATGTCACATCTGAAGATAATGTCCATGTTCAAGCAATTATATTCACTCAGTATAGTCAGGCTTTATCAAAAGGTTAGCTTCTTAGCTATTACTGAAATTTTAATACTGTATACCTATATACCAAGAGATTAATTGGTGTGCGAGTTTATTAGCTATCAATTTTGAAGGAATGCTACTAAGGGCACCCTTGATGGACATTTGTATCACCTAATTATCAGCTATACTAGAACAGTAATTTGTAAATAATTGAGCATAGCACAGTCTATTTTAACTAAGTACAAAGGTCTCAAATAATTTAATTTACTCATCGTGTGTGAACTAACATGCAGATTTGATTACATGAGTAGTTATCACATGCATGGAGAAGAGAAGTCAAGGTTGGCCACAGTGTTTTAAGAACTTGGGAAATATTTAATAACACGATTTTAGTAGCTGAGGACAGTAGTAATACATTATGAAACTGAAATATGAAAGACACTTCTAACATGAAAGGGTAATTAGGACTAAATTCCATTTTTGCCTTATAAAATCAAGAAGCAGACAAAATGACATTAAGTAAATGTATTCTGTCTTTGATAAAGAGAGGTAAAGATTAAGCAAACCTTCAAAATTTCAAGGGCTTACTGATTGGTAGTACCTCAGACCACAGTAAGGGAAGAGAACCCTGGCAGATCCCAGTATCCAAGATTCTTGCTGAGAGTGGATGAAAAAGAGCAACCAGTTTAGAGATTGGTGGAAAAGTTCTGAACAAAGTAAAAACATGTGTCAAAGACCCTCATAAATCTGCATATGACCCTTTATCAGAACTGCAAAGGCTCTGTCCCCAAAACCATCTTCAGCCTAGGAGGTGGTTGGATTAAACCAGTTTCAATACTGAAACCACAGCTGCTACAGTTTGGAGATTGAAATCTACCAGGTACATGTGTTGCAGGCTTAGTCCTTAGCTGGTCACTACTGGGAGGGATGGAAACTTCAGGAGGCAAGGCAGGGAGGGAGATTTTTCAACCATTGGGGCCCTTGTAAGGGATTACTAGACTCTCACTTACTGGCCACCATTCAGTGAGCACTTAAGATTTGTACATACTCTGCCATGCTGTGAACCTGCTAAAGTAAATATTTTATTATTATTATTATCTCAGGCATTTGTTAAAGGGCTAGAAAGCGAACCAATGCAAATATAAAAAAAAAATTAAAATGGGCTGAATACAAAGTTCTGTCTGAATACAAAGCTTGTAGTTGACTGAAAGTTCTTCAGATCTCCCTTTAACTAAACTTTCTACATAAGCCTGGAGTACAACTCAACGGCAGGTTAAAAAAAAAGAAAGATAAGAAATATTCAAGGCTCTCAACAATTTAATATATATACCACTTAGCAGCACATATGAACAACAACCAGGAGAACAAGCTGTTGGTGGTGGTGGTGGTTGTGTGGTTTTGGCACAGGATCTTTGCTTTTTGTGGCCCAGGCTGGTTGTCAATTTTCTGTGTATCCATTGTCCTTGAACTCACTAGTATGCCTAAGTATCAAAGCACTTCTATTACAGAACTATAGCACCAACCCCAACCTGAAATATTTTTAATGAAGACAAAAACACATTAATAAAAACAGAGCCAGGACTGGCAGAACTATTGAAAATAGCAAGTACAAATGTTAAAAGTAACTTTTTAAAATAACTTTATTGAAAGGACAATACAGATGTAGAAAAAAACTGAAAAAATCATAAAATACATTTAGAATATGATAAGACAAATATACCAGTTGAGAATACAAACTGACTAAAGGTTTAAATATAAAATAGTAATTGAAAAAAGCATATGTGACTGTTTCAAAACTATAAAAATGAATTAGGTGAATATTTTGTGAACAAATTATGGGATTTTAGAAATTCTCTCACAAATATACCGAACAAAGGGACTGTGGTAGATTGATTCACATGTCCCACATAAACGCATGTGTGCTGAATGCTTGTTCCAGAGCTGATTGCAATTTAGGAGGTGGAGCCTTGCTGGAGTAGGTGGGCAGCTAAGAGTTGGGCTTGGGTGGGGTGGTATAGTCCAGCTTCCTACTTGCCAGAGCTCAACTTACTCTCTTGCTGCTTATTTCTACCTGCCATGGAAAGAAGTGATTTCAAGCCTATACTCTATCATATTTATTCTATCCTGCCATCCTGAAACTTCATCTCAAAAGTATATGCCAAATTTATATTTCCTTTCTTCTCTTCAATGGCTTTTGGTAGGATGTTTGGTCCCAATAACAAGATGACTACAAGAGATAAATTGAAAATATCTTTACATTTATCCTGGGTTCTCAGACAAAACATAAAAACAGAAATGCTTTCTTCTCTTACTGAGAACTGGGTTTAATAAGAAAGCAGTGTCAGCAGTGAATAAAAATGGAGGTTAAATTCATTCACTCTTTTTATGACTCTGGATTTGAGATTTGTTTCCTCAATAATCTCTAAAGGAGTCACCAAACCCAAGCTGGAAACAAGGTGAAGACATGAAGTGATGCAGTTGGCCTCAGGAGGCTGAGTAGCAAGATGCATATTCTAAACATGTATAGAACCAGAAATTATATGTAAAGTGTTGAAAACACAAGCTTCAGTTTGTGATTGTGGATCCTAATGATCTTGGTGCAAAACCATTAAACTATGTCATAAAGATCCTTCAAAGATAATACAAATAGGAGAAAATGTTCCAAAATAAGAATTTCAAAGCATAAAGGCCAAGAGGATAAAAGCCTACACAAAAGATGAAAAAATCATTACAACATACAATGATTTAAAAAATGGTTACATT
Organism: Dipus sagitta; assembly: GCA_036346955.1. Lineage (NCBI taxonomy): Eukaryota > Metazoa > Chordata > Mammalia > Rodentia > Dipodidae > Dipus > Dipus sagitta. The sequence continues at coordinate 145,448,736 of CM070771.1, forward strand.
TAAGTGCCTTTATAAATTCTCAAAAATAAAGGAAAAATTAGTATATGAATGAAGAACAATTTTGATAAAATTAAAAGAAAATGTAAAGAATAACTAGCACTAATTTTTGAAATTAAAATATATTTAATTTAAAGAAAAGCTCAGTATTCACTAGAAATGCTAGCAAATGCCTGCAATCCTAGCACTTGGGAGGCTGACAGGAAGATTGTGAGCTTGAAGGCAGATGGAAAGCAGGAAAGAAGGAAGGAAGGGAGGGAGGGAGGGAGGGAAGGGTAGGAGGAGAAAGGGAGGGAAGAAGGTAGAAAAGAATGAAGAAAGGACAAGAAAAAAAGGAGTTGAAATAAAAAAAATTGGGCTGAGGAGATGACTCAGCAGTAAAGATGCTTGCCTACAAGACCTAATGACCTAGGTTCAATTTCACAGTAAACACATACAGCTAAATACACAAAGAGGTACATGCATCTGGAATACGTTTACAGTGGCTGGAGGCCTGGATGCACCCATTCTCTCCTCTCTCTCTCTCTCTCTCTCTCTCTCTCTCTCTCTCTCTCCTTGTAAATCAATAATTAAAGATATTTTTAAAAACTAAACTAAAATAACAAAAATGCCAAATTTCAATATTTCTAGAATAGTTTTCAAAATGCACCTGAGAGGAGCTCTAAAAGGAAATAATAAAGGTAATGTAAACAAGATATTTTAAGGATTGATGGTTGGAATTTTTCCAACAGATATGAATCCTCAGGTTGAGGAAACAAATACTGCATGGTATAACATAATGATTTTTAGATATACCATACTAAAACTATATAATATTAAGTAAAAATGATAAATTCAAAGATAAAAGAAAACATCTTCCTCAGGTTCTCAATAGAACATTCACTAAAGCACAAATTAAGCAATACTGTAACCTCTACAAGGACAAATAGTGGATCCTAGACTATTAGATCTTAGTCCACAATCTGACTATAGAGATAATATACATTACTTAAAAACACTATCTGAAATATAGAGATAATACACAATACTTTCAAACACTAAAATTTGAAGGATACACTGATGAGGTATAATTGTATACAGTTTCCATGTCAATATTTAGTAACAATGAAATGTCAATTACAACCCCAACTACACCTATCACTGAATTTAAAGGGGTTATTTATAATATGTATGGAAGGATAGGGGTAAAGAATAAACAAGATATTATGAAGGCTCAGAGACTTGAAATGGAGTCTAGATCCAGCCAGTCACCTCAAAAAGGGCATAAGGAATTTTGTGAAGAGACGAAGTCAGGACTGTTGTGTGTGCGTCTCTGGCCTTCCCAGTCTCTTCACGTAGGACTCCAAGGAGGAGATTCAGGGTCGAATCTCGTCTCCTTCACTCTGGTTACAAATCTCTTGAAATATTTGTTAGTCAACTTTGCTTGAGTGAGAGATTTTTTTTGATCTTCAGCTACATTTTTCAGCTTTGTGAGGAACCTTAACTCCAAAGAAAATGGCTAGCAATGTTACCAACAATACAGATCCTCGCTCTATGAATTCCCATGTATTCATTGGGAATCTGAACACTCTTGTGGTCAAGAAGTCTGATGTGGAGGCCATCTTCTCAAATATGGCAAAATTGTTGGCTGCTCTGTTCATAAGGGCTTTGCCTTTGTCCAGTATGTTAATGAGAGAAATGCCCGAGATGCTGTAGCAGGAGAGGATGGGAGAATGATTGCTGGCCAGGTTTTAGATATTAATCTGGCTGCAGAGCCAAAAGTGAACGAGGAAAAGCAGGTGTGAAACGATCTGCAGCGGAGATGTACGGGTCAGTACCAGAACACCCTTCTCCGTCCCCTCTACTCAGCTCCTCCTTTGACTTGGATTATGACTTTCAACGTGATTATTACGACAGGATGTGCAGTTACCCAGCACGCGTTCCTCCTCCTCCTATTGCTCGTGCTGTGGTGTCCTCTAAACGCCAGCGGGTATCTGGAAACACTTCACGAAGGGGCAAAAGTGGCTTTAATTCTAAGAGTGGACAGCTAGGATCTTCTTCCAAGTCTGGAAAGTTAAAAGGAGATGACCTTCAAGCCATTAAGAAGGAACTTACCCAGATAAAACAAAAAGTGGATTCTCTGCTGGAAAGCTTGGAAAAAATAGAAAAGAAACAGAGCAAACAAGCAGACTTGTCCTCATCAACCCCAGGAGAGGTAAAGAATGAAAAGACCGAAGAGGAGCAGACTAGTACCTCTGTGAAGAAAGAGGAGACTAATGTGAAGATGGAGTCTGAGGCAGGTGCAGATGACTCTGCTGAGGAAGGAGATCTTCTGGATGATGATGATAATGAAGATCGGGGAGAAGACCAGCTGGAATTGATCAAAGATGATGAAAAAGAGGCGGAAGAAGGAGAGGATGACAGAGACAGCGCCAATGGCGAGGATGACTCTTCAGCATCTAGCAGGCTTTAGAAATCTTACCAATTGTTTCTTTACCTAGGCGTTTGTCCAAGATCAAAATTACACCAGATTTACTCCCCTAGAATCTTCAGCACATGTTCACTGTTGTTCTCCCTTTCCTTGTCCTACCCACGTTCATTAATTCATACTATACTGCCCAATGCCAAGTTCCATTTTCACTTCCTTTGACGCTCAAAGTAGTTGTCTTAAGTCTTACCCTGTTATTTTTGCTTTTGATACCTCTTTATGACTTAACAATAAAAAATGTATGGTTTTTATCAACTGTCTCCAAAATAATCTCCTGTTATGCAGGGAGTACAGTTCTTCCATTCATACATGGTTTCAATAGTTGCTTCCCTGACTGCAAAAGCATTCTCATTTACTTGTAGCATCAGAGCATCTTTGAGTTAGCGGCACATGTGTTACCTTCCCCATGTACTCTGGGGTTGAGTACTCAACACATATGTAACAGTGTATTTTTGTGAATGAGAGTTGGCATGTCAAAGGCATCCTTTAGAAAAATAGTGTAATAGTATTAATATTTGTTTTCTAAAGTTAATACTGTGGGTTATTTTGTGAACATCTTGATGTTTGGGACCTTTTTTCTCGAAAATTAAATCTTATTAAGCCAGGAAAAAAAAAAAGGGCATAAAGAGATAATGAAGATCCAGCCAGTCACCTCAAAAAGGGCATAAAGAGATAATGAATAAACAAAAAGTATTATGGCCACAACCAGAAAATTTCATGGCAAATAATAAATGCAACACTTGTTAACTCCACAATGAATGACCCATATACCTCAACAAGGAGGGGCCAAGAGGAGGGGGTAGGTCACGGATGAGCCTAATAATGGTACCAAACTGACTGTATTTGCTGAATACAAAACTAATTAATAAAGAAAAAAGGAAAAAAAAGAAATCTAGAGAAAATACAAAAAACAACAACAACAAAAAAAAAAAGCTGCCAGACGTGTGTACATATACAAAGCCCTGTTGAATACCCAGTATTGGAAACAAGAGGACCATTACCCCTCATAGATTTTGATGTGACCTTCAGTTTAAGCTATGCCCCAGAACCAGCTCTCTCTATATATTTTTCTCTTCACACTGAAAAATTGAATTATGAGCACTGAGACAGGGCCTTCTTCCCATAACAGCTTTGTTTCAACTTTATTTTGTGTGATTCTTTGACCGTGCTAGACAAGCCCTCTATCACTGAGTTACACCACCAACTCCAGCCTAATCAGTAAATCCTGGGCTGCTAGCTGATGTAGGTAAAAGTATACATGTGCTTTAGTGACTTATTTAGTAATATGACCAGAAATGTAGCAGAGTAGAAAATTAATGCAAAAAATGAATAGCATTCCAATAAATAAGTAAAAAACTGTAAAACAAAATGACATCAATCACAGTAGCTCAGAAAAATAATCATATCTTGAAACAATTTCCTTTACATTTTAATTCTGATCCATGGAAATTCTCCCTAAATTATTTGAGTATATCAGAATAGCACAAATATGTCTATTTTATTTGATATTTTGATGTGGTCTTAAGAATATATACTCAATAATATTTTACAGTCAGCATGAAGTTATATTAGAAGAATAGTTATACACTTTCCATAAAGAAGTACAAAATTATATGCAAAGAATTAGGTATTATTCCTTTTGAGAAAGGGAAGGTTTTGGGATATATATGTATACATACATTTTATAGATATGTATATTGAACTTGAAATGAAAATACAAATAAAATGCAAGTGTTAATAATTTTCTGTTTCTAAATGAAATAAAAGAAAGTAATTTTATATCTCATACCAGGACAGATTCAGGAAAAAAAGTATTCACAAGGACTATTAGTAGAATTTGAAATTCAAATAAGATTTAGGTAACATTAGTGGGAAAACTGTGTGCAATATGATTCCATACAACTTGAACACACATGTACCCATGCATATGAATGTATGATAATATACAAACAACACACACAGAGGATCTAGAGATATCTCCTAAAATCATATCTTTCTGATTGTTACAAATAATTTGAATACTATTTATAAGCAAAATCATTGAAATTTACTTATTATTTACCAAGTAAATATTTTTGTGCCTATCATGAGTCACTACTCAGTGTTGGAATATAGTAGTTCATAAAAAAGAGGTGTTTCTTGTCTCTTAAAACTCACATATGGAGATTGAGAAGATAGGAAATAATCAAGATGGCATAGATGATGTCCTATGAAGAAGGAACTATGATGTCCTATGAAGAAGTCCTATGAAGAAGGAACGCTGTTCTACTGCAGATCAAAAATGATATTCTTTATCAAATGACATTACAAAAGAATTCTGAGCAAAGGTGGAGGCTGCTCCCTAGGGGTGGTTGAGCTTTTATTGATGAGACAGCCTGTATGCTTACTGGGAATTGAGACAAAGCCGCACATATTTCCTACACACTTGTCACCATGGACAGTGACTTCAGAATCCCACCTCTTTGCCTTAGAAAAATAAAAGGGACTTATTGCAGTGATTTTCTTGAGGATTTTTCAAATATTTGATGCCAGGGATAGTTGAAGAAGGTGGAGTAATATGAATAGAACAGCTTTTAAACTTCACAACTAGCCACAGGTTTGAGTTTAAATGAGAGTGTACATATGCTCAATGCCACTCTTGCTCTTAAGTGAACAGATGATGTCAGTTCTAGTAAAAATGTCCTGCTATCCACTTAATCAGGAAAGCAACAGACTTCTTAGAACAATAAAACTTTATGAATATACAGATTCTAAAATATCAGAAATCTTTCAGTAAAACAAGTCCTAACCTCAGAAAATTCAGTAAATAATTTCTATAATAAAGAGTACAGGAAATGAACATTGTACATTCATACTATTTTGTTTTGTTTTTCTAAAATGTCACTATATATTTTACTATAGGCAAATAAGCTTTTAAATATTGTTATAATATATACCTTTAAATATGGGAATGTACATATTCTATTAAATTATTTCTATTGCTTCATTTTCTCTCCACTCATTCAAAAAAACTATCCTTTCTGACATGCTTATTCAATGTTCAATTTTAACACACTCTTCTGTTTTTCTAATATTTATTTGGTTTTCCATACCGAATAGATATGCTGTACCCACACTCAATGGATAATGTAAGCACAAAATATGACAGAAAAAATACATAAAGGGCTGGAGAGATGGCTTAGCAGTTAAGGTGCTTGCCTGCAATGCCAAAGGACCCAGGTTCAATTCCCCAGTACCCATGTAAATTGAGGTGCACCAGACAGCACATGTGTCTCGTTTGCAGTGGCAAAAATAATATATTAACATATTATATTATATATAATAATTATTATTTATTTGAGTGAGAGAGATAGAATGAGCACACTAGGTCCTCTAGCCACTGTAAAGTAGATCAAGAAATTTGTAAACTAAATTAAGGTGTTTTAAGAACAAAGCCAAAATTATAAATTCTAAATTCAGATAGATATACTACATCCCTAGTTATTGCACTGAATCACAAACATACTCCATAGGAAACACTGAAAGATAAGGTAGGAAATATTTTCAAACCATATGTCTTAGAAATTATTATATTTTACAGTCTGAAAATTCATGCACTTTAGTATTGTTTTTAACAAAAGAACGTTCTCTCTTGAGAAGCTGTCTTTGAAAAACCTCTATCTACTTTAACTGTTCGGGAAAACAAATCTTTAACTTTGAGTATGGATTTATTCTGTTCATATTGACACCTTTTTAATACCATGCATTGCATAGTATTTGTATGTGTGTTCTTCCCTATTTCTACACACTTCTGAGTCAAAAGTTCATGGTTCTTTTTCAGTTTTGCAATCAAGATATGTGAAGGCAGAGGACAAAAAGAAACAACCAAAAAAAAAAAAAAAAAAGTCCAGGACTGTTCTACTGAATGCTGCCCTAATAAGCATTACACTTGTTACACTCAAGCATCTGTTGTTGATAAAGAAAGAGGGTATTTTGTTGCTGTTTAAAGTGATAAGGTCCTCTTTCTCTGCTGCTTCAACAAAGCAATCTTCAAGGATCACGTAACGAAAAGTATGCTGTCTTAGGCATCTGAGTCAGTCACATGGGTTCTGTGGTTGTTTGAATATAAAATGATCCATGCTTCATGTGTATGAATACTAATTCCCAGTTAGTGTGATATTTAAGAAGGTTATAGACCCTATAGGAGGTTGAATCTTGCTGGGAAGTGTGTCTCTGGGAGCAGACCTTGAGAATTTACAGTCATCCATGCTTGCTGTTTTCTTCTTCCTCCCTACTGATATCATGATGTGATTGATGCCGGCTTCCTGCTACTACCAAACTTACCTCCTACCATGATATATTCTAGACCCTTGGAAAATATAAGTCAAAATAAATCCTATTTTTCTTTCATAAACTGCTTCTAAAGAACTAACAGAGAAACTTGTTTTCAAGAATGAGTCATTGCTGCTATGAACATAGCCATATATTTTTTAATATTTTGGAACTGTTTCTGGGAGGAATTTGGAAAGATTTGGAAGTTTAGATTAGAGACTCTTACAATGCTGTAAGCAGAGCTTGCAGGTGAGAATTTAAAAAGGCCAGAAGGCTGAGAGAAATGCCAACAGTAGAGGCATGGCTCATGTGGTTCTGAGGGAATATGGACTCTACTGGTAATTGGGCTAGAGGCAGTTGATATGATACACTGGTAAAGAACTGGCTCCATTCTATCCATGTCCCAAGGGGTTGAGCAAAGTTGAATTTAAAATTCATGGACTAAGATGATTGGCAGAAAGGATTCCAAGACAAAATAGCACTGAGTCTACAATGTAGCTTCTTTTAGATGCTCTGATTCAGATATACAATGAAAGAGAGTAAAGTACAGAACTGAAAGGGAAAGAAATTTCAGCAAATTAAAAATCCTAGGCTGAGAAACTGTAGTCACTTCAGCTGTAACTGTTAAATAGATTACCACCATTAAAGATAAGCCAACTGCTCTGTATTGAGATAATATAAAAATGCCATGAGGACCAAAGCCCTCCTGTTGAAACTAGTAAAACTAAAAGGCCTGAATGGAGAATGCTAAAGGAGGTCTCTACTCCCCAAGGTCAGCATATAGAAGCTATAAAAGCTGTGTTCCATGGGTGCCAGGCCTCTTCCCAGTCTGACAGCAGAACATAACAGCATCTACCACTTGGTAGAAAAACAAACGGCGTAAGATGAAGGGGATCATAGAGTATTGCACCACAGTTTCAGGGAGCTGCTGAAGCTAAACATTGTGAAGGAGCTTCAGAGCTCCTACAAGTAAGCCCTGGGAGGTCACTATATGAAATGTGAAGATAAACTCTAAGTTGCAATAGAGACCTCAGGATTTTAGAGATGCCAGGACCATGGGACATCTTCCAAGGAGAGATGCAGGCTCAGGAAGTATGTGGCTCATAAGAGAGGCTACAGTAAGCACAACTGCAGGGGTAGAAACAACCCTTTCAGAGACCATAAGGTTTCACAATAAATCTTAAATAGCAAACATGGAGCTCTGGGATTTGGTGTTTGCCTTCTTGTGTGTTTGAGTCTCATTGAGGGACAATCTTTCCCTGCTATGCCCCAATTCTCCCCTTTTGGAATGAGAATGTTTATTCTGTGTCATTATAGAACAGATATAATTTGTATTTTGATTTTACAGGTAGCTCTCACAGTCAAGAGACTGCCTTGAGTCTCAGTCTCAGATGAGACATTGGAGTTTAGACTTTGGAATAGTGTTAGAGGTAGTAAAGACTACAGGGAGCTTTTTTTCTTTCTTTTTTTTTTTTTTTTTTTTTTTTTTTTTTTTGGTTTTTCGACGTAAGGTCTCAATCTAGCCCAGGCTGACCTGGAATTCACTATGTAGTCTCCGGGTTGCCTTGAAATCACAGTGATCCTCCCACCGCTGTCTCCCAAGAGCAGGGATTAAAGACATGTGCCAACACTCCCAGCTGAATACAGGGACCTTTCACTTGAACTGAAGACATTTTGCATTATGAAATGTATAGGAGGCATATGTGTCCAGAGGTGAAATGTGGTGACTTACTGTGAAATGCCACTAGAGCGATGTGTCTGAATACTTAATCTCTACCTGGTTGCACTAAAATTCACACTAAAATTAGAATACTTTACCTAGGAAATATGCTTTTCCAAACTCTGCAAAATTCCTACAGACAGAGTATATCCCCATTACCCCATCATGAAATGTTTCATGCAGAGGGCATCTTTGTACTCAAAGCCACAGTAAAGCACAAAGAAACAATGTAATTGAGAGCATGACTTCAGGCATAGGACTATTATTTCCTCTTCTACTGAGCTGCGTAAGAATTTGGATTGCTTTATTGGTGACTACTACTCAAACAAAAATTAGATAACTAAAACTGGTAAAGAAAAAATAACCTTCCTAGCAAAAATGTAAATGTAAGGCCTGAATAATGAAAAGCAGACCAGCTTCCACCTTTACACTTGACTGTAAACCAAAGGTTCTTCACACATATTGTTACTGATTGACTTATCTAAATAATAATAAACTGGGTTCTCTTTTCTCAATTTGTTGATACATGTTCTTATGCATCCCAGGCTGGCCTCAAGTTTTTGATTCTCCTGCCTCAGCTTTCCTGCGTGCTGAGGTGATAGGCATGTACCACTAACTAAAATTGAGTGTTCAACTTTGTAATTTTTTTCTAAATAGCTTAATTTAGAAGGTTTTTGTAGACATGTAATTTGCCATTGTTCTTATAATGGAGCCCTCTTTAAATTTGTGAAATAATAATGAAATATTTTAAATGTAGAATTTGCAAATTATTAAGACTGCAGCCATGTGGGAACAGCCTAGCTATAAAATTATGAGCATATGGTACAATGATCATAGTTAAGTCAGACTAGAAACTGTATCTCAAGATTTTAAATATCTGCTGAAAAATCCCTCTTGAGACTTGTTAAATACTAGAAAGTCTTATATTTTCCCTAAAGAACTCTAAATAGGTAAAGTAAATACATACGAATAAGTCCTATTTATCATTGGGTTGAACCTCAACTGGGAATTGAGGGAGGTGACTGGGTGTTGCTGTGATGGCTGGTTTTAAGTATGAGCTTAATTGAGATATGTGATGCCCAGATGCCTGGAAGGGTGTGCTTTCTAACGGTGTATGTGAAGGATGTTTTTGGAAGAGTTTGATATTAGAATAAGATTGAGTCTGATGTGGATGAGCACCTCCAGTGTACTAGGACTCAGACCAAAGAAAATATGGAGGAAGAGGAAAATCAATCTCTGAACTGGGACAGGCATCTTTCTTACCTTCATATTTCTGTGCTCTGGGTTTCTGAAGCATTACCCTAGAACTGAATTATAGCACAGCCCTTTCTGGTTCTTTGGCCAACAAACAACTGGCGGCATCCATCCATAATTGTCACATAACTTAGTGATCCAATTTCACACAAAATTATGTACCATTTATTTTGAGGCAGGCCATGGATCCATTATCCCAGGGTAGCTTCAAAGTTTCTATGTTGCTCAGGCTGGTCTCAAAGTCACCATTCCACTGCCTCAGCTTCTAGAACATTGGAATTTCAGATGTATGCCATCAAGCCCAGTTTTCTTTCAATATATCTACCATTCAAACAGTACATTAATATATTTGTATTGTTTCTCTAGTAAAACATATGCAAAGGTATAATTTTAAAACTAGAGTTTTAATTCAATCCAAATTATATCATGTAAATTGTTTTTAATTGGAGCTGAAAAATAATGGAGATTTAATAAAATAGCAACAAATATACACAAAGTAAATAATAATGAAATTTGTCAACAGAGAACAAATATGACACAATCACATAAAATGGATATCAACAAATAATAGAGTGCTCCAGTTTTTGAAGTCATTTAACATGGCCAAGTTTATTTTTCCTTCCATAAAGTTTAAAACAGAAATGGAAATTTTGTTAGTACCTACCTATCTCAGTTTCTTACAGTCATCAACCACTTGCTTGTGCTGTAATAAAGATTATATATATATATATATGTGTGTGTGTGTGTGTGTGTGTGTGTGTGTGTGTATTATCAAGTCTATAAACCCTAATCATAATTTGGAAAAATTGCACTTTCATGTGTAGTTTTAGTGACATAATATTGTTGAATGACTTTGACACTTTCTAATGAGATCTTCCATCCTAATGGTTTGTCAAAAGTTTTAATAGAAAAGTATCAATCTTTAGATCATTCTTATGATCGTAAAATGTTTCCAAGTAGGCTGAAGAGATGGCTTAGCAGTTAAGGCATTTGCCTGCAAAGCCAAAGGATTCCGGTTCAATTCTCCAGGACCCATGTAAGCCAGACACACAAGGGGGCACAGGCATATGGAGTTCATTTGCATCTCTGCAACTCTGTGATTAATCCTTCTTGATCAAGGTGGATAATGCTCTTGTGTTATTGAATTTAATCTGCCCTATCCCTATATTTTGGAGTGTTCTCCCTAAGTTTTCCTCCAGTTATTTCAGTATCTCAGGTTTTACATTGAGGTCTTTGATTCACTTGGCATGGATTATTGTGCATGGTGAGATATCAGAGCATAGACTCATTTTTGTACATGTAGACATACAGTTTTCCCAGCAGCATTTGTTGAAATTGCTATCTTCTCTCCAGCATGTATTTCTGGATTTTGTCAATATTCAAGGTGTAGAGAGCCCTTTCTTCCAGGACAGCTGCCATACTGCTAGATGGTGTTATGTAAACTGCTGGGGAAAACGGTCATTAACAGTCTTAACAATCAGTGGATCATGTAAGCTACAAAAGCAACTATCCAGGCATGATATGGCCACTGGTGTGATAGTGGCACATAAGTTATGGAGGTAACCAACTGTTCTTTGATTGGATTTAAGACCCACTATTGGGAAAGAGTTTATACTCAAACTGTTGCTGAAAACTGCATCAAAAGTATAAGGTTTGGAAAGACATAGGTACTAATGTAAAACTACCACTGTTCTTTACATAATGGATACATTGGGTCCATACAGTTGCCTTCAAAATGTTTATGCTGATGCTCACTGATTAATGCTGTTCTCACTTTTAATTAGAGAAGATTCTTTTTATAGATGGGAGTGAATACTGGGGAGACACAAGACTCACCAAGGCGATAAGAAAAAGGGAAAGCTTGGTACTTATCATTGGAAGAATTTCCGAGAACACTGTAAAAGAGGGGTCAGAAAGAACTCTAGTGCTGCTCTCATGATTAGCCAGAGAAACTTCTCTGTGAAGATGGTATTAGACATTGAGGAGGCTCAAAACTCAACAAAGCTGAAATCACAGACAACACTAAACAAAACAGATATGTAACACTTTTAAGGCTTCAAGAACATTGCAGAAGAGGGGAACAGAAAAAGTATAAGAACCATGGTAGGGGGCATTGACACCTGGACACAAACTGATTGGTACATTTATGACCTCACTGTGGTTGTTACCCCCACCCCCAATACGGCCTGCACAATTTTGAGTCCATCAGTATTTTAACATAGAAGACAGAGGAGGACAAAAAGAATGTAATAACAAAACAGAAGGACTTTGGAAAGAGAAGGATGCTCAATAGGAGTGAAAGAGAGGAGACAAAAAAAGGATAATGGAACAGAAATGGGATTAAATTACCATATGTTTTTGTATAAAATATTAAAACATTAGAAATCAAAATCAAGTTTACATGCTTACAATAGAAAATACTACTAACTAAGCATTTTAAATCCAAAATGGAATGTCAGGAGAATAGTAAGATAGGATGAGACAAAATCATGACCAAAATCCAGCATGCATCTGAAGTTCATTTGCAGTGGCTGGAGGCCCTGGTGTGCCCATTTTCTCTCTCTCTCACTCTCGCTCTCTCTCTCTCTCTCTCTCTCTCTCTCTCTCTCTCTGTTTTTCACTGTCAAATAAATAAATAAAAGAAAGTTTAGGTAAATTTAAAAGAAATAGAATTGCTTTTTTTGTTTTGTTTTGTACTTTTTACTGATAATACTGCTCATTTCTAGTCCATGGACATCTAAGGTAGAATAAATAATTGCTTTGAGGCAGAATATAAGTCTAGCATATTTCAAAGGGGCACTTGAGAATAATGTCAGATATTTAACAGATATGTCTAGTAAAGGGGGAGTTAGTATATGAAGGGATGACTTAAAGAAAAAGAAATCTCAGTATTTAATTCCACAAATAACTGGGAAGGTAATTGAAGTTTTCATCTCATAGAAGGGGTATCCTTACATCTGTATGACTCACACAGATTGTTATACAATGCAATAAATGGAAGGATTAAATACAGCAGTATCACATAGAACAGCAATAGTTCAGTTGAAGGTCTTAGTGTTGTGTGTCTTTTGAGTATTCTTTTTCAGAGAGAATTTGAAGTTCTCCTTTGTGTAAACAAGTGTTTCAACACAAGAAAAACTGGAAGTGATTCTTTTTTGTGTGTGTGTGTTTGTTTGCTTGTTTTTTTTTTTTCTCCATTTTTATTAATATTTTCCATGATAACAAAAAAAAATCCCATGGTATTACCCTCCCCCCTTTCCCCTTTGAAATTCCATTCTCCATCATATCCCCTCCCCATCTCAATCTTTCTACTTACATATATACAATACCAACCTAATAAAAGCCCTCCTCCCTTTCTTTCTCTTCCCTTTCTATCTCCTTTTTTAACTTACTGGCCTCTGCTACTGAGTTTTTTCCTTCTCACACAGAAGCCCAATCATCTCTAGCTAAGATCCACATATGAGGGAGAACATGTGGTGCTTGGCTTTCTGGGCCTGGGTTACCTCACTTAGTATAATTCTTTCCAGATCCATGCACTTTTCTGCAAATTTCATAACTTCATTTCTCTTTACTGCTGAGTAAAACTCCATTGTATAAATGTGCCATATCTTCATTATCCACTCATCAGTTGAGGGACATCTAGGCTGGTTCCATTTCCCAGCTATTATAAATTGAGCAGCAATAAACATGGTTGAGCAAGTATCTCTAAGGTAATGAGATGAGTCCTTAGGATATATGCCTAGGAGAGCTATAGCTGGGTCATATGGTAGATCAATCTTTAGCTGTTTTAGGAACCTCCACATTGATTTCCACAATGGCTGGACCAGATTGCATTCCCACCAACAATGTAGAAGGGTTCCTCTTTTTCCACATCCCCGCCAACATTTATGATCATTTGTTTTCATGATGGTAGCCAATCTGACAGGAGTGAGATGAAATCTCAATGTAGTCTTAATCTGCATTTCCCTGATGACTAGGGATGTAGAACATTTTTTTAGATGCGTATATGCCATTCGTGTTTCTTCCTTTGAGAATTCTCTACTTAGCTCCATTTCCCATTTTTTGATTGGTTTGTTTGATTCCTTATTATTTAACTTCTTGAGTTCTTTGTATATCTTAGATATTAATCCTCTATCAGATATATAGCTGGTGAAGATTTTTTCCCATTCTGTAGGTTGCCTCTTTGCTTTCTTCACTGTGTCCTTTGCAGTGCAAAATCTTTGTATTTTCATGAGGTCCCAGTGGTTAATCTGTGGTTTTATTGCCTGAGCAATTGGGGTTGTATTCAGAAAGTCTTTGCCAAGACCAATATGTTGAAGGGTTTCCCCTACTTTTTCCTCTAGCAGTTTCAGAGTTTCAGGTCTGATGTTAAGGTCCTTAATCCATTTGGACTTAATTCTTGTGCACGGAGAAAGAGAAGAATCTATTTTCATCCTTCTACAGATATATATCCAGTTTTCCCAACACCATTTGCTGAAGAGGCTGTCTTTTCTCCAATGAGTATTTTTGGCATTTTTATCAAATATCAGGTGGCTATAACTACATGGGGTTACATTTGGGTCCTCTATTCTGTTCCATTGATCTACGAGTCTGCTTTTGTGCCAGTACCATGCTGTTTTTGTTACTATGGCTCTGTAGTATAGGTTAAAATCAGGTATGGTGATACCACCAGCCTTATTTTTGTTGCTCAGTATTATTTTAGATATTCGAGGTTTTTTGTGATTCCAAATGAATTTTTGGATTGTTTTTTCTATTTCCGTGAAGAATGCCTTTGGAATTTTGATGGGGATTGCGTTAAATGTGTAGATTGCTTTTGGTAAGATTGCCATTTTCACAATATTGATTCTTCCAATCCAGGAACAAGGGATGTTTTTCCACTTCCTAGTGTCTTCTGCAATTTCTCGCTTGAGTGTTTTAAAGTTCTCATTGTATAGATTCTTTACTTCCTTAGTAAGGTTTATTCCAAGGTACTTTATTTTTTTTGATGCAATTGTGAATGGGAGTGATTCTCTGATCTCATCCTCTGTGTGTTTGTTGTTAGCATATATGAAGGCTACTGATTTCTGTGTATTTATTTTGTATCCTGCTACATGACTGTAGGTTTTTATCAGCTCTAACAGTTTGCTAGTAGAGTCTTTAGGGTCCTTTATATATAGAATCATGTCATCTGCAAATAATGATAACTTGACCTCTTCCTTTCCGATTTGTATCCCTTTTATGCATGTCTCTTGCCTTATTGCTATGGCTAAGACTTCCAGAACTATATTAAATAAAAGTGGGGACAGTGGACACCCTTGTCTTGTTCCTGATTTTAGTGGAAAAGCATCCAGTTTTTCCCCATTTAGTAATATGTTGGCTGTAGGCTTATCATAAATAGCCTTTATTATATTGAGATATGTTCCTTCTATTCCCAGTCTCTGTAGGACTTTTATCATGAAGGGATGTTGGATTTTGTCGAATGCTTTCTTTGCGTCTAATGAGATGATCATGTGATTTTTGTCCTTCAACCCATTTATATAATGTATGACATTTATAGATTTGCATATGTTGAACCATCCCTGCATCTCTGGGATAAAGCCTACTTGGTCAGGGTGAATGATCTTTCTAATGTATTCTTGTATTCTGTTTGCCAATATTTTGTTGAGAATTTTTGCATCTATGTTCATGAGGGAGATTGGTCTGTAATTTTCCCTTTTTGTTCTATCTTTGCCTGGTTTTGGTATCAGAGTGATGCTGGCTTCATAGAAGGAGTTTGGTAGAAGTCCTTCTTTTTCTATTTCATGGAAAAGCTTAAGAAGCAATGGTGTTAGCTCTTCCCTGAAGGTCTGGTAAAATTCAGCAGTGAATCCATCTGGGCCTGGGCTTTTTTTAGTTGGGAGATTTTTGATAACTGTTAGGATCTCCATGCTTGTTATAGGTCTATTTAAGTGATTAATCTCATCTTGATTTAATTTAGGTAGGTCATATAAATCAAGGAAATCATCCATTTCTTTCAGATTTTCATACTTTGTGGAGTATATGTTTTTATAATATGTCCCTATGATTTTTTGAATTTCTCTGGCATCTGTCGTGATGTTACCTTTTTCATCTCTAATTTTACTAATTTGTGTCTCTTCTCTCTTTCTTTTGGTCAGATTTGCTAAGGGTTTATCAATCTTGTTTATCCTTTCAAAGAACCAGCTCTTTGTTTCATTAATTCTTTGTATTGTTTTTTTGGTTTCTATTTCATTAATTTCTGCCCTAATCTTTATTATTTCTTCCCGTCTACTGATTTTTGGTTTGCCTTGTTCTTCTTTTTCCAAGGCTTTAAGGTGAAGCATTAGGTCATTTATTTGCGACCTTTCTAATTTCTTAATATAGGCCACTTAAAGCTATAAATTTACCTCTTAGAACTGCCTTCATTGTGTCCCAGAGATTTTGGTATGTTGTGTTCTCATTATTGTTTGACTCTATAAATTTTTTGATTTCCTTCTTGATTTCTTCATTGACCCATTCATCATTTAGTAATGTATTGTTTAGTTTCCATGATTTTGTGTATGCTCTATATCCTTTCTTGCTATTGATTTGTAGTTTGATTCCATTGTGGTCAGATAGAATGCAAGGAATTATTTCAATTTTCCTGAATTTGTTAAGATTTGCTTTGTGTCCTAATATATGGTCTTTTTAGAGAATGATCCATGTGCTGCTGAAAAGAATGTATATTCTGCAGCATTTGGATGAAATGTCCTGTATATGTCTGCTAGGTCCATTCCTTCTATGACCTCGTTTAGTCCAGATGCCTCTCTGTTTATTTTTTCCTGGGATGACCTGTCAATTGATGAGAGTGGGGTGTTAAAGTCACCAACTACCACTGTGTTTGGTGTTATCTGTGACCTTAGTTCTAACAGTGTTTGTTTGATGAATTTGGGAGCCCCCATGTTAGGTGCATATATGTTTAGGATTGTAATGTCCTCCTGTTGGAGTGTGCCCTTAATCAATATAAAGTGACCTTCCTTATCTTTCTTGACTAATGTTGGAGTGAAGTCTGCCTTGTCAGCTATTAGGATAGCAACCCCTGCTTGCTTTCTGGGTCCATTTGCTTGAAACACCGTTTTCCAACCTTTCACCCTAAGATAATGTCCATCCTTTGTAGAAAGGTGAGTTTCTTGGAGACAACAAATTGTAGGGTCCTGCTTTTTAACCCAGTCTGCAAATCTATGTCTTTTGGTTGGAGCATTGAGGCCATTGATATTAAGAGATATTATTGAAAGATGTGTATTTATGCTTGCCTTTTTTTTTTTTTTTTTGTGGTTCTGGTTCTACCTTTGCTCTCTTATATTAACTAGTATTTGAGTGTTGTTTGTTGTTTTCCAGGTTCCTTATATGTGTGTTTTTCTTTCTCTTCGGCATGGAGGATTCTTTCAAGTATTTTGTGTAGAGCTGGTTTTGTCTTCAAATACTCCTTTAGCCTGCTTTTGTCATGGAATGTCCTTATTTCTCCATCTATTTGAATGGATAGTTTTGCAGGATAAAGTAGCCTTGGTTGACAGTTGTTATCTTTCAGAGTTTGGAATACATCACTCCAAGCCCTTCTGGCTTTGAAAGTTTGTGTTGAGTAATCTGCTGTGATCCTGATGGGCTTGCCTTTGTAGGTAACTTGATTTTTCTCTCTAACTGCTTTCAATATTTTTTCTTTGGATTGTGTGTTTGGTAGTTTGATTATAATATGGCGAGGAGAGGTTCTTTCCAGGTTTTGTCTGGCTGGTGTTCTAAATGCTTCCTGTATCTGCATTGGCACCTCTTTCCCAATTTGGGGGAAGTTTTCTTCTATGATTTTGTTGAAGATGCCTACTATACCTTTGGATTGAAATTCTTCTCCTTCTACTATACCCTGAATTCTTATATTTGATCTTTTCATAGTGTCCCGAATATCTTGAAATTCCCATTCATACTTTTCTATTAGTTTGTCTTTCTCTTTGTTGGATTGTATTAGATCTGCCACCTGGTCTTCTAGCTTAGATATTCTGTCCTCTCCTTCATCCATTCTACTGGTGACATTTTCTACAGAGTTTTTTATTTCATTAACTGTGTTCTTCATTGCTAGTAATTCTGACTGGTTTTTCTTCATTATTTCTATTTCCTTATTTATGTCTTGTATTGATTTCTTTATTTCGTTAAATTGGTGTCCTGTATCTTCTCTGATTCCTTTGATTTCTTCTTTGAGTTCATTGAACATATTTACAATCATTCTTTTGAAATCTTTCTCAGGCATTTTCTCTAACTCGTTTTCACTAGAGGTCATTTCTGAAGCATTGATGCTTTTTGGTGGATTTATATTGCCTTGGTTTTTGGTGTTTCTTGTGTTATAATGTATATATTTTTGCATCTTGGATTAAGTTACTGCTTAGATTTTCCAGTTAGCTGGGTATCCTTTGCTGTATCTATTGATCTGATATTGTATATCTTCTATGTAGGAGATTAAGATGTTAGGTGTGGCTCTTACCACTCTCGGAGTATCTGGACACGTGGTCCTAGGGGTTAAGTTTGCCTGCTATGGGAGTATTCAAATAGGTTGAGTGGAATAAAATACAGGTATATTCTAAAATTTAACTAAACCCTATACACATTCAGTCAAGAACAGCACCGAGCATTTATGCAAGATTAGGTATTATAAAAACCAGATCCTCTATCAACAAAGAAGTTAAGATTTCTGGTCTGTTGAGGGATCCAAGTCAGCTTGTGACCAGGTGAGACCCTTCCCTGGTTCAATCCCAGTTACCTCTTTGGATGCTTTTGGTCTCAGTCAAGTTGCTGGCTGGGATGTTGGGCCGCTGTTCTGCTTTCTGGAACTGGGTACTGGCTTTTCCTGTGGGGCAAACCAAGCCTGGCAACTGTGGCCCTGCAGATTGGCACCCCTGATGCTGGATCCCCGCTGCTGCCGCTGGAGCTGCCGCTGCTGGGACCACTGCTGCTGGATCCGCCACTGGAGATGCCGCTGCTGGGTCTGCCCCCGCTGATCTGCTGGAGCTGCCGCTGCTGGGTCTGCCCCCGCTGATCTGCTGGAGCTGCCGCTGCTGGGTCTGCCCCCGCTGATCTGCTGGAGCTGCCGCTGCTGGGTCTGCCCCCGCTGATCTGCTGGAGCTGCCGCTGCTGGGTCTGCCCCCGCTGATCTGCTGGAGCTGCCGCTGCTGGGTCTGCCCCCGCTGATCTGCTGGAGCTGCCGCTGCTGGGTCTGCCCCCGCTGATCTGCTGGAGCTGCCGCTGCTGGGTCTGCCCCCGCTGATCTGCTGGAGCTGCCGCTGCTGGGTCTGCCCCCGCTGATCTGCTGGAGCTGCCGCTGCTGGGTCTGCCCCCGCTGATCTGCTGGAGCTGCCGCTGCTGGGTCTGCCCCCGCTGATCTGCTGGAGCTGCCGCTGCTGGGTCTGCCCCCGCTGATCTGCTGGAGCTGCCGCTGCTGGGTCTGCCCCCGCTGATCTGCTGGAGCTGCCGCTGCTGGGTCTGCCCCCGCTGATCTGCTGGAGCTGCCGCTGCTGGGTCTGCCCCCGCTGATCTGCTGGAGCTGCCGCTGCTGGGTCTGCCCCCGCTGATCTGCTGGAGCTGCCGCTGCTGGGTCTGCCCCCGCTGATCTGCTGGAGCTGCCGCTGCTGGGTCTGCCCCCGCTGATCTGCTGGAGCTGCCGCTGCTGGGTCTGCCCCCGCTGATCTGCTGGAGCTGCCGCTGCTGGGTCTGCCCCCGCTGATCTGCTGGAGCTGCCGCTGCTGGGTCTGCCCCCGCTGATCTGCTGGAGCTGCCGCTGCTGGGTCTGCCCCCGCTGATCTGCTGGAGCTGCCGCTGCTGGGTCTGCCCCCGCTGATCTGCTGGAGCTGCCGCTGCTGGGTCTGCCCCCGCTGATCTGCTGGAGCTGCCGCTGCTGGGTCTGCCCCCGCTGATCTGCTGGAGCTGCCGCTGCTGGGTCTGCCCCCGCTGATCTGCTGGAGCTGCCGCTGCTGGGTCTGCCCCCGCTGATCTGCTGGAGCTGCCGCTGCTGGGTCTGCCCCCGCTGATCTGCTGGAGCTGCCGCTGCTGGGTCTGCCCCCGCTGATCTGCTGGAGCTGCCGCTGCTGGGTCTGCCCCCGCTGATCTGCTGGAGCTGCCGCTGCTGGGTCTGCCCCCGCTGATCTGCTGGAGCTGCCGCTGCTGGGTCTGCCCCCGCTGATCTGCTGGAGCTGCCGCTGCTGGGTCTGCCCCCGCTGATCTGCTGGAGCTGCCGCTGCTGGGTCTGCCCCCGCTGATCTGCTGGAGCTGCCGCTGCTGGGTCTGCCCCCGCTGATCTGCTGGAGCTGCCGCTGCTGGGTCTGCCCCCGCTGATCTGCTGGAGCTGCCGCTGCTGGGTCTGCCCCCGCTGATCTGCTGGAGCTGCCGCTGCTGGGTCTGCCCCCGCTGATCTGCTGGAGCTGCCGCTGCTGGGTCTGCCCCCGCTGATCTGCTGGAGCTGCCGCTGCTGGGTCTGCCCCCGCTGATCTGCTGGAGCTGCCGCTGTGAAATAATTAAACAAATAATGTTATAAAACTTGTATGTTTTGGTGATTTAAATATAATATCCCCATAGCCTTGTGTGTTTTTGATTAAATTCAATATTTTGGAGGTGGATCCCTGCTGGAGGAAGTAGGGCACCAGGGGCAAACCTGAGGGTGGAGTCCAGACCTAAAGTGTTTCTGATCCAACTTGAACCCTGTTTGTTCATTTTCTCTCTTTCTGCTATGGATGTGTGATGAAGTGAGCCAGCTTCCTCTGCTACAATGAAGCTTCCTTTAGAATCTGTGTGCCTGATATTTCCTCCCATAAGCTGTATCACATGTCTTTGGAAACTGATGAGATTTTAAAAGAATAATGTATCACTTCCACCAGGGCTTTAAGATTGGGCTTCTGGCTACTATGCCTAAATTTCAGAGACTCACCAGTGGTGGTGTTACAACTGGGAGATGGAGCAGAATTCTCACTGCTTATTTGCTTCTACTTGAAACATGAAGCTTTTGTCTAACTCACAGAGAAGTGTGAATCTGTGTATTTGTTATCAACTTTAAACGAATTCTCACTTTCTGAGAAAATTAATAATAAAATCAATGATTGATGTCTCCTAAAATATAGTTGGCTTTCCATTTATTTCTTTCATTTCTACCATTCATTTCTTATTTTACCAAATAAATTGTGAAGCTAATACTGTGATTATTATTTTTCTTATGATTAGAGAGGAATTAAGTATATCACAGTGGTCATATAGATAGAAAGATAATAGAATAGGGAGGTTAACACAAACAGGCTAATTCCAGTATGAATGTTTAATTACAAATATAAAGAGAATATAGTAAACTTATGAAAAAAATTCATGTATTATTGATGCAAGATTTTGGAGTTCAGAAAGGGTCCCCAAACTTATAAATTCTAATTTTGGTTTCTGTCCTATTTTTTAATATTTATTTATTTGGTTATTTATTTATTTATTTGAGAGAGAGAGATTGGAAGAGGAAGAGAGAAAAAGAATGGGTCATTGCAGACAAACTCCAGACACATGAGTCCCCTTGCACAGCTGGCTTACGTGGGTCCTTAGGCTTCATAGGCAAACGCCTTAACCGCTAAGCCATTTCTCCAGCCCTCCTGTCCTATTTTTAACAAAGAATTGATAAAAACAGACTCTAGAAGGATAAATGATGAATTATTAAGTTTATTTAGGGAGGAGTCACACATTGTGGAGTTTACTTAAGGAAAGCTGGGATTTAGGAAGAAGGCTGAAGCAGAGTCACAAGCATGTGGAAAGTAGGAAATACACATTTATGTGGAGAACACAGAATAGTCCCTAAGATTCATTTAAGAGAAATTGAGATTTTTTTAGGGAAAGACTGGAGAGGAGTCATAAGTATGTGGAAGACAGAATCTAGGAGCTTGTGTAGGAAGATTTAGAAGGAACAGACATAGCATCTGCCTTGAGCTTCCTGGTGGAAGCAAGTTAGGAGGACAAATGGCTTAAGGAAGAATAGCAGAGGGAAAATATCAAAGCATAGACCACAAAATTCAGAAGAGCAATGAGTAGTAAAGAGAGTCATACCCATAATTACCCCAAGTTTAGAGAAATTGTATAGATAAGAGGCCCAGTGTTAGAGAAAGTACCCATGTGGTAGAGATAGAGTGTAAGGGAAAAACACATGTGGTAGATTTAGAGACCCGAGAAAAATTACACATTTAATGAAAGTGAGAAGTTACTCCAAAGTATAAAGCACAGAAACTCAGCCCAAGAAGCAATCAGCTTAGTTTGGGGTGGGGAGCCAGACTCACATATACTCACACAGCACAAGGTAGGGTGAAGAAGAACACACAGAGAAATGTACTTTTAGTCATATTCAGGTATGTAAAAGGGAAGACCAAATTGGTTTGTAGATTTAAAGGGGCAGGTTCCAGGGCAAGCTCAGCTGGGTGGTGCTAGACTGTGAGCAGCAGGGGGCACTATAGTTGTTACAAATGAGTCTCAAGAAGACATTCAGTCCATTCATGCCAGGGTGGGGGCGGGGGTGGATCTGTTCTGTCTGGGACTCTGATCCTACCTGAAATTGCCTAAAAGAAGATAGCTTTCTATTTCTCTTTCACTATGTAACTTTAACTATGAGCTAAATTATATTTTATGCACTAATATTACCTTTCCTAAGCAAAGCACTAAATACGTTTTTGGATTTCAAAGTATTACACATAAGAATTTTTTGTTTTGTTTTGTTTTTCTTTTTTGTTTTTTCTAGGTAGGGTCTCATTCTAGCCCAGGCTGACCTGGAATTAACTATGTAGTCTCAGGGTGGCCTTGAACCTACAGTGATCCTCCTACCTCTGCCTTCCGAGTGCTGGGATTAAAGTTATGTGCCACCATGCCCAGCTACACATAAGATTTTATTCCACATATAGAATACATATTTATCCTTACTTTATTTACATTTTATTTTGGTGAACTTTTTTTTCTCTCTAGGTAGGATCTTACTGTAGCTCAGGTTGATCTGGAATTCACTATGTAGTCTCAAGGTGACCTCCAACTCATGGTAATCCACCTACCACTGCCTTCTGAGTGCTGGGATTAATGGTGTGCACCACCACGTCCAGCTATTTTGATCAATTTACATTTATTTACATTAATATAAACTTGATTAGTAAAAGGATAGCTTAAATCTATGGTTTCATTTCATCATTAAATCTATAGTAATTTCATTTTTGTCTTCTTTATATTTCAAAAAATATTCATCATATTTTTGTCCATTTTTTAGCATTTGACATACCTTTATATGTTGTTTCTTCCAATTAAATGTCTTCAAGGGCCTCTCCATTTCAAGAAGAAAATAGAATAAACATCTTTAAGTGGCAATGCTGAGCTGGTGTAAAAAGAAAACTCCCTTTAGGCAAAAACTGAGAGGGAATAGAAGCCAGAGTAGGCCAGTGAAGTTCTAGCTATGTTTCCTAGGGTACTTGTTCTGTCCTGAAATCAATGGGTTTGTACCTCAAAAAGCCCAAAGCCCAGGAGACAAAGCTTGGATCTATTCAAAGTGTGACTAGAATATAGACTCCTACACAATATTAGGACCTATCCAGAATGCAGGGCTAGCAAAACTATCTTTTCTTTACAGTGTAGCAAGATGACATACTTACTGATGTGATTTAGGACACTCCAAACCAATAAACAAATTAAATTTATCCTGGTAAATAACTCACTGGAGCACATGTGAGATGTAAAAGCAAATCTTTCCCAGAATCTGTTCACCTGCAGTATAATATAAGCCAGCAGTTGAGAGGAGCTGGGTAACCATCTGGCTACTAATGCCACATGAGGACTCCTATCACACAGGAAAAGGTAAAGGCTTAAGAATTCTAATCACAGGCTGGCCATGGTGGTGCATGCCTTTAATCCCAGCATTCAGGAGACAGAGGTAGGAGGATTGCCAGAGTTAGAGGCCACCTTGAGACTACATAGTGAATTCCAGCTCAGCCTGTGAAACCCTACGTCAAAAAAAAAAAAAAATCAAGAATGCCAATCATAGGAAGTGGCTGTCCACAGGCTTTCACTCACAGCATGATGCACAGGTGCAGTGCCAACAAGGAAGACAACAGAAAAGGCACCTGTGAGAACAAGTCTTTTCTCACTGAAGGAAGAGGTACAGCAATAGTCACCTATATACAGCACTGGTCTCCTTCCACCAACCATAAATCCTTTCAATAGAAAACAAAGGCATGATGCTCATGATGGAGGCAAAGACCCCATTTGCATCTTTAGGAGTCCAGTATTATGGTGGTACTGGTTAGGGATCATGTGACTCATGCTTACAGCATATAAGGAAGTTTGCTTTACTACCAGCACAGAAGTTGGTAAAGTTTATTCCTAAAAAAGTAAGAATTTGGGGCCAAATGATTCATCAGCAACCACTTTTTTTCTGTTGTTGCTGTTGTTTATTTGGGTTTAATTGTTTTTGAGACAGGACTACTTTGACTTGTCAAGCTGGCCTCAAAGATCATGATCCTTGTGCCTAGGGCTCTGAAGAAGCTGATATCACTAGAATGTGCTATCAAACCCATCTTAGCACTAACCACTGACACAGGAGAATGTCATGGCCCAGCATTAATGATAGGGCAAACTTTAATAGAGGCTGATTACTGAGTTCTTCTCCAAAATGTAACTGAGACCTATGTAGACCTCCCAGGATGTCTGCAGATAAAACGTTCTTACAATGGATTTTATATGAAAAATGACAAAATATCAAGAAAGCAAAATACTATAAGCAAGAGTCAATAAATTAATAGTCAATGTCACTGCTACAACAAAAACATTGCATGCATGTTGGATAAATAATACTACATGTAGTCTGATATGTCCAGAAATGAAACATACAAATAAAAACATGATATAAAAACAGGACCTTGGTCTCCCACTTTCTATTCTGAAAACTGTCTGGAATGATTATTCTGATAAATGTATCAATTTTGTTTATCCATCTGCTTTCCATGACTTTCATCTCACCCTTAATAATGATGCAGCCTGATAATGTTCTGCACAGCCTTAAAAGATCTGGTTGGCATCACCTCCTACCTCCTTTCCACCTTTGTACATGTTCCAGCAATCCCAACTCCTTGCTTTCTTTCACCTAAGTTTAATAACTTTATATTGGTTCACATATATGCCTATTCAGATATTCTGCCTTACTTACTGATATCTTTATAATTACCTGCAAAGATCATCTTCATACTGCTATCTTCTCTTCCTTCATTTCATGATGGTAAGTTTCTTCCAATGATAGTACTATCATTCTGTAGTTCACTATTGCCCTTTCAGTCTTTAAATCAAAAAAGTTGTGATCACCCCGTTCACAGTGATGGGAGGAATTGTAGGTCACTTATCAAAAATGCAAAATGATAGGAACTGCCATCAAATAAGCAGTTTTCAGAAGCTGTAGTAAGGGAAAGCATTCATTTGACCTGTTTTGAGCTTTATATAAATGGAATCCTACATCTTCACCATTTTAGTCAAGCTTTTGTTTGTCATCTTAGTCCATATTTTTGTCTGCATTTAGTGTCTGTTTATCCTCATTGCTTTTGACTATCTTACTGTGCTACTATGCAAGCATAGCAAAATTTATTTGTCCAGTTGTGGGTTTTTGTCACACTCCGATTTTAAAATTACACCATAATCTAATAGGATAAATTTCTTTTTGATGTCTTAGGTAAGTATTCTAAACTCTAGAAGGGATTTCACTTATGAAGGTGTGTATTAAATAGATATTAAAATTTGGTATGTGTCTATAAAATAAAATAAAAAGTCCTTTTCCTCCTTTGGATAATCTTGGGTTCACTGTGAAATATTATGGCATATACATTGACATCACCTCTCGAAACTCAAGTTTGTATTTCCTATGAAATTTCTTTTCTTCAATATATTTTCAAATGTAGAGACAAACACACTGTCACATTCCACATCTCTGAAAGACAGTGATTTCAAACTCATCATCTACATTGCATTAACCTTGGAACTTTACATATCTATCAAGACACTGCTTGAGAGAAAGAAAAGAGGTAAAACTAAGTGAGGGCAGGAGAAGAGACTGAGTAAAGGAAAGGTGGAGGGAGGGCTAATCAAAATCTAAGAGAATATAAATAAGTCATATGGAAACTTACTTTTTTGGAAAATGAAGCACACAGGAGCAGTAGATTGTTACTAGAAAATTTTCAGTGCCAGGGATGGAATACCTTCCAATGAGTTGTTGACCAGGGAGGTCCCAGATGCCCCCAAAACATTACAGTTCATTGCCAAGGCACTTGGTTTCCCACCAGGAATAGATGGTAAGACCCTATTGCTGAAGACTCCACATACTTGAGCTGCAAAGTCACTGAGAAACCTTGCTGGAGTTGAGTTGAAAACCTCCTCTGTGTAGACCAGCTGACAGAAAGCTGGAAAAAGCTACGTTGCATGCAGTTCAATGGGAGAGAGAGAAATTACCAGTGAAGATACTTAACAGTGGACACTGCAAGCCTTATATTTGGCCAGTCAGGCCAAATGAGCCAATGGGTGTAATAGTGACATGTCTGTTATGGGGGAAACCAGCTGCTCCATGGGATGGAATACATCCCTGATACTGAAAACCTACAACAGGGGTAGTCATGAACCCTAGGGGTGTAATGTTTGCTGCTGTCTGGCTAAATGGTTATACTATGCTCACCAAACTTCCCAGCAAGCACTTCTCTTGATGTTCATACCCACATATTAATGTTACTCTCACTTTTGGTTAGAGAACCTTCTCTTTTCAGATGTTAGTGACCTTGGGATGGCACCATGGTACTGAGAACAATGGACAGAGGAGTGTTCAGCACTGAAATATCTCTATTGCCCCTTCCAAGGCTCAGGGTCCATTGCAGAAGACGTGGTGGAAAGAATGTAAGACCCAAAGGAAGAGTAGGACTCCTTACAATGTGCCCCTCTAGGCACAAATGGACTGGATATCCATGACCTCACAGTGTCTGACACTACCTACACAAGACCATCATAATAGGAAGAAAAGATGATGACATCAAAATAAAAGTGAGACTGGTTGAGAGGGGGAGGGGATATGATGGAGAGTGGACTTTCAAAGGGTAAAGTGGGAGGAGGGAGGGAATTACCATGGGTTATTGTTTACAATCATGGAAGTTGTCAATTAAAAAAGAATGAAGGAAGGAAGGAAGGAAGGAAGAAAGAAAAGAGGTAGATTTAGCTCTCAACTAAAATACAATTTAGATGGTAAGGGAAGTCTGCACCAAACAATTAGTAAAGCAAATTAGTGTATCTTGGAGAGAATGTAACATTTTTGTGAATATTGCCTTTTTTCACCACAGTAAGTGAGCCACATACATTTAAGTGGGGAGTTTTGGCAATAGAACAATGAGAGGATTTCTTTCATCCCCTTACAGTTAAAGTGCCCAAGTCTCTGAAATCAGTGTGAACCAAGATGACATGGCCAGGTTTAAACTTGATTGAGTATTGAGTTTCTGAATTTTATTGTGGCAGTAAAAATCATGTCATTAATACTCCATTTATTTCTCCATATAAGGAAGTTCCTAATTAATCTGTTATTCAGAAGTCACCAGTATTGTATAAGCACTTGCATTATTTCATGACATTGACTCAAACCTAGAAACAGATTCCTGTGGTCTAATTGTTTTTTTTCAAAGCATTTTCCTCTGCAGTTTGCTGCTTACCTGGATCTTTGAATGAAAGGATATTAATGAAGCTGCAATGCAGGTGATTCTACTGAAAGTGATGAAGAATTTATTAGGAGGACAGTCATCATGGCTGTGCAGTATATGAGGCATAAAACTGCTAAAAGTAATGACAGAGTGTAGTTTAGGCAAGTAATGGGCACCAGAGCTACAAAAGGAGAGCTTGGAGATATATTATTTAGTAATAAAGTTCCCATAAAAATTGAAATATGAGGTGAAAAGATTAACATGGTCATACAAGTCATCTTTAATGTTCATAGCCAAGTTCTGCCTTTTAGAAAGAGTAAACGGAATTTATGCCTGTGGCAACATGTAAGTCAAGGCCCTTATTTATACATTTCATGCAAATGACTACAGACCTCTGGCTTGAAGTTGCCAAAGTAATGTTTAGTAGCATTTAAATTTATGACATTAACATTGGATCAGGCGCTGCATTTCCACCTGTCAAGAGACCATTTGTAGGTCATGTCATCAATAAACACATTATACTGACCTCTGTCTGCATAGCTATTCCCAAATCTATGAACAAAAGATACTGCATTTGTTTTGCTTCCTTAAAATGAATATAGATATGTTGTTGCTTAGTCCCAAATAATAGTTTAGTATTAGTGGTTGACATAACCTGTGTGTACGCACAGTACAGTCCCTTTGATGGTATAAGCCTACACTCCAAGGCAGAGGATGGACCTTAGATGGAGACTGACTTACTGGAAGCCCTGACAGTCTTATCAGATGGGTAATCATGGTCAAATTATTGAAGAACATTTGTTTTATTTTAACCTAAAAGAGAACACAAACATAACAATTCTGAGGTCATTACAGCAGCTAAATCAATCATGTACAATAGATTTAGTCTATGTTCAATGACTGATCAGAGATCATTATAGCGCTTAAATCAATCATGTACAATAGGTCCAGTTTATGCTAAATGACTGGTCAGTTATTATTATAATTATTATCAGTTTAGTTTGGGTATTTACAAAATAGTGGTATCCAAGTTCTGGAAGAGAACAAAGCATACTTTATTCATCATGTAGTCATATCAGAGATTTTTTTTTAAGCAAAAGCTCTGCAGGTTAATTTGGACTTAATGAGGTTTATAATTAAATTGACAGCCATTAGCATTTGATTCTAATGGCTTACAAAAAATTTTGTCATTTATTTATTTATTTATTTATTTATTTTTGTTTTTTCATGGTAGGGTCTCACTCTAGCTCAGACTGACCTGGAATTCACTATGGACTCTCAGGGTGGCCTCGAACTCATGGCAATCCTCCTACCTCTGCCTCGAGTGCTGGGATTAAAGGTGTGCTCCACCATGCCCGGCAATTTTGTCATTTATAACTTCTCAAAAGTGGGTATAAGTTTGGCCTATAGTTTTAAAACAAACTGAATTGTAAGAGAAAAATATTTGCAGAACAATTTTATTCTGAACTTGAAATAGTTCCCATTTAGAGTTAATCATTCAGAATATTGGAACAAAACTGTGGGGGATTCAATGAGACAGTAATATTTAATCCATGCCCAGAAATGGGTGAAAAATGAATACAAGCCATGTAAGGCTCAGGGAAAAAAACATATTTATGGAAAAGGAAGAGCCTGGTACTGATACACTAAGGCGAAAACAGGAAAAGCACAAATAATGGAGCCATCGGTGGGTCAAGTTCTCCATGACTGCAAACGACACAGTGTGCATGGTCTATAGAATATTCTAAAACACTAAATAATTCAACAAATTTTTATTTGTAACATGAACTGAAAAATGTAAAGAATAGCAGTGATATGGCTGGGGAGATGGCTCAGCACGTAAAGGCATTTGCTTGCAAAACCTACTAGCATGGGTTCAATTCCCCATTATCCATGTAAAACCAGGTGCACAAAGTGGGGCATGTGTCTAGAGTTTGTTTGCAGTGACTACAGGATCTGGCATTTATGCTTTCTGTCTCTCTCTCTCTCTCTCTCTGTCTCTGTCTCATCAATAAATAATCATATTTTTAAAAACAGAATGGCAGTGATAAAACACTTCTCCTTGACAAAAGATCTGTCATGGTCTAAGTTATAGTGGCTTCTATTAAGGCAGGTGGCTTTCTTCCCCAAACTGTTTGGTGTAGTACTGAGAGGGAGTGGACAAGAGAAGAGCAACCATGGGTAAATCAGATGGGATAAAAAACAAAGTGGTGCCGGGCGTGGTGGAGTACGCCTGTAGTCCTAGCACTTGGGAGGTAGAGGTAAGAGGATTGCTATGAGTTCAAGGCCACCCTGAAACTACATAGTGAAGTCCAGGACAGCCTGAGCAAGACTGAGAGCCTACCTTGAAAAAACAAAAACAAAAACAACAACAAAAGTGGTAGTAAGAGGGTCAATGAAAGATACCACCTTGATAATGGGCTTTGTCTTCTGTAATTGTTACATCTATGTTTCACCAAGATGCCTTGTGTATGAAATGGGAAGCTAATGGATGGGTTGTACCAGCAATCTTTAAAAGATTACTCATGGGCTGGAGAGGTGGTTTAGCAGTTAAAGGTGCTTCCTTGCAAAGCCTGATGGCCTGGGTTCCGTTCCCAAGTACTCATTTGAAGCCAGACGTACAAAGTGGTGCATGTGTCTAGAATTTGTTTGCACTGGTAGAAAGCCCATACATACATGGCCATAATCTCTTGACCTCTATTTGTCTCTGCCTCTTTCTCTCTCTCTAAAACACACACACACACACACACACACACACACACACACACGTAAATGTTAAGTTTGAGCATATAAAATGCTACTAGGTATAACAAATACTGGGCAAGGACTTTAAGTACTTATATGTAAATATTTCGATGTCTAGTATGTTTTAAAAATAAGTACACAGTATTTAGGGCTTGCATTAATGGGGTAGTATAGATGATTTCTTGTGTACTGGTTTGATTCAGGTGTCCCTATAAACTTATATGTTCTCAATGCCTAGGAACCCAACTGGTGTCAAATTGGGAATTGAAGCCTCCTGGCAGTAGTATATTGTTGGGGTCTGGCTTATCGGTGTTGTAGGTAGATTCTGCTTGCTAGTGTTTGGCGCACTCTCCTGCTGCTGTTGTCTACCTGATGTTGGCCAGGATGTGATGTTCTTCCTCTATTCATGCCATCATTGTTCCTGTCATTGGGGAATTTCTCCTCAAGTTTGAAAGCAAGTGGACTGGTGTAATCAGAGGGATATGGCATAGAAAGAAATGAAATCTTTGGGCCATAACTCCTGCCCATTCAGGCGCAATTGTTTGAGAGATTACAATCTTTGAGATTGGGCCATCTGATCTGCACTAGAAAAGCAGAAAGAATGTAGAGTATTTTGAAGTAAGGGGCCTGAATGCTGGAGGAGTGTCCTGCTTTTCAATGTCAGAGTTATTTCCCTTCTGGAATAACAAGTTGGCAAGCCACCTGTACTATGGAGTATAACAAATGCAGGAAAGAGAGGGTCATTGAATTTTCAATGCAGTTTTGTCTTTTGGAAATGGCCAAAGGGCAGTGTGAAGCAGGCTTGTTGGATTACCTGTGTGAAGGAATTGGAATTCCAGAGACTCATCATTAGTTATAATTATCTGGACTTGGAAACTTGTCACTGGTTAGAGTTGTTGAACTTGAACCTATAGAGTTTGATGTATGTGCTCTGATTTTTTTCTTTTCTCTTTTTTTATTAATTAGTTTTGTATTCAGTGAATACAGTCAAGTTGGTACCATTGTTAGCCTCATCCATGTCCTACCACCTCCCCTGTCCCCTCCTTGTTGAGGTGTATGGGTCATGCATTGTGGAGTTAGCCCTGTTATGGGTAGGAGGAAGTGTGTCTGCATATCAGGACCCAATGTGTAGCTCTGACATTCTTTCTGCACCCTCTTCCGCAAAATTTCTCTGAGCCATGTTGGGTTCATTTTGGGTCTGCTTCAGTGATGAAGTCTTGGGAGCCTCTGTGTCTCTGGATATCTCATTTGGTAGGAGTTGATTGTTCTCTGTGCTGTTCTCCTTCACCCTTGTGCTGGTACCCAGTTCACCAAGAAAACAGCACCCTTGCTTATTGTGACAATTATTCTTAGTTTCATCTGGGGCCCTTTTGATGTATGATGGGGTGGTTCTCTCCTTAGGATCTGTGTCTATCTGAGAAAGAGAAGCAAATTCTTCAACAGAGAGTAAAGTTAGCACCAGATAAATGGGACAACCCTTATTTTTTTATAGAAAATTTAATAGGTGTACGCCCTCTTGCAGCCCACCATTGGTGGTAGCTTGATAATAGAGAGTGGGCTCATATTTGTATATGGTTCTGACATGTTTCCCAGCTCCAGCTATGGGTCCCGTTCCACTGAGGGGATCAGTTAGCCAAATTAAGAGCAGTTGGTTTCCCAACATGGCTGTGTGCCACTATTGCACTTGTGTGGGCATCACAACAGGTTATTTGCTGGCAAGTAGGTTAGACCATGAGTTGCTTGGACAGATATTGGTCATTTTCCCCCAGTCACCCATGTAGCACCTTCTGGCACTAGACTAGCTAACTGTCTGGGGACTGACTCTCTTCCAGCTTCCAGCCATGTCACTCCATGTTATGTGTCAACCGCATAAGGTGTCTTCAGCAGTAGGGTCTTACCACTAATCTTTGGTGGGTCATCAAGTACTCTGACAGAAATCTGTCTTTCTTTTAGGAAATCTTGTAGGTCTCTCTGATCAAAAGCTCGTTGTGGATGAAAGCCACCTGCTGGTACTGGGAGTTACAGGTCAGTGCCCACTAAGAGAAGGAAGGAAAAGATAACTAATATAAAAGATTTAGAGAGAAGAAAAAGAGAGGCTATAGAAGATTAAGGTCAGTGTTCATTTTACCCTCTCCAGTGCCTTGTGACTCCGATGTTCCCTCTAAGGGCCTGATGAAGGTTCAAGCATTTGGTCTGCTTTTTAGGGTGTAAAATTTTATGATATCATTGCCATTTGTGCCTAGCTTTGTGTCCCCCACCCCCTCTCTTGCCCTCCCCTCCCTCCCCACCCACCCTATTGTCTAGTCCTCGAGATGTTTGCTGGATATGTCGGCATCTTGGGTAGATTCAGGTTAGGTGTTGTAGATGAGTGAGACTATGTGGCAGTTATGTTTCTGTGATTGGGTAAGTTCACTGAGAATGATCTGTTCCAGGTTCAACCATTTTTCTTCAAATTTCATTGTGTCATTTTTTTCTTACTGCTGTGTAGAATTCCATTGTGTTTGTTTTAAATATTGTTTTGGTTTAATATTTCTTTTCTATGCCCAATACCATATTTTGTAGTATGAACGTTTATTCTGAGCCATTAAGTTTTTGTTTATTTATTTGTTTGTTTGTTTGGTAATACTGCTTAGTTGAAAGACCTTGGACTATGGGGATATTTGAACATCATTGGGATTGGTAAAATCTATGGGTACTTTTAAAGTTGTTCTGAATGCACTGCATTTTACATCATGGATAGTTATCAGTTTATGGAGAACAGGTTCAGAATGTGGTGGTTTGATTCAGGTGTCCCTCATAAACTTATGTGTTGTAAATGCTTAGATTCCCAGATAATGGCAAGTTGGGAATTAAAGCCTCCTGAAGGCAGTGTATTTTGGGGGGTGAGCTTATGGGTGTTACAGTCAACTTCGCCTTGCCAGTATATGGCACACTCTCCTCCTGATGTTGTCTACCTCATGTTGGCCAAGAGGTGATAACTTCCTCTGCTCATGCCAAGACAAAGTAAACCCTTTCCTCCCACAAGATGCTTCCAACATGAAGCTGACTGCAATAGTTTACATATCAGTTAAAAATGAAAGAGTGAGGGCTAGAGAGATGGCTTAGTGGTTAAGGTGCTTGCTTGTGAAGCCAAACAGCCCATTTTTGACTTCCCAGATCCCACATAAGCCAGATGCACAAGGTGATGCATGTGCAAGGCTATATATGCACACAAGATGGCATACATGTCTGGAGTTTGATTGCAGTTGCTGGAGGCCCTGATGTACCAATATATTCTCTCTCTCTCTTTCTTTCTCTCTCTCTCCGCCAACCGCATAAAAATGAACAAGAGTGATGTAAGCTGTAACACAAAGTAAAGCCCATAGTTACATGTTGGAGGGAAAGAATGAAAACTAACTAGGTAAAGTTGGGAACAAAAAGATGAATGATTTGCTGCATTTTAATGATTTCTGATGCTTGTCCCTTGTGAGTACATTTTCAACTTAAAATGATTTTAAACCTACATATAGAAATTCTGGTTTTAAAAGGTACATAATTGACCACTCTGACAAAATAGCTCTATAAATGATCCCTCTGAAAATTAGAAATCATATTCATCATCACAAGAGGAGGAAAGCAAGGGAGAACTGATAATTAAAACTATAATAGAATACTGAAGCTGAGTACTAAGTAATAAAAGCAGAAACTTCTTTCTGAATTATAAATGTAGTATTCCCCCTTCTCCTTTATCCATGGTTTTACTTTCTGTGGATTCAGTTACCTGTGTTCAACAGCAGTCACAAAATATTAAATGGAAAGTTCCATAAATAAATAATTCATAAGTTTTAAACTGAAGGCTGCTGTGAGTAGCATGATGAATTTTCCTGTAATGCTCCATCCTGCCCAGATGTGAATTTTTTGCTCATCCAGTTAACCACACTGTATATGCTACCTGTTTGTCATTCACATAGTAGCCATTACAATTATCAGATCAACTCTCATCTTGCACTGGTTGTGTTTAAATAACCCTGGTATTACTTAATAATGGGCCCAAAGCCCAGGAGTAATGATACTGGCAATACAGATATGCTAAACAGAAGACATAAACTGCTTCCTTTAGTTTAAAATCTGAAACTGCTTGACTAAATAAGGAAAGAATAGGAATAAATAATAGGTTTATGTTGCAAAGCTCTATGTTATAAATCATGAAATCTTGAAGAAAGAAAAAGATGTGATATTCATGTGGTTTCACCTTGGACAACAAAAGTTACATCTGCAGTGTGCAGTACAAACTCAGATAGGAAGGGAAAGGCATTGAACTTGTAGGAAGAACATATGAAAAAAATTATGTTCTAGTTGACAGCATCAGATTGTGCCAGAAAGTACTGAGCATGTTTGAAGAGTTCAACAGGGAATCTTCTGGAACAAGTGACACTAGGCCATTGAGTGGCAGTAATGAGTGGCTACATGGATCCAGATGTTGATTTAGACTGAAAATATAAAAAACTATTAAACAGGTGTTGTGGTATACATATGAAGTCCCCCCCCCCCCACACTAAGGCTTATGCACTGAAGGGTTGGTCCCCAGGTGGTGACACTATTTTGGGTGGTTCTAGAAACTTTAGGAGGTGATACCTAGATGGAGGAAATGGGTGACTGAGGTACACATTTGGAAGCTGTAGCTCTTCTCTTTTCCTGTCTGTCAAGAAATGAATACCTTCTGTCACAGGACCTTGCTATCCTGATATTCTGCCTATGTGCCTAGAAGAAACAGAACAAAGGTATATGAGCTGCAACCACTGAAACTGTGTGCTAGAATAAATAATTCCTCCCATTTTGAAGTTGTTTTTCTTAGGTATTTAGTCAAAGCAACAAAAAGTCTAGCATATCAGATTCCATCTGCCAATGAAAAAGCTGTTGCCTGATTTCTGTCAGACTTGAAATTCATTAAACAGAAAGGATAATATCCAAAGCAGATCTTAAGTGGTGGCAACTAGTCTCCTCTGGAATAAGATGTCAAATACATTCAAAAAGAATTATCAAGGGGAGCCAAGACCCAGAACATGGAAGGAAAGTTCAACTGTGGTGTTGCATAGCAAAACTAGAGAGCATTTGACAATGCCAGGTTCAATGTTCACAGTAAGAACCCACACATAAAAACAAGAACTCAAACTTACATTTTGAGAATTACAGGGAGAGACTACATTCACTTAATCTTATTACAGTACTAAAACTACTTCTTATCATTGACCTATTTTATATTGGAGAGGTCTTTAGTTTTCATCACACACTGTTCTCATTCTTTCTTTAGATGTGGTTTCCTTTAATTTTTAAAAACATATTCATGGGCTGGAGAGATTGCTCAGTGGTTAAGGTACTTACCTGCAAATCCTAAGGATCTGAGTTTGATTCTCCTGTCCCCAAGTAAAGTCAGATTCCCAACATGAAGCATGCATCTAGAGTTCATTGGCAGTGGTTCAAGGCCCTGGTGTGCCCATTCTCTCTCCCTCTTTCTCTTTCTCTGTCCCTTTCTCTTTCTCTTTCTTATCTATGTCTCTCAGAAATAAATAAATAAAAATATTTTTTAAAACATGGTGCTTTCATCATTTTCCTAAATATTTACAACTTTTTCTATCTTTGCATTTCTCATAATTTGTATTTTAAGCTAGACACATATTAAAATAATGCATCAAATATGAAAGCCAAAAATTATCTTCTCCTAGCATTGGTTTGTATTATTATTAGTCACTGATATAATGACATTCTTGGGCAAACTCTATAGTGTCTATCTTTCATTTTCCTGAGCTGCTGTTGAAGTCACTGTGAAGTAAATTCCCACTAATGATCAGGCCGACTTTTTTTTTTGATGTTTGGTCATGAGCCCAGGCTGACCTCGAATTCAATATGTAGTCTCATGCTGGCCTCAAACTCACAGAGATCCTACTATCTCTGCCCCCCAAATCCCAAATTCTGGGATTAAGGGTGTATGCCACCACACCCAGCTCCTAGGCAGATTTCTTTACATGTCTTGAAACAGTAAGCCACTCAACTTCCAGTGATAATCTCTGTCCATGTGGGCTAACATATGGATCCATTTCTCATGCTGCCTTAGCTCTCACTTGCTGACTCAATAAAATGAGAGGTTAGGCTACTTAGGCTACCTAGAGTTTTTTGGGATGTGCTCATAGTCTGCTTATGCAAAATTCTGTGTATATACTAAGTCTCCTGGTTTTGCAGAAGTATATTGGAGCTTTTCAAAGCTACCTTGGACATCTTATTCTCCTGTTGTTGATTTTGTTTTATCTTTAGATTCTTCTTGTCCAAATCTAGTTACTACTTGATACAGGTTGATGGACGTTAAACAATTGTCACTGATTCTTTACAGTTACTCTGTGATTTTGAATATAAAGTATTTCCCATAGATTCAGGGGTTTGAATAGCTGATGCCTCATTGGTAGACACATTTGCAATGGTTGTAGCACTTTTATTTTTTTCTCAATTTTTATTAACATTTTCCATGATTATAAAAAATATCCCATGGTAATACCATCCCTACCCCCACTTTCCCCTTTGAAATTCCATTCTCCATCATATCCCCTCCCCATCTCATCAGTCTCTCTTTTATGTTGATGTCATGATCTTTTCCTCCTCTTATGATGGTCTTGTTTAGGTAGTGTCAGGCACTATGAGGGTATAATCCTTTCCAGATCCATCCATTTCCCTGTAAATTTCATAACTTCATTTTTCTTTACTGCTGAGTAGAACGCCATTGTATAAATGTGGCACGTCTTCATTATCCAATCATCAGTTGAGGGACATCTAGGCTGGTTCCATTTCCCAGCTATTATGAATTGAGTGGCAATATACATGGTTGAGCATGTACTTCTACGGAAATGGGATGAGTCCTTAGGACATATGCCTAGGAGTGCTATAGCTGGGTGATATGGTAGATCAATTTTTAGCTGTCTTAGGAACCTCCACACTGATTTCCACAATGGCTGGACCAGATTGCATTCCCACCAACAGTGTAGAAGGGTTCCTCTTTTGCCACATCCCCACCAGCATTTATGATCATTTGTTTTCATGATGGTAGGGTTGTAGCACTTTTAGAAGGTAGAGACTGAAAGAAGTGTATTGGGAGATGTAGGCCTTGAGGTGTTACAGCCTGCTCCTGCTTGTTGATTTCTCTCTAATTCCTGCTGTGATTATGCCTTTCCTGACATGATTTACTCTACCATCCTACGTTGGAAACTGTAAGCCAAAATGAGCTCTTTCTTTCACTAAGTTGCTTCTGTTCAGGCATATTATCTCATCGATGAGAAAGTTATCCTTTGGATAAGGCTGTTCATGTGGAATAAGGTCTCAGTTAAGACAAATAAAGGTACACCTAATAATGGAGATTTCTGGAAGTGATAATTCTATGTATACAGGGTTTTGAGATAATCCCAACACTATTCTATTTCTACTGATCTACATTATTGATTTTTACCACCATAGAATTTTTCAAGCTATCATCTGGTTACTGAAGTGTTTATCATAGATTTCCAGTGGGAATATAAGTTAAATTAGCCAGAGTATTGTCTGTTCTGCTATTGATCCATATTTCAGGAATTGTGAATGGTCTAAATTTTACTTTAATTCTCACCTAACAAGTTAACCCAACACAATCTCAGAGATGCTAGCAAAATGCATAGACTCCAGGTTCACAGATAACTAATTCTGTTACTAACAGCACAAGCAACATAAGCTGATGCTCCTATAATTCCCTTTATCCCTCAAGCCCCATGGTAATAATGTAATGAAGCACCAGTGGGTGTTAAATAGATAATTAATGCTATGGTTTGCAAATAATTCGAGTGTATTCCTCAAGACTTCAGGTGCTAATAGTTAATCTCTACTGTATAGTATTAAAAAGGTGAAAACTCCAACATAGTGCTATAGAGTATTAAGAAGTGTTAAAAAGGTTAAAACTCCAACTTTTTAGTGCTTTGATTTATGACCCTGTTTTGATCTGTTAGCATAAAAAAATCATGAAATTGTTAACATATTAGAAACTGAAAGTTGGGATAAATTATATTTGTTTTCCTGGGTCATGATCATTTATATTTGGCTCTGGAATGAACTCTTTTATTCCCCGCCCCCCGCCACCACCAAAAAAAAAAAAAGCACGAAGTGAAAACTTAACCTGACTTCAGTGTTTAGAGGTGCTTATGGTCTGACAAAGTCACTTAAATAGACCTCCACAACTAAATACCAGTGATGTTAGAAGCAGAAGACACACATAAGCATAAATGCATTCCTATGTACCGCTAGATGTGACCCTGAATCACCACGAGACTCTGCCAACAAGAAAGCAATGGACAGATTTGATCCCATCCATGATATTACAGCATAACTGTAGACCAAAATGAACTTCTTTTCTTTATGAAATAGCTTCCCTTGAGTATTTAGAAATAGTAAAACAAAAACATAACTATAGTAAGTTTGCATATGTGATAAAGATAAATCCAGAGATGCAGAATTCGAATATTTCTATAATGGGCTATAATCAAACCTATCCTTTGTCTTAGAGGAAAACTACTATCTCTTTTATCTGAAAGGAGTTATCATATGTCTTCAAAAGTGATTTATTATGTAAATATCATTAAAAAGATAGCTTGCTATAAAAATCTTTCAGTATCTCTGATTACAATACATATGGGGAAAAAAGAAATCTATGGAGAATTGTCCTCAACATCATCCTAGGCTTAAAATAATATCTCATATATCATATGTTTAATAAATATTTATAGAAGAAATCCTCCTGTAATTTCTACTCTGATAAATAATTTCAATCTCTACTAGTAAGAGTGATATGTTTTATTTTAATCTGGAGTACGAACGGGAGTCTTTTTTTTGTTATTTTTATTTATTTATTTGAGAGTGACAGACAGAGAGAGAAAGAGGCAGATAGAGAGAAGAGAGAGAGAATGGGCGCGCCAGGGCCTCCAGCCACTGCAAACGAACTCCAGACGCGTGCGCCCCCTTGTGCATCTGGCTAACGTGGGTCCTGGGGAGTCGAGCCTCGAACCAGAGTCCTTAGGCTTCATAGGCAAGCACTTAACCACTAAGCCATCTCTCCAGCCAATGGGAGTCTTAAATAAGGACCAAAGTATAAAAATTTGCATTAAGATTCATTACAGCAGAAGAATAACTGGAAACTATAAAACTATATAGACTTCCTTAATTATGAAAAGAAATTACAAGTTTACAACAGAATTTTCAAAGGAACTCAAGCTCTTCTCTGCCGTCTTTTTTTAATTAGTCTGTAAAGGAAACACTTCTTCATGGGATCAAGGCAACAGTAGTTGCTTAATTCACACAGCAATGGTCTGATAGGCCTATCTTTTGTAATTCCTAGGAAGGCAGAGAATTGAGAATTTGTACCCAACTCCTATGTAAGTAACAGGCAATATTTTGCTTACCATGTCTTGCCTTCCCATGTACTAAAACTGGAAAGAGTAATACAAAATTAGTTTTTTTTTAAAAAAATACTTTTTTATTAATTAATTTACTCTAGAGAGAGAGAGAGAGAGCGAGTGAGAAAGAGGTAGATAGAGAAAGAGAGAGTGGGTGCACCAGGGCATCTAGCCACTGTAAACAAACTCCGGATGCATGTACCACCTTGTACACTGGCTTACATGGGTACTGGGTAATTGGACCAGGGTCATTAGGCTTTGCAGGCAAGCACCTTAATTGCTAAGCCATTTCTCCAGCCCCCAAATTTAGTTTTGTTTTGTTTTGTTTTTTCCTTTAAGGTAGAACTAGGAAGAATGAAATGCTTGGCTCCCTTCTCCTTTAAGCTGTTTAGTTTGCTTCTTATTGCTGGAACAAAGCACTCAACAAAAGGTAAGATAATAGAACAGTTTTTATTTTAGCTTACAATATCGAGAGGAAGCTTCATGATAGTAGAGAAAAAACATGGCATGAACAGCAGATGGATATCACCTCTGCCACAGCAGGTCGAAAACAGCAAAAAGAAAATGAGTAGAACTTTGGCAAGGGGGAGCTGACTAGAACATCCCTATGCCCATCCCCCAAAACACATCTCTTCCAGGAAGGCTGTACTTGCCAAAT
The DNA here is from genome assembly GCA_036346955.1 of Dipus sagitta. Taxonomy (NCBI): domain Eukaryota; kingdom Metazoa; phylum Chordata; class Mammalia; order Rodentia; family Dipodidae; genus Dipus; species Dipus sagitta. The sequence continues at coordinate 145,489,018 of CM070771.1, forward strand.
TGCCATTAGCTGGGACCAAACATTCAAAACACTTACATTTGTGGGGGACATCTGGTTCAAACAACCACATTCTCCCCTGGCCCCCATAAAGTGATAACCACCTATGATGTAAAATGCAATGAATTCACTCCAACTTCAAAAGCCCTCTTAGTTTTTATTAATCTCAACTCTGTTCAAACATCCCCATAGTCTCAGCTTGTAAAAACAAATCCAAAAACACATAATGGCACAGACCTTCACACTGCATGTGATGGTACTGCAAGGAAAAAATGAACAAATGTCAGAACTAAAACAGTGCAAACACCAAATCCTTCAGTTTCATGTCCACTTGAGACTCATGAAGTATCTGGGGTGCCAATTCTGTCTCCTACATCTTGGCTGTTCAAAGCAGCAAATATAATCTTTCCTCACCTCGCATTGTGCAGTAGTCATCTCCAACAAAACCGTGTTGCACATACAGTAATTCTTTCCTACATTTGTTATACTTCTAGAGGACCAGGGAGGTTACCAAATTATCAGTCTGAGGGGAGGAATAAAGCCAATTTTGAAGAGCAGGAAAACTCCTTCACCATTCACATACTTACTGTCAAAAGATTCACCATTCTTCCTGTTATCCCAATGCAGAGCAGCTGGCCCAAGATCAGTGGTATCTCTCAAAAACTTGCAGGCTCTTATTTCTTGACTTTCATTTCTCTCTATGCCATATCCGTCTTCTCATGCCAGTACATTTCTTCTAAATCAACCCTGCTCAACCAGGCACTAAGCACACAAAAGCCATGATTTTATGGGGGGCATCTAATTCAAACTAGCACATAGGCCCATCACAGCAGATTCTTCTTTTTGTAGGTATGTGTGTGAGGGGTGGGGGGAGAGAATTATAGGTATGCTCTGCTTACAGTAGCCGTCTAAGACATTGGCTTCAGGTGAGTTCTAGGGTTCCACACTCAGGCCCTCACACTTGTGTAGTATAGCAGTTATCTTCTTGTTTCTGGGAGAAAACCCCCAACAAGAAGTTTCTTAAGGAAAGAAAGGGTTCATTTCAATTTATAATTTCAAGGGCAAGTTTCATCATGGTGAAAGGAATAGCAAAATCAGACATTTTTGACCTGGCATCTTTTTATATCATCAGGGATGAAATGGCAAGATTGAGCTTCTAGCTGTCAGTCTGGACTATAAAAATCCCAAGAGCAGGTACACAACCCTTTCAGCAAGGTCCCATCTTCCAAAGGCTCCACCAGCCATAGGTTAAGTATGAGGCTTAATCACAAACACATGAAGCTATGGTACACATCCCACATGCAAAGTACCATGCTCAGCAATCACTTTATCTACTGAGCCATCTCCCTAGACTCCAGGATCCCCTTCATGAAAGAGATCCATATACTACTCCAGACCTGTCCATTGAAATTTTTCCCTAGAATGTTGAACCAAACGCCTACATTAGACATCAGTAACATCACATGGTCCTGCTTTGTCTTTCAAAAGAGATAGCTGGTTAAGAACAGGATTTGAATTTCAGGAACTCTCTCTCTGTCTGCCTCTCTCTATCTCTATCTATCAATCAATCAATCTATCTATCTATCTACCTATCTATCAACCAAGCATATATCTATTATCTATCTATCTATTTATCTATCTATATATCTATATATCTATCTGTCTGTCTATGCAGTCTATTTGTGTGCAATACAAGCACATGACAAATTCTTCAATATTAACCAATTAAAAATAGATGGCTTGTCTTTCACTCAGTCATTTCATATATCCTGCCTCTTATTTTTTAAACAAATAAAAAATGCTATAAGTGTTATTTACATAATTTAGCTGTAACCCAGAATAGCAGTGTTCTCTTTTATAGCTACATAGTTTTATGATCAAGAATATTATGCTATTTTTCAGTTACAAATTGCTTTTCATATTATACTGCCTTTCCTTTGCCTGTTTGAATTTTATATAATTGCAATGGTTTCTTTGTTTTGTCATTGAAATGGATTCATTTTGTGTACTCTGAGAAATACACTTAACTCTGTGTATCATTTGTATGCTTTCAGCATACCTGGCTAAAGTTAATATTGTTCATCTCTTTTAGTAGTTATTTACATTATAAATGTTTAAATTTGTTTATTTAACACTTACTGAGATTTCTTTCTTTTTTCCAAGTTCAAGTATTTTCTAAGTCAGTAATAATCTTTGAACTGATGCTAACTTCATAATTGAGAATATTATTTATTTATCATTTCCATATTTTTCACCAGCCAAGTATTTGTTACATATATTGCCATTTTCATTGGCTTTATTATATTTTTATTTATTTGAGAGAGAAATAGGGAGGTAGAGAGAGAAAAAGAGAGAGAATGGGCGTGCCATGGTTTTCTGGCCACTGCAATCAAACTCCAGATGTGTGAGCTCCCTTGTACATCTGGCTTACATAGGTCCTGGAGAAACAAACCTGGATCCTTTGGCTTTGCAGGCAATCACTTTAACCATTAAGCCATCTCTCCAGCCTTAAGTGGCATTTTGATTAGCTATTTCTTATCTTAAAAGCTTAATGGTTATTTTAGTGCTTACAATACCAAAAGAAGTAGCCACAGTCATCCTTTACAGTCTCCTGCAGCATCAGCCTTTTACTCTTACTTTCAGTCCTACCATGAATAACAGCCATATGAATATTTAACCATATGAAATTGTTAATGATGAAATAAGTATTAAAAAAGAAATTTCCAGTTAAGATGATGACATAGGAACCATGCCAAAACCCCCTAGGGGAGAAAAAGAAAAAGAAAAAAAAAAACAGGAAAATACACTCTTCCACTAAAAACTGAGGTGTATAAGAAATTATCAGCTATAGCAGAGAAATTGGAGAGATCCAGAGCAGAAGCAAGCAGAAGTAGCTCTGGCAGCAATGGAAGTAGGTCAATGAGGCCACAGCTGCAAGGCTTGGCCTGAGCTGCAGGAAAAACCAGGTGAGGAGATCCTCCATTCACACTGGCCTCCACGCAAACTAAAGAATCATGAAGGGAGGAAAGCAGGGACTGACGAAGGAGCTGCTAGTGAGGTGAATGATCATGCGGACCAGCGGGAGAACTAGAATCACCATCCACAGCCTCCCCTCCCCCACCACCAACACAAGCACGAGCAAGTACCAGAGGCCTGGGGAAGGGAGTGCACCTACACACCACCCAGCACCATCAACCAGAGCGATGATTCAGCAACCCAGCCATCCTACCTGAGCCCACAGCACAGCAAAGAGGGACCCAAGTGGGAGCACAGCATGATTGGGACCAAAACAATACCAAAAGGTAACTGGAATTATACCAGGTCACTACCTGCCAAATAAGCCTGGTATATACGTTTGAATTGTAAGTGCTAATTGCACCTTCCATGTCAGGATAAATTATATATTAAATCTGATGGATGGTCGGCTCTGCCATTCTTAAATAAGCTATATTTGGGACTTGTCAATTGTTGTTTCCTGATTTATAGGGCCATTGTTTCTTCTTCTGTTGTTCATTATGGAAGGGTCCCACTTGGTCACAAGCTGACTTGGAACCCTCAACAGACTAGAAGTCCTACCCTCATAGTTGACAGGATTAAGGGTGTGGGGCAACACACATTTTAAGGGACTGTGACTTTGTTAAATGATCTGGTTGTCACAAAACCTACTCTTGCATACTCTGTGCTTTTTTCATGGAACATGTACATTGCTTAGTTAAATTTTAGGATCTGACTGTAGTTTGCTCCACTCAGCCTACTTGAATATTCTCATACCAGGCAAACTCAACATATAGGGTCACTTTTGTAGTTACTATGAGAGCCATACCTAGTACCTTAAGCTCCTACCTTAAAGATATATAAACTCAGATTGATTGATACATCTAATAATACTGCAGATAATTAGAAAATCCAAGCTTTATATTAATCCAAGATGCAAAAATATATACATTATAACACAAGAAACACAAAATATCAAGATAAGATAAATCCACCAAAAAGTATTAAAGCATCAGAAATGACCTCCAGTGAGACTGATTTAAAGGAAATGCCTGAGGAAGATTACAAAAGAATGATTATAAATGTGTCCAAAGAAATTAAAGAGGAAATCAAAGAAATGAAAGAAGACAAAGGAAAACAATTGAATGAAATAAAGAGGTCAATACAAGACATAAATAAGGAAATAAAAATAATAAAGAAAACCCAGTAAGAACTACTAGAAATGGAGAACACAGTCAATGAAATAAAAAAAACTCTGTAGAAATACTCACCAGTAGAATGAATGAAGGAAAAGACAGGATATCTCAACTAGAAGATGAGGTGGCAGATTTAATACAGTACAACAAAGAGAAAAATAAACTAATAGGAAAGTATAAATGGGAATTTCAAGATATTTGGGATACTATGGAAAGAACAAACATAAGAATAGGTTATAGTAGAAGGAGAAGAATTTCACTTCAAAGGCATAGTAGGCATTTTCAACAAAATCAGAGAACAAAACCTCCCCAAATTGGGAAAGACATTCCAATGCAGATGCAGGAATCCTTTAGAACACCAAACAGACAAAACCTGGAAAGAACCTCTCCTCATCATATTATAATTAAACTACCAAACATACAAACTGAACAACATATATTGAAAGCAGTTAGAGAGAGAAATCAAGTTACCTACAGATGCAAGCCCATCAGGATCATAGCAGATTACTGATTACAAACTTTTTTTTTCTTTCCTTTTTTTCTTTATTAGTTAGTTTTGTATTCAGCAAATACAGTCAGTTTGGTACCATTATTAGGCTCATCCGTGACCTACCCCCTCCCCTTGGCCCCTCCTTGTTGAGGTATATGGGTCATGCATTGTGGAGTTAGCCCACAGTTATGGGTAAGATAAATGCATATCATGACCCAACATGTGGCTCTGACATTCTTTCCATCCCCCCTTCTGCAAAATTTCCCTGGGCTATGTTGGGTTCATTTTTGGTTTGCTTCAGTGATGAGGTGTTGGGGGCCTCTGAGGCCCTGGCTCTCTGATTTGGCAGGAGTTGATTTTTCTCTGTGTTGATCTTCCCCCTTGTGCTGGTATCTGGTTCATCAGGAAACAGCACCCTTGCTTGTTTCTCCAATTTTTCTTAGTTTCAGCCGGGGCCCTTTTGAGGTATGATGGGGTGGCTCTCTCCTTAGGATCTACATCTATCTGAAAAAGGGAAGCAGATTGTCCAACATAGAGTAAGTTAGCACCAGGACAAATGAGATAAGCCTTACTTTTTTATAGAGAATTTAATAGGTGTAGGCCCTCTTGTACCCCAAGATTGATGGTAGCTTGATACTGGAGAGCAGGCTTATGTTTGAGCATGGTTCTGACTTGTTTCTGAGCTCCAGCTATGGGTCCCGTACCACTGAGGAGATCAGTTACCCAAATTAAGAGCAGTTGGTTCCCCACCATGGCTGTGTGCCACTATTGCACCTGTGTGGGCATCACAACAAGTTATTTGCTGCTAAGTAGGTTAGATCATGAGTTGCTTGGACAGATATTGATCATTTTCCCCCAGTCACCCATGTAGCACCTTCTGGCACTAGACGCGCTGACGGTCTGGGGACTGACTCTCTTCCAGCTTCCAGCCATGCCATTCTAATTTACATGTCAATCACATAAGGTGTCTTCAGCAGTAGGGTCTTACCACTTACCTTTGGTGGGTCATCAAGTACTCTGACAGAAATCTGTCTTTCTTTTAGGAAACCTTATAGGTCTCTCTAATCAAAAGCTCATTGTGGATGATAGCCACATACTGGTGCTGGGAGTTACAGGTCAGTAACCACTAAGAAAAGGAAGAAAAAGATAACTAATATAAAAGAGTTAGAGAGAAGAGAGAGAGAGAGAGAGGGATAGGGAGAGGGAGAGGGAGGGAGGGAAGATGTAGAAGATTAAGGTTAGTTTTGATCCTACCCTCTCCAGTGTCTTGTGGTTCAGGTATTCCCTGTAAGGGCCTGGTGAAGGATCAGCCATTTGGTCTGTCTTTTAGTAAGTAGAATTTTATGGTACCATTGCTGTTTGGGTCTAGATTTGTGTTTCCCAACCCTTTGATGCCCTCCCCTCCCTCCCCTTACATCCTAGTGTCTAGTCCATGAGATGCTTGCTGGATATGTAAGGTATCTTGGGTAGATTCAGGTTAGGTGCTGTAGATGAGTGAGACTATGTGGTGATTTTTTTTCTGTGATTGGGTAAGTTCACTGAGAATGATCTCTTCCAAGTTCAACCATTTTTCCTCAAATTTATTGTGTCATTTTTCATCTAAATGCTATCAAATACACATTCTTTTCAGCAGCACATGGAACATTCTCTAAAACAGATCATATATTAGGACACAAAGCAAATGTTAACAAATACAGGAAAACTGAAATAATTCCTTGCATTCTATCTGATTTCAATGGGATCAATCTACAAATCAATAGCAAAAAAAGCTATATAGCATACACAAAATCTTGAAAACTAAATGATACACTACTAAATGAGGAATGGGTCAATGAAGAAATCAAAAAGGAAATAAAAAAATTCATAGAGTCAAATGGTAATGAGAACACAACATACCAAAACCTTTGGGACACAATGAAGGCAGTCATAAGAGGGAAATTAATAGCTTTAATTGCCCATATTAAGGAATTAGAAAGGTCACAAGTAAAGAACTTAATGCTTCACCTTAAAGCCTTGGAAAAGCAAGAAAAAGGCAAATGGGAAATCAGTAGGCAGGAAGAAATAAAAAAGATTACAGCAGAAATTAATTTAATAAAAACCAAAAAAAATAATCAGTTGGAAAGTAAGAGTTCAAGTTATCATTATTTGCAGAAGACATGATCCTATACATAAAGGACTCTAAAGGCTGTACCAGAGAACTATTCAATTTGGCAAAGATTTTCTGAATATAACCCCAATTGCTTAGGCAATAAAACCACAGATCAGCTGGTGGAATCTCATGAAATTACAAAGTTTTGTACAGCAAAGGACACTGTGAATAGAGCAAAGAGGCAACCTACAGAATGGGAGAAAATCTTTGTCAGCTATACATCGAACAGGGGATTAATATCCAAGATATACAAAGAACTAAAGAAACAAAAACTAAACAATAAGAAATCAAACAACCCAATTAAAAAAAATGGGCTATGGAACTAAATAGCAAGTTCACAAATGAAGAAATACAGATTGCATATAAACATCTAAAAAATGTTTTACATCCCTAGCCATTAAGGAAATGCAGATTAAAACTTTGTTGAGATTTGATATCAGTCCTGTCAGATTGGACACCATCATGAAAACAAGTGATCATAAATGCTGGTGAGAATGCAGAAAAAGAGGAACCATCTACACTGTTGGTGGGAATGCAATCTGGCCCAGCCATTGTGGAAATCAGTGTGGAGGTTCCTGAGAAAGCTAAAAATAGATCTACCATATGACCCAGCTATAGCACTCATAGGCATAAATCCTAAGGACTTGTCTCACTACCTTAGAGATACTTGCTCAACCATGTTTATTGCCACTCTATTCACAATAGCTAGATGTCCCTCAACTGCTGAGTGGATAATGAAGATATGGCACATTTACACAATGGAGTTCTACTCTGTGGTAAAGAAAAATGAAGTTATGAAATTTTCAGGAAAATGGATGGATCTGGAAAGAATTATACTAAGTGAGATAACCCAGGCCCAGAAAGCCAAATGTCACATATGTGGATCTTAGCTACAAATAATTGGACTTCTATGTGAGCTGTAATAAAACTCAGTAGCAGAAACCAGTAATCTAGAAAGGGGATATAAAGGGAATAGAAAGGGAGGGAGGGGGGAACAACAGGATGGTATTGTATATATGTAAGTAAAAGAACAGATTATTGGGGTGAAAAGGCCTAAGTGAAGTCAGGGGAAAAGATTGAGTAAAGGAAAGGTGGAGGGAGGGCCAGTCAAAATCTAAGAGGGTATGAATAATTCATATGGAAACCTACCTTTTTGGACAATGGTACACCCAGAAGCCATAGATTCTAACTAAAACATTTTCCGTGCCAGGGATGGGATATCTTCCAGTGAGTTGTTGGCCAGCGAGGTCCCTGATGTCCCCAAAACACTATAGACCATTGCTGAGGCGTTTGGTTTCCCACTGGTAATAGATGGTAAGACCCTATTGCTGAGGACTCCACATACTTGGGCTGAAATGTCACTAAGAAATCTTGCATGCAGCTCAATGGGAGAGAGAGAAATCACCAGTGAAGATAGTCCACAGTGATCACAGCAAGCCTTATATTTGGCCAACCAGGCTAATGAGTCAATGGGTGGAATAATGGCACATCTGTTATGGGGGAAACCAACTGCCCTCTAATTTGACTGGAGGCCCACTTCATGGGAGGGAATATATCCCTGATACTGAAAACTTACAACAGGGGTAGTTATGAGCCCTAGGGCTATTAAGTCTGCTGCTATCTGGGTAAAAGTATATACTATGCTCATCAAACTGTCCAGTAAGCACTTCTCTAATTGTTCATGCCCATATATTCATGCTACTCCCACTTTTTTTTCATGAGACAACTTTCTTTTTTCAGATGGCAGTGACCTTGGGATGACTCAGAAGGCATCATGGTGCTGGGGAGAAGTCACAGAGGAGTGCTCAGCACTGCAATATCTCTATCACACCTTCCAAGGCTCAGGGTCCATTGAGGAAGAGGTGGCAGAAAGAATGTAAGAGCCAAAGGAAGGGTATGACTCCTTACAACATGCTCCTCCAGACACAAAATGGCCTGGATATCCATGACCTCACAGTGCCTGACACTACCTACACAAGACCATCATAATAGGAGGAAAATATGGTGACATCAAAATAAGAGAGACTGATTGTGAGAGGGAGGGGATATGATGGAGAGTGGAGTTTCAGAGGGTGAAGGGAAGGTATTACTATGGGATATTATGTACAATCATGGAAGTTTTAATTATAAATAATAAAAAGTAGAAAAAGGGAGATTACACTTTGTCATCTTTTTTCAGAGCTAATATACTCTGTTAATCCAGAAATATTAAACATTCTCTCCCATATGAACTAAGAAAAGGTTTTTTCATTTAATAAAGACACACTTTCCAACAATTCTGAAATGAATTTCTAGTCTTAACATTCTAGTGGTACCACTGTTCCAAATAATAGCTTCTTAAAGTTATTTTAAATAAACAACTACATGAGAACTTCATAGAACTCATATGAAGCTTATATGATAATTTTCTTCATTTTTGTTCATATGGGACACTGGAACCCAAATTATACCACTTATGGAAGCTAAATAGGGCCAAGGGAAAAGAGGGAACCAACACATGATGTATCCATATGAAATATGTTGTTAATAATAATAATAGATAAAACATTCAAAAAAAGAAATTAAACCCTTCTTCCAATTGGCAGCACTAATAGTTTCTTTCAACACATTTTTATCACAAATTCCTGTTTAATATCAATTTGGACAAAAAAATAAAACAAAATTTGAATAATTTTTGGATGACCCCCCCTCCAGTTGTTTATTTTCTTCTTTGTTTTTCAATAGCTATTATCCAATAGAGTTTTGTTATGCTATTCATTATCTGTTTTTCTTTTTTTTATTTTACTTCTAAAAGTTGTGCAAAATAACAAATAAACTAGTAGAAAACAGTGAAATAGAGGCATTAGTTTTCTTTAAAGATTTATATATATATTTATTTATTTGTTTATTAGAGACAGACAGACAGAGAGAGAGAGAGATAAAGAGTGGTCGTGCCAGAGCCTCTAGCCACTGCAAAAGAATTCCAGACGCATGCACCACCATGTGCATCTGGCTTCCGTGGGATCTGGAGAATCAAACCTGGTTCCTTAGGGTTTGCAGGCATGCACCTTAACTGCTAAGCCATCTCTCCAGCCCTAGAGGCATTAGTTTTAAAGTTTGATAAAAGTATTCTCTTTGCCAGGCGTGGTGGCTCACGCCTTTAATCCTAGCACTCGGGAGGCAGAGGGAGGAGGATCACCATGAGTTCAAGGCCACCCTGACTACATAGTGAATTCCAGGTCAGTTTGGACTAGAGTGAGACCCTACCTCAAAAAACAAAAAACAAAAAAAAAAAAAGGAAAAGAAAAAAGTATTCTCTGTGACTTGAAAATAATTTTACCAGAAGCAGAGGACATGTCTTCATAGGCACAAAGTGCTGTTTATATTTCATCTGATTCTTTTCTACATTTGAGCCACGATTAAGACCATGCCAAGATATATATATATATATATATATCTCCCTGCCCCCCACCAACCTTATCCCAAAGCAGTAAGAACTGAATTTTCAAAACATGTTAAGTGGAGGTATATTTTGAACTGAGAAATGAAAAGATATGCTTAGAGCCAGGCATGGTGTTGCACACCTTTAATCCTAGCACTCGGGAGGCAGGGGTAGGAGGATCTTTGTGAGTTCAAGACCACTCTGAGACTACATAGTTAATTCCAGGTCACCCTGAGCTAGAGTGAGACCCTACCTCAAGAAATATATATATATATATATATATATATATATGTAAAAGAATTTGAGTGTACTTTACATTAAAGTTCCATTGGAGTTTTTTGGCCTCTTTCTTGTGCTTTTCTGCACATTACCTTATATTTCAGATTTTCTTCCTGGAGTTTTTATACTTCATCATCCATCCCAGGAGTAGGTTTAAATGACAGGCTTCATGGGATAGTTTTAGATCTGAAGAAGAAAGTATCCTTTTCAAAGGATAGAAGTATTTACTTGGAAAGAGAAATCCTCTGAAGGGGATATCCACCATGAACAACACCACTCTGCACCATCCCTTCAGTACCACTGTGCACACTAACAAGGCCACATGAAGTCGTGAAGGGAGACTTTGGGAAAAAGGAAAGCAGCAGAACAGGATGATCTTAGGACAGAGGAGAAAAGGAAGAAACTACATAAAAGCAGTGTGGAATGCCTGTTAAGTATAAACAGAAACCCCAAGACAGTAGATAGAACACAGATGTTAACAACGAGGACTTTCATGGGTCAGCCCTGGGGCATGAAATCACCTAGCAGAAGAAATACTCAAAGAGAAAGGAGCCCTTCTTTTGATGAACAAGAAATTGTTGAAGAATACATACTCTAGAATAAAGTATGATTGACAATGTGAAGATCTGATACAGCCTCTAAATACAGTATAAATCTATTATATTCCTAAAATATTGAGATTAAGTTGAATCTATCATGGGAAAAGTGTTTCATGACCAATGTGTAATGGCTGTACTTGCTTATTTCCCTGGCAAAATACACCAGGTCATAGTTCAAGTGTTAACATCATCTTACTCAATATATATATATATATATATATTGTAGCAGACAGCTTCAGGTTCGCTGAGATGAACTTCCAGACCAGACACAGTTATGGAGGAAGGAATATTTATTGAAGCTTACAGATCCAGGGGAAGTCCCATAAATGGCAGAAGAAGCTGGCCTGCCTTCACGGGACCAAGCAGAGAAAGAGAAGCACAAGCCAAAAGGTCAAAAGCCACAGCACACTTCAGGAACTCCAGCTAGGCACACTTTGCATATCTTTATATTGAAATCTGAAACCCATCACCACACCTTAAGATCCACCCAGTGACACTGCCTCCAGCCAGGTGGCTAGAGATGCAAACTACAAACAAATAAACAACTGAATATATTGGGGGCCATCTATTCTATTCAAACCACTACATATATATATATATATATATATATATATATATATATATATATATATATATATGTATGTATGTATGTATGTATGTATAGATAGATAGATAGATAGATAGATAGATAGAACATGACCATTGCTTCTCTGCTATTTATTGCAGTCACATTGAATGTCTGTATTAATCTACTTGGGTTGCCTGAAAAGAATACCATTGGTTGAATGGATTTAATGACAGAAATTCATTTTCTCACAATCCTAGCGATTAGAAATCTAAGACCATAGTGTCATAGGACTTGTTTTCTGGGATGGTTTCCTTTTCAAGCTTGTACATGACCACTTTTCAGAGTGTTCACACAAACTTTTCACTGTATGCACTCTAGTGGAGGGAGAGGTCTTATTCTTTCCTTCCTTCCTGCCATCCTTGTTTGTTTGTTCTCTTACTTTTGTTCTTTCTCTTTCTAAGTGAGACTGAATCGAAGATGCTCTATATAACATAGAATGGCCTCCAATCTATAATAGCACTCTTTATTATCTAGAGACCTGGGAGTACAGAGTAGAACTGCCAACACTGTTTCTTTCTCTTCTTTTATATACATGCAAACTACCTCATTGGATTAGGACCTCAACCCACCATTAATTCCCAACTCCATGCATAATAATGTCTTCAGAGCTTTAGCTCTTACTACTACTTTTCTTTGTTCTACAAGTTGCTCATATTTCCTTAAATTAAAATTTTAAAAATCATTTCTCAAATAAATCCTTTCTTTGAAATGCCCTCTTGTATCAGACAGCTTCAGGTTCACTGAGATGAACTTCCAGACCAGGCACAGTTATGGAGGAAGGGAGATTTATTGAAGCTTACAGATCCAGGGGAAGTTCCATAATAGCAGTGGAAGCTGGCCTGCCTTCACAAGACCAAGCAGAGAGAGAGAGAGAGAAGCACAAGCCTAAAGCCAAAAGCCACAGCTCACTTTTGCTCCAGCTAGACACACTTTGCATATCTTTAGATTGAAATCTGAAACCCACCACCACACCTTAACATCCACACAGTGACACTGCCTCCAGCCAGGTGGCTAAAGATGCAAACTGTAAACAAATAAACAACTGAATATATTGGGGGCCATCTATTCTATTCAAACCACCACATTATACCCCTGGCCCCCAATAGATTTATAGCCATCACACATTGTAAATTGTACTCAGTTCAATTTCAAAGGTCCCCACAGATTTGACCAATTTAAGATATGAAGATCTGTAAAATCAAACAAGTTAAACATTTCAAACATATAGAGGCACAGAATAAACATTTTCAACTGGTATAAGGCATATCAAGGAGAGAATAAAGCAATGCAAACTCAACCACCATCAAACAAACATAAAACTTCTGCAGTTCAAGTTCAACATAACCAGAGACTAACAGTCTCCAGATTTTCCAATTCCACCCCTCCAGCTGGGCAGAGTAGCCAGGGAACACTTCCATCCCAGGCCAACAGTGTGCTCTATGGTAGCCCTTGCACAGTCCTGATATATAGAAAACATCTTCCGGTTTTCATGCAAACCATGGTCCATCTTCCAAAGGCTCCTTTAGCCTATCAGGGCATCATGCCCTGCCTCATGCTGCATCTCAGCAGCAGCTCCTGGAACCATGTGCAATTCATGACCACTCCTCACATTTTCCAAAGGCTCTTTCAGCCTATAAGGGCATCAGGCACTACCTCATGTCACATCTCAGCGGCAGCTCCTGGAAGCATGTGCAATTCACGACCATTCCTCACATTTTTCATGCTTCTGAAACCAATACCAGGTGTGCAGGACACAGCCATATTCTTAATTCACAGATGAAATAAATCATAACCTTGAAAAGCAGGTTCCTTCTCCAGTCAACTCTTTCCAAAAGAGTTTGCTTTTTTTTTTTTTTTTTTTGGTTTTTCGAGGTAGGGTCTCACTCTGGTCCAGGCTGACCTGGAATTAACTCTGTAGTCTCACGGGGGTCTTGAACTCATGGCAATCCTCCTACCTCTGCCTCCGGAGTGCTGGGATTAAAGGTGTGTGCCACCACGCCTGGCAGAGTTTGCATTTCTATGATAATTCTTCATCAGGCATCCTTTCCATTGTTTTAATGTAAAGCAATTGGACCATCTTCCTTAAGATTGCTAATGTGTTTGACAATAGCAGGTTCAGTAACCTAAAGCCAGTCTCTGTGCCAGTAAATTTAACTTGCTTAAAGTTTTCCAGCTTAAAATCTCAAATCTCTCAGTCCAATATCTTTAGCCAAGCACATCAGTCCATTACAAATTCAACCTTGATCAAACTCTCTGGGCCTGGGCAGCAGGACACAGCCAGCCCTTATGCCAGTAGCCCAGTTCCAACAAAGTCCTCTGCAGTCTTTCCTTCCCCTTAGAAAGTTCATAAGCCAAGCCTCGAAGTTCAGTGCTGTCTGCACTTAGCATTCTCAGACTCTCATCAGAATAGTCCATAAAACTTGGCTTACCACTCCAGAAGACATTTGCAGTTGTGAGCACCAAGTCCATGCCCATTTCTCCAAAACAAATATTCCAAAAGATCAACATCGACATAGTCAGGTACATCTTAGCCCACTCCTCGGTACCAAATTCTGTATCAGACAGCTTCAGGTTCGCTGAGATGAACTTCCAGACCAGGCACAGTTATGGAGGAAGGGAGATTTATTGAAGCTTATAGATTCAGGGGAAGTTCCATAATAGCAGTAGAAGCTGGCCTGCCTTCACAGGACCAAGCAGAGAGAGAGAAACACAAGCCTAAAGCCAAAAGCCACAGCATACTTCAGGAACTCCAGCTTGGCACACTTTGCATATCTTTAGATTGTAATCTGAAACCCACCACCACACCTTAAGATCCACCCAGTGACACTGCCTCCAGGCAAGTGGCTAACGATGCAAACTACAAACAAATAAACAACTGAATATATTGGGAGCCATCTATTCTATTCAAACCACCACACCTCTATTCTCTTCAATTGGCATTTTCTAGAAGTAAAACTAACCTTTTGTCCTACTGTACTACTAACATTCATCTACTCTCACAACTTCATTGTGTCATTAAATAATGTGATATTTTTTGCATTCATTTTCACAACCTTTTTCCTTTTAGAAACATCTGAGCCTATTTACATATTATTTTTTTTATTTTTTGTTCATTTTTATTTATTTATTTGAGAGTGACTGAAAGAGAAAGAGGCAGAGAGAGAGAGAGAGAGGGAGAGAGAATGGGCATGCCAGGGCCTCCAGCCACTGCAAATGAACTCCAGACACGTGCGCCCCCTTGTGCATCTGGCTAACGTGGGACCTGGAGAATCAAGCCTCGAACAGGGGTCCTCAGGCTTCACAGGCAAGCGCTTAACCGCTAAGCAATCTCTCCAGCCCTACATATTATTTTTTTCAAAAATTAATCCTCCAAAAACTTATGTGATTCTGAAGGCTAGGTCTTCAGATGGTGGAGATTTGTGAATTGGAACCTCCTGGAGGTGATGTATCATTGGGGGAAGGCTTATGCCAGCTTTCCCTTGCCAGTGGTTGGCACACTCTTTTGCTGCTGTTGTCCATCTGATGTTGATCAGAAGGTGAAGTCCATTCTCTGCTCATTCTGTCACTTTCCTCTACCATCATGGAGTTTCCCCTTGAGTTTGTAAGCCAAAATGAACCCTTTTCTCCCACAAGCTGCTTTGGTCAGGTGTTTCTTGCTGGCAACACGAAGCTGACTGCAAGAAGTCCTTATGGTATATGATGACTAAATTTAATAAACATTGTTTGGTGAGCACTAACTTCAGATAACATTTGATGTTGTTGATGAAACTTGCTATCTCAAAAATCACTCACTCTAATAATAATAATGCAAGCTCCTAACTTTTTAATGTTTATTATTATTATTATTATTATTACTATTATTATTATTGTTATTAACAACATGTTTTGTATGGATTCATCATGTGTTGGTACCCGCTTCTCCATTTTCCCTGTTGGGGACACTCCTTAGCTCCTCAGTGGGGTTGCAGGTATTCCCCATGGTGTTATGGTTTATGCATTGTGGGAGCAGTAGTCAGTTATTTTAGGGGGGAAGGAATGCCTCTGGGCATGATGTCTCAACCTGTGGCTCTTACAATCTTTCCATCCCCTCTTCTGCAACATTCCCTGAGCCATGGTGGGTGAGTTTTAAGTCTGCTTCAGTGATGAGCTCTTAGGATCCTCTGGATCTCTGCTTTGTAGGTGTTGAGTATCCTCAGGGTCTGTCTCCTTCACCCTGGTGCTGATTACCAGGAACAGCATGGAAGCAGAGCTCGTGCTCATCCCCCCGTTCTTCTGTGGATTCAGCTGTAGCTTGACTGAAGTCTGAGCGGCAATTTATCTCCTCAGGTCTTGCTACCTTCTGAAAAAGAACAGATTCTCCAATGGAGAGTGTAGTCAGCATAGTTTAAATGAGATAAGCATTATTAATTTAGGGAGAAGTTGGTGTATGTAGCCCCTCTTTTATCAAGCTCCTATCTTACACTTCTGGACATTCCCATTGGTCTCTTCCATTGGACATTTTATGTCTATACTTTCCAAAGACATAAATGGTTCTTTCAACTTGTCTTCTTCCTGTCATGGGGGATCTTATCCTTCCTGATACTTATCTCTAGTTGATATTGATCTAAAGTTCAAATCTCTCTCTCTTTCTTTCCTGAGACCTATGTAACTATCTGCTATAAATTTCTTCCTGCATATCATGTGCATACATAAAACTTGTTATATATAAACTTAAACAAGTAATCACCTTCAAAACATACTTCTACTTTTTATATATTTGCATCGTGTACACTCCTTTTTATGTATTTTTTAAAATTTGGTTAGTAGGGACTAGAGAGATAGCTCAGCAGTTAAGGCACTTGGATGTGAAGCCTAAGGACCCAGATTTAATTCCCAAGTATCCATGTAAGCCAGATGCACAAGGGGGCACATGCATCTGGAGTTTGTTTGCGGTGGCTAGAGGTCCTGGCTCTCTCTCTCTCACTCTCTTTGATAAATACAAGAAAAAAAATTTTAAAAATGGTTAGTAAAGAAGGATTCTGACTTCAATTCCAATAATAATTCATTGAAGAACTACTATTTACTTTAAACTCTTAGTATCTATAATATTTTCCACTGTTATCCAACCCTATTATAACCACCTATTTCTGATGTATGTTTCCTCTTAGCTACAGTACATAAAACAGACTCTTAACTGACAGGTATACCCTATATTTCTTAAGGAAGTAACTGCTGGTAGTGCATGAGCCTACATTAGTAAATAAGGTTAAAAAATTGTTTGGGCTGGAGAGATGGCTTAGTGGTTAAGCACTTGCCTGTGAAGCCTAAGGACCCCAGTTCAAGGCTCAATTCCCCAGTACCCACATTAGCCAGATGCACAAGGGGGTGCATGCATCTGGAGTTCATTTGCAATGGCTGGAGAACCTGGCACGCCCATTCTCTCTCTATATATATGTTTCTTTCTCTCTCTGTCTGTTGCTCTCAAATAAATAAATAAAAATGAATAAAATATTTTTAAAAATTGTTCACATGAAGTTTTTTTTTTCTATGCTAGGGAAAAGAAACTGCAAAATCTAACTGGACATCCCAGGCTTCGCACAATTGTGACAAAGGAATGAAATTGAATGAAGTCGTAAAATGCCAGAGACATCATGTTTATTCTGAAAGTTAAACAATAACAATGTCTAAGCTAAGAATGAAGTAGAGAATACTCTACATTGAAGAATGTTCAAAGATAATGCAGGCAATGTAGAAAAGCAGAGGCTTTCAAGTAGTGCTGAAAAGTTCTGGATGGAGTTGGTATATAGGATTCAACTAACAGGTGAGGGTAGGATTGTGGGCTAAGATGGAAAAAAAGATTGTAGATAGTTTTCAACTGGCCTATACTTGCAGCAAACTCTCCTTATCTGCATCTATCTATCTATCTATCTATCATCTATCTATCTAACATGTGTCTATCAATATATCATCTATCTGTCCATCTATCTATCTATATTGTACTAATCATATTCAACATTCTTTCCTTGTTCATTGCAATCTATGATGTTAGCTGAAATGGAAAGGATGGTATTAGGGCTGGAGAGGTGGCTTAATGGTTAAGGTGCTTGCTTGAAAAGCCAAAAGACCCAAGCTCAATTCTCCAGTACCCACATAAGCCAGATGCACAAGGTAGCACATCCATCTGGAGTTCATTTGCAGTCGCTAGAGACCTTGGCATGCTCATTCATTCTCTCTCTCTCTCTCTCTCTCTCTCGTAAATAAAAAAATAAAATAAAAATAAATAAAAGGATGGTATTTTATTCATTTCTATATAAAATCCCAATTTAGTATGAAGACAAGACATATTAGAGTTTTAAACATATCTATTAAATATATAACTTATGAAAGGATAGAATGAAGGAAAATAATACTAGTAGTAATAAACTTCATAGGAACTCTGAACTCTGAATTCTATTCTAAACTCCAAATAGTCTTCCTACTTGTAGGATCTGAATAATAAGGAACACCCCCAGGCCCTATCTATAGTAACCATGATCCTATTATGATCCCGGGAGATCATAGATCCATTGTTTCTACAATTGTACCTGGTTATCCTTTACAACACACACACATTCCTGAGTATCTTTGAGCATCTGCTGAATTAGAATGTATAGTAATTAAATTAAAAAATAACTGAAGATATTTGTGTAAATAGCTGAAAATTCATTTGCGGACATATCTGTGGAAAGGAAGCTCACAGATAAGCAGTAGTTCTAGCTCATAGCTTCAAAATAGTTCCTTATATGAGTCCCATTATATCAAAGAATGAGTGTAAAGAGATTCTCTAGGCATCCAAACCTCATTATGATTACTGTTCACATTTTAAATAAAAAAAAAACAGTAAGGCAAAACTTTCCAAAATAAACAGCTCACACATTTCAACCATATGGGCTTACTTAGGGAAATATAATGAATGCTAAGTAATTATAATAGCTCCTTACATAAAATGTAACTCAGAAATTTTGACCAATAAGCCATATGCTGAGTACACTCTGCTTTACTGTTCTTCTAAACCTTACTCAACTGTATGTCATTAAAATACACAAAAGCAACCTATTTTGTTAAAAATAAACACCTTTGTTTCTTATAGGAAATGTAAGACAATTTGTAACCACCCTCCGTGTGTGTGTGTGTGTGTGTGTGCGTGTGTGTGTGTGTGTAGGTGCCATGCAGCACTTGCCTTTAGGGGCTGGAGTGGAAACTCCAGTGTCCCCCTCCATTGCTCTTGTTTGAGCCAGAGTCTCTTCACTGTCTTCACTGAGTCTAGAGTTTAGGGGGCTCTGATACTTCTCGGGTCTCTGATCTCCTGAGCAACTGGTGTTAACATGTGCAAAGAGCCATTGCCAGCTGTTTATTTGGGATCTGGTGATTCAAACTTTGGTGGCCACAGACTGCTTCAGACACTCATTCCTCATACTTGCACAGAAAGTGCACTTAAATACTGTATTTTGGCTTATTTTCCACCATTCAACATATGCTGTAGTAGGAAAATTAATGTTCTAACTGTATTTTATGTATATAGTTATACTCCTTTTACCTAGTGTGTAACTACCAGATGTGATCCTTAACTCCTCTGTTCTACCACCTCTACATTCCTCATTAACCAAGTTAAAACTTTCTACTAGATTTATTTTTAGCATCCTGTCTGATATAACTGAATCATGGCAGCCTTTTCCACCCTTGTTCTTTATGACCGTCATACCTCTACTGTTATGCTAATTATCTGTGGAGCCTAGGTACTTGTCAGTGACTGATGTTGGTTTCCTTACTGGTAATCAAAAAATGCTAAGACTGCCATTATCAAATATTAAGTGAACATGATGATGATGAAATTTGGTTCCATGGGAAAATCACCATTTATGACATAATAATTCTGAGCAGAAAGATACCCCAAGCCAGCTATGTTTATGATAGACTCTAAGTAAATGGTTTGCCTTAACTTACCCCTAGTTATGTTTCTTAAGACACTTGTATTGTACCTACAGCAAGTAAACTGAGTGAGCATAGCAGAGCCATTATCTGAAACACCTCTGGGTTCTTAGTGTAGCACCTGGCAGTGTGGTAAACTTTGGTCAATGTTTCTTGATTGATGTCCTTTCAATAGACCTGGTTAAACTTCATCATCAAAAGTCCAGATTTTGAAACAGGCTTCTTAAAGCTTTCATTTGCAAAGAAGAAACTAAAGAAAACCAGATGATAAGAATTTCAGATGCTACATTGTTTTGGTTGTCAAACTTAAATGGAGATTTCCTGTGCAAGGAGAGGCTTGCTGGTGCCAATTTCACATTTTGTTCTTGGGTATCTGGTCAAAATCTGCACTGCTGGTGAGCTGACAGGTTGGGAGTACTCCAAGCTCTACATGGTACACAGAACTTGCTGTTTCTGCATTCCAGAAGGCAAGGACCCCTGTTCATAGTGAAGAGTTAGGATGTCAATACTGGAAGAAGATTCTTCCACTTCCTGTTTGCCTACATTGGAGTCAGGTTTAGCTGAGTATCTTTAAAATAGATGATGTACTGAAATGAAAAATCTATCACCTAATATGGCCAGATAGATCAAGGGGGCTGGCCCAGCTGGCCACAAGAGACACCTGCAATTCCAAACCTCAACCACAAACACAGACATTGTGATGGAGGAGCCTTGCAGCACATGAGGGATTCAGAAAGCATATTTAACCACCTCCAGCAACATTGCCAATTTAAAAGAGTGATTAACCTTCCCTCCCACTTGATTCAACCTGGCATGTGTATTATGCCACTCTAAATGCTAGCAGATTCCATGCTTATGGCTTCCATTAAGGAGCATTTAGCAACCATGAAAATTTCTTCATGAAGTAGTTACTTTTGAGACCATAAATACTTCAGATTAGAAAAGAGAGGTAAAAATAGGAAGAAAAAGTAAAGAGAACTAGGAAATAAAAAGAGAAAACACAAAAAGTAAAAGCAAGTTAACTTGAAAGGTAATCTAGAGGTGATTTAAAAGATACTATATCAGCAATCATTCTCTGCTTTAAATAAGGCAGTTTGTTCTACATATTAGGAGGAGTGACCATGTATTATCTAATGAACTGTACCGGTCTTTGGAAAGAGTAGAGTACTCATCCTAGTTTCTGAAGAACCTTGCTCATTAAACAGCATAAAGAAGGGGGTTTTGACCCTGAATGTTTCTGGAACCCAGCCCTTCCTCATGATATTTAAGATTAAGTCTTTCCCCACAGTGTGTTCATAGCAGGCACTGAGAGATCAGAAAGTAAGATCCAAAATATATTCAAAAGTATCCTGATTTAGGAAAACAAATGCATACTATTTACCAGGAGATATTCCTGTCCATTCTGTACCACTAAAGAATAATATAATATAATATAATTAGTGATCAATTTGTTTCCCTCCATATCTGACTTTATTGAGGACATTTAAGCAGGGCCTTCTCCATGTGATTTGGCTACTTTTCAGACCTCACTAAAACTGTGTCTGCCCTTCTGATTTTCCTTTCTGCCTTCTCCCCCCTTCCTATTCTACAAGACACACCTTGATCCTTGGCTTAAAAAAGTGCTAACAATTCTGGAAAAATAGGAAGCAAAAATGCTGGTGCTTGGCCGTCAAGGGTTGAGAAAGTGATTCAGCCAGGATTTGATGTAGCATGGCTTCCTGCTGCACTGAGACATAGACAAGGCCTGGAGTGGGTAGGAGGCTCCTGAGTAAAAGGGGAAAGCAAAAACTATGGCAAGGGCCATAATTAGTTATTTAATGATAAGTAAGAGAATGATTATATGTTCTTACAGAACAGGATAAACATCATATTAAAATCATCAAAGGGACACACCAATATAATGGAATCTCACTGTGGTAGTCTGAACAGATCCCCCCCAGTATATTTAGTGTTTCATTAGTTTGTAGTTTGCATCTGCAGCCAAGGCTGAAGGCGGTATCACTGGGCAGGTCTCAATGTGTGGTGGTGGGTTTAAGATTTCAATGTAAAGATACACAAAGTGTGCCTAGCTAAAGTCTCTGAAGTGTGCTGTACTGTGTGTCTTTGTTTTTAGGCTTGTGCTTCTCTCTCTGTGTTTGGTCCTGTGAAAGCAGGCAGCTTCTTCTGCCATTATGGAACTTCCCCTGTATCTGTAAGCTTCAATAAATAACCCTTCCTCCATAACTGTGCCTGGTCTGGAAGTTCATGTCAGAGAACCTGAAACCGTCTGCTACACTCACTGAGCCCCAATTCTTCCTAAGATGCATCTAACCACTTGTGTTCCCTGGCTGCAATATCTAAAGAAAGGGGCTAAAAAAAGGAAAAAAGCTACTTCATCCAGGCATGGTGGTGCACACCTTTAATCCCTGCATTGGGAGGCAGAGGTAGGAGGATCCCTGTGAGTTTGAGGCCACCCTGAGATTACATAGGGAATTCCAGGTCAGCCTGGGCTAGAGTAAAACCCTAACTTGAAAGAAAAAAAAAAAAAAAAAAAAAGGAAAGGAGCTCATCTAAAGCAATCTTGCTGACACAGAAGCAGAGATCTTAATGAAATTTCATGGGCTGAAGTTTGCCCAAAGAAAGGGAGGATTCAAAAGTTATTTTTCCAAGGACCAGGGAGATGGTTCAGTGGGCACAGCAATTGCTGTAGAAGCATGAATACTTGAGTTCTGATTCCCAAAGCCAGACATAGTAGTGACCACCTGTAATCTCAGTATGCCTACAGTAAAGTGGCTTAGACAGAAGAATCTCTGGACTTTTGTCAGCTAGCTTCACAAACCCAGTGCTGAACCATGAGAGACCCTACCTCAAACAAGTTGGATGGTGAGACCTGACACTTGAGGTTGTCCTCTGACCTCCATATGCATGATCTATCACATACATGCATACAAACCAACAAAAAGTTGAAGAAAATAAGAATCATCTTTATGAAAATTCAAGACAACATAGGTGATACCCATTATTCAAAGTTGCAGGCTTTAAGCCGGGCGTGGTGGCGCACGCCTTTAATCCCAGCACTTGGGAGGTAGAGGTAGGAGGATTGCCGTGAGTTCGAGGCCACCCTGAGACTCCATAGTGAATTCCAGGTCAGCCTGAGCTAGAGTGAGACCCTACCTCGAAAAACCAAAAAAAAAAAGTTGCAGGCTTTGTTCAGCAAAAACAGGTATCAACCAGAAAGAAAACTGACCAAGAATTAGTTAACATAATTGTTTTCAAACTAAACCTTATCCTGTGTAGATGAAGGTCTACATAAACTTGAGGAAACCAATTCATCTCAAGGAAATCTGTCCCACACCTGGAAGTCAAGAGGTAAGTTATCCTAAGTGAGGTTATGATACATTTGTCCACAGAGGAACCACTTCTGCCAGTTACCACCATGTAGTAATTCCTGGCAACAAGAAGCAGTAATGAGTTTCTCTAGTTGTCTGGCGTTAGAGTAAAATGTTACATCTCATGATAAAGCTTCCTGCAAGTGATCCTTAGAATCTCAAAGCCATATATTAATTCCAAAAATGAAACTGAATCTTGTCTCTAAAAATAGTACTTTCAACAGTGCATAAAAAAAAAATCTCTCTTTAAGGTATAGTAAAGCTCAGACTAGGGGTACTTGCCTGACATATGCAAGATCCTTGGTTCTACCCTCAGCATGAAAAACAATACAAAACAAAATATCCTGCCTCTATTCCTGATTGATAATACTGCACATGTCATTAAAAATTCAGTAAAAGGGATAGAGAGATGGCTTAGCAGTTAAGCGCTTGCCTGTGAAGCCTAAGGACCCCAGTTCAAAGCTCGATTCCCCAGGACCCACGTTAGCCAGATGCACAAGGGGGCGCACGCATCTGGAGTTCGTTTACAGTGGCTGGAGGCCCTGGCGTGCCCTCCCTCCCTCTCTCTCTCTCTCTCTCTCTCTCTCTCTGTCACTTTCAAATAAATAAATAAATTTTTTTTAAAAATTCAGTAAAAATGTGTATTATTGACAATGAAATTACGTTTTGAGTAGAGAAAGTGTGGAAGACTACAATTTGAATTTTATTCTGTTTCTTCAGAAATAAGAGGTTCTTTCCCACAAAGACTCTAATCAATGTCAACTCTGGAGAGAAAAATACGTAATTATCTCATAGTTCAGTGGAGCTAGACTTGCACTTTTTCACCTGCCTGTAATGTGGAAAATAGTGAACACTTCAGGGCTGAATGCTGTGATCGCTAAGGAAAGCAAAGACGCATCACTAATGTTGTACTTAACTAGCTCAGCTAAGGGGCTTCAGGCTTGCTAAACAGAAGCAATTAGAAAAGAATGTGAGATTTCATATATTTTTCCAGAAGGATGAAAAGATGTTTTACTTTGGTTGTATAATTGAGAGGTTTTATGATTAGATTCATCCTTGTCAAAACAGAAACCACCCTATTGCAGGGAATAAAGTCTAATTCAGAAAAAAGAGAGAGAGAGAGAGAGAGAAAGACTAAACTCAGATTAAGCATGTGCACTTCTTCTCTGAGTTTTGGCTGCACAAAGTCTAATCACAGTTTCCAGAGCAAGCACCGATGCTTCCTAAGAATGCCCACATGGTGTTCCATGCAGTTAGTGTGTGCGATGGCCAGTGGGAAGGTCATCATGCTCCATGAACCAGGTGGGGTGGGCACAATTGGATTCAGAGGGCTTTCACTCCTGTACCTCTATTCCTTCCACACCTGGTATTGCCTGCATCTTTTATAATTCTCTAATATAGTAAAAGGGAAATCCACAGGTTAAATAAAAAGGTAAAACTAGTTCAATATAAAAGATCTCACTGTTCTTGGTGAAGAGAAATTGGTCTTCCCAGGAAATATACAAATCCTGAAAAAAATTATGCAACATAGATGTTTTCAAAATTTGTCTAACTTCTTGCAGTATAGACTATGAGTGATTTTTGTTTTTCTTTTTAAGATGATAGTAAATTAAAAGCCTCAGCTGTGCACTAAAATCTTTACCACGTGTTTCTTTGGTTTTTTGTTTGACTGTTTTCAGTCTTCCTTGACCAAGATTGTAGTGAACTGTAAAGTAAAATTCCTTTCTCTACCCACAAGAGATACATTCCATAACCTTCAGTGGGTGCTGAAACTGCAGATAGCACCAAATTCTATGCACATTATGATTTTGCTAATGAAAAAAATGCCTATTGTCAAATTTAATGTAAAAGTAAAACTACAATAAAGTAGAACTACGAAACTATACTGTAATAAAAGTTATACAAATGTGTTCTCAAAATACCTTATTGTATTATATTTATAGTTCCTGTGATGATTTGAGACAATACAGTGGCTATATAATGAGACAGAAGTGAATGCCATTGAGTAAGGTTATGATGTAAAGTTATTTATAGACAAGCATCGCAATACTGAGACAGCTGATCTGACACCAAGAGATAGACTTAGCAGCTAACAGGAGTATCTGTATCCAACGTGGACCCATTCATATGCCAGGCAGCATGAAGCAAGGTATCATGAGATAGCATCATGTTACTCACAATGGTACACAATTTAAAACTTGTTGATTATTTATTCATAGAATTTTCCACTTATTATTTTTTGGTCACTTGACTGAAAGTTATTAAAATGATGGAAAGAGAAAGTGCAGTTCAAAAGTGGCTACTGTAACAGAAACCTTCATCTTAATGAACTAAAATGGTTTTGGGAATACAGGAAAGATAATATAATGACTGTTTTTGGTTATTCATAAAGTGAATCAATATCCAAGAAGTGAAAAATCCCAAGAATAAGTTAGTAGCAAATAAGTGTCCTTATTAATGGGTTCAAAGCATGATTTGTATGTTAATTGTAACTTCTATAGGTACCTGTAGCTTTGTGCACTTTCACTTTAATGTAATTACTCACAAATTTAGAAAAGTTTGGCTATCTGTAGTATGGATAGAAAATTCTTTCCTAAACTCAATATCAGCATTTTTATATTGTGTAAACACCAAAATCACTGTGGGATATCATGTAAACTTGATAGGAAATCCCAGATGTCTGCAATTTGCTGTGTAAGAGTTAAAGTGGCCAGCACAGTTAACTTCCATCAGGAACAATATTGGTGGGCCAAACCACAAGGGCTCACCCATCCATCTCATTCATCCAGCATAACGTGAGTGAGAGCCTGAGGTCAGTCAGACAAGGGCCACTATGCACAGACTTCACTGCCCAGAAACGGCCTCGGGCATCTCTTGTTATTGAAGCAAATAACTCTTTAGGTACCAGTGAGAATCTTACTTGAAGTTTTGGAGGAGAAAAAATATTTTTTAAGCTTTGATTAAGTGTAACTCAGCATGGAGGCACACACATGCAATCCCAGCGCTTGAGGAGCTGAGGTAGCAGTTCAACAAGTTGACGGCAGGTTTCGTGTACATACTGAGTTCCATGTAAGCCAGCACTGCAAAGTGTGAAACTGCCTCAGTAAACAACAACAGTAACCAAAACCACCACCACCAACAAAAACTTCTTAGATGTACTGTTTTCACACAGTGAAAGACAATAGATTTTCACAGAGGAAGTATTTTTATGGTCACATGCTTTGCACAGCAGATAAACATGGAGTCAATAATTCTTTACAAAAAGCTGAAAAGTTTACAGAGGATACATCATGAATCATTCCCATGATATGCTGAGTCAGTTTAACACGGAAACTGAAGGGCTGGGAAAGTTGAATAGTATGCCCTCTCCGGTGTCAGAATGTGTTGGCTGCTTTAATCAAAGGGTTATTTTTTCCCCCAAATTACAAGAATTATCATTCTTTTGTTTCTTTCCTTATTGTCCCTTGCATCCATGCCAACCCTCTCACAACATTTATTTTTCATCAGTCCTCAAAGGTTTTTGTTTTTGTTTTGTTTCGTTTTTTGCATATATTCACAAGCAGATTTTGAGACCGCGGTTCAGGAACACATACCTCACGGGATGCTCCCGTTTGTATACCTCCCTCCCTCTTCAGCCTGGGCTTCATTATGTGACTTTTTTTTCACCAGCAGCTTGTCAGCAGTTGTGGGATGGATTTATTTGAGTATGAAGGTTTGTCCTCATAGAGCACCTGCCCCATGAAGAAGCCTGAGCTAGCCTAATGTGGCCACCTGATGCCTCTACAGCCAGCACCAATGATTAAACATGAGAACATATATCACTAGTTAAGTAGACAGATGCTAAGTAGCATCACAGGTGAACTCAGATAAAAACAACAAAGAGCCGGGCGTGGTGGAGCACGCCTTTAATCCCAGCACTCGGGAGGCAGAGGTAGGAGGATTGCCGTGAGTTCGAGGCCACCCTGAGACTCCATAGTGAATTTCCAGGTCAGCCTGGGCTAGAGTGAGACCCTACCTCGAAAAACCAAAAAAAAAAAAAAAAAAAACAAAGAACCACCACCCAGCTATCTGCAGGCCAAAGTGCTAACTCACAAATTCTGAGAAGATATAATGATTGGTACTTTGAGTTTAGAAGTAATTCCTACCACCTCAATAGACAATAACTGTTTCCAGTCTCACATTATCTTCTCAGTGTTACTTGTACTCATAACCTGGAAATGAGATCACAATGGATATGCCTTTAACACTTTTATGTATCTACATTTGTACTTCAAAATAATTGTATTTACTTTGTTGCAAAATTTCTTCAGTGATCTTGAGTACAGCAGAATTATGATAATATTGCAATTTTCTAGGCTTTCAAAAACATTTTCCTCTGCTTTCAAGTCTAAGAATACTTTATGTAAATAGGCAACATTGCAACATGATTCTGAAAGGCACCACTCTACAATTTGGAATAAAACATTTTAAGGTATTTCACTTTTTAAAATCCACTAACAGCTATTAAGCTTGTACCGTCAACCCTCTTGTCCAGTTTCACACCTCATAATTTCAATTCCCAGAGACCAACTGTGGTCTAGAACATATTAGATGGAGAGTTTCATAATATAATCAAACTCTTTCATAATACAATGTAAATAAAGAACATTTTAATAAGGGCTCATAATTTAGGAAGACATCTAAGTATTGCCATTTGGGAACACTGGTGATTGACAATAATTAATAAGTATTATCTTTTTTTCTCTTTTTTTCTTTATTAGTTAGTTTTGTATTCATCAGTTTGGTACCGTTATTAGGCTCATCCGTGACCTACTCCCTCCCCTTGGCCCCTCCTTGTTGAGGTATATGGGTCATGCATTGTGGAGTTAGCCCACAGTTATGTGTAAGATAAATGTCTCTGCATATCATGACCCAACATATGGCTCTAACAAACGTTACAGTCATGAAGTTTGACTATTGAGAACAAAGGATTCTTTTACATACCTAATTCTCTGCACACTCTGGATTCTTCTGGTGATTTATCATAGATGCAGCTTTGGTTTAAGGGATTTCTGTCTAAAATGGGAAAATTAATTTGCAGCTTTTAATTCATTCTTATATAAAAAGGAAATTAATCTTTATCATTAGTATGTATTTTAGTGTAAGGGGTAACTACTGTAGTTTCCTTTAGTTTTAAAATATCTCAGGGCTGGAGAGATGGCTTAGCAGTTAAGCGCTTGCCTGTGAAGCCTAAGGACCCCGGTTTGAGGCTCGATTCCCCAGGACCCACGTTAGCCAGATGCACAAGGGGGCGCACACGTCTGGAGTTCATTTGCAGTGGCTGGAAGCCCTGGCGTGCCCATTCTCTGTCTCTTCCTGTCTCTCTCACTCTCACTCTCAAATAAATAAATAAAGATAAAACAAAACAAAGAAAAAAATTTCAAATATCTCATCGGTAAAGAAGGTGACACATATGATACAAGACTGCTACAATGGGGAGGGAGATAATACAGAAAAAAAAGAAAAACCAAAGTATTGTCCACACATGTCATTGTACTCAAGTGGGGATTAGAAGAGGAAATAGAATAAATAATGTCATGGACAGAATATTGATTTACTATTTCATATTAAATATGAATGGCAATAAGACTCTGAGGAATAGCAGTTACTATAGAGATTCTTTTTCTTAAAATTATACACCTTAAAGACATACTTTTCTTCCCCCTCCAAAAGTAGCAAAACTGAATGCATAGACAATATTGACAACAAAATATTTACTTCTAGGAGGACAGTGAAGGACAACCAATTAGAACCAGGTATAATAAAATATGTATATGAAAATGTCATAATAAATCCCACTATTTTGAATGTCAAAATTTAAAAATGAAATTTTTAAAAGTGTACATCTCTGCAATATATGACCTGATTAAGTCAAATTAACCCTAGCAAGAAAACCTGCATATAATATCAAACTGTATGTAGGAAGAAGACAAGAGAAGAAAATGGTAGTTTATCATTCTGTGAGCCACAGCATCGTACACTTGCCATGGAGAACTCCGCAGTGCAGGCTGAGTATGGACACATGTGAGACCATCTGGTTTGACAATGGAACCTTGGTCAAACCATAGCCAACTTCCAGGAAGAATCCCATACTCATGAATGCACGGAAACAGGCTGATGGAAGCTCATTCAAAGAAGCACGAGGAAAATACAGAAAGATTTTAAAGTTTTAAAATCACTTCATGAAGAACATAAGCTAATAGTTCATTTCTGAAGCTAAAAAATATACTCTTATCGATCTCCTTCCTAAAGACGAAACATTACATTGAAAATAATTGCTAATAGAAAATTATTCCTATCAATCCGCACAGATATTTAACATGGGAAAGAAGAAATGGTAGATGAGAAAAAAGTTCCAGCAAATCCTCAAACATGTTCAAAAGACATAGCATGAAATACAGAAACTATATTACCTGTTCTTCTAAAATCACTGCTACAGGGATTTAAAGACAACAGAAGACAAGTTTAAATGCATAGAACTGAACCAAGAAATTCAATAAAGATGTAATTTGAGCAAAGAAAGATTTGAAAAGAAAGGTGAAACCATAGTGTTAATAAGTTGTTTGTATAAATTGGCTTGGCCTGGAGACATGGCTCATAGTTAAAGGTGTTTCCTTACAAAATCTGCTGACCTGAGTTTGATTGCCCAGCATTCATGTAAAAGTCAGATTAAAAAAATGGCACAAGCATCTGATAACAAGAGAACTTGACATACATGCATGTGCGCATACACACACACACACACACACACACAATAAATAAATAAATAAACAAACAAACAAGTACCTGGGCATGATGGTAACACTTGACATCCCCGTTCTCCAGAAACTGAGGCAAGAGGATTTCCCTGAATTCAAGAGCAGCCTGGAATACACACTGAATTTGCAGCTACACAGCAAGACCATGCCTCAAAAAAGGGGGGGAGGGGAATCATTTCTTGAATGAAGGTTAGAATAGAACAACACAAGACAGAATAAATACAGTGGGTAGAGTGTAATTGGAGAGTTGCCTTGTCTCATATCCAAAATGAGAAACAAATAAGATATTTTATTACCTCTTGTCATACCAGAAAATGAAAAGACAATCAAAGATTACCATTTATGATCCAAAAAGACTTGGGAGGCCATTAAAATAATTTCAATGAAAAAAATTTAAGTACTCAATTTGGTTCATCCTCTAGATAATTGTACTTGACAACAAATGCAGGTATCAACAATGTATGATAAACATTTACAACTGATGCAGCTTCCATTAACATCATCCAGACAGTCAGAAACCCGGATTAATACATGCCTTGAATTGAACAATGAATACATAACTGTAAGGTGTTAAGAACAAAGGGAGATGAAATATATGTTTAGATCATTAAAGAAAATAATAGTCAAGAAATAAATGTACATATATAAGAAAACCTGTGAATAAACTAGACGTGTTGATACTAATAAATTATTGGCATGTTAGGGGCATGATCATACTATCCTCAGCTTAAACTTAGAGTTTTTGTATTGTATGAATAGAGAGATACTGAAATGTTTCTGGACAAAAGGAAGTCTAGAGTTTGTTTCAAATTACTGAGAATTATGATTACATTAGGACATAATGTAGAGAAAATCTACCAGTAACAACTGATATTTCATGAGACTGATGAAGTCACCCCACCTCCCACAGTCTGTAACTCTGGTACTAAATTTCTCTAAGGTCTGTAGATGGTAAATAGATCCAAGCAATAAAAAAGCTAGCTTAGCAAGCTTACTTAGACAAGTACTGGAACACATGTGATAATATAAATGTGAGACTGAGAAAACTACTCTTATCTTCTACAAACCAGTTGCTACCATTGTGTACAATTATGTATTATAATTTACTGTATTTTAAATTTAATATGTAAGAAGCATTTTACTGTTCATAATTGTCATATATTCAGTCTGGAAATGATCAAGTAGATGGAAATAATCTGGTGTAATCCTGAGGGGCTTGCATTTGTAGGTAACTTGATTTTTCTCTCTAATTGCTTTCAATATATTTTGTTTGGTTTGTATGTTTGGTAGTTTAATTATAATATGGTGAGGAGAGGTTCTTTCCAGGTTTGGTCTGTTTGGTGTGCTAAAGGATTCCTGTATCTGCATTGGCACCTCTTTCCCAATTTGGGGGAAGTTTTCTTCTCTGATTTTGTTGGAAATGCCTACCATGCCTTTGGAGTGAAATTTTTCTCCTTCTACTCTACCCTGAATTCTTATGTTTGATCTTTTCATAGTGTCGTGAATATCTTGAAATTCCCATTCATACTTTCCTATTAGTTTGTCTCTCTGTTTGTTGTACTGTATTAGATCTGCCACCTGGTCTTCTAGTTTAGATATCCTGTCCTCTCCTTCATCCATTCTACTGGTGAGATTTTTTAGAGATTTTTATTTCATTGACTGTGTTCTTCATTGTTGGTAATTCTGACTGGTTTTTCTTTATTATTTCTGTTTCCTTATTTATGTCTAGTATTGACCTCTTTATTTCATTAAATTGGTTTTCTGTGTCTTTTTTGATTCCTTTGATTTCCTATTTGACTTCTTCAAGCATATTTATAATCATTCTTTTGAAATCTTTCTCAGGCATTTCCTCTAACTCATTCTCACTGGAGGTCATTTCTGATGCATTAATACTTTTGGGTGGATTTATATCATCTTGATTTTTGGTGTTTCTTGTTATATTTTTGCATCTTGAATTAATTTAATGATTTAATTTTCTACTTAGCTGCATTATTATTAGATGTATCAATCAATCTGATGTTATATATCTTCAGGGTAGGAGCCTAAGATGCTAGGTGTGGCTCTTAAGACTCTCAGAGCATCTACAAAACTGTCCCTTGATGTTGGGTTTGCCTGCTATGAGAATATTCAAGTAGGCTGAGTGGAACAAAATACAGGCAGATTCTAAAATTTAACTAGACAATGTACACATTCAATGGAAAACAGCACAGAGTATTTATGCAAGAGTAGGTATTATGACAACCAGATCCTCTAACAAAGTCACTGTCCCTTAGGGTGCGTGTTGCTCCACACCCTTAATCCTTTCAACCAGGTGGTTAAGATTTCTAGTTTGTTGGGGGTCCAAGTCAGCTTGTGACCAAGTGAGACCCTTCCCTAATGAACAACAGAAGAGGAAACAAAGCCACTATAAATCAAGAAGCAACAAATAACAAGCCCAGAATGTAGCTTATTTAAGAATGGCAAATCCAAACCATCTATCAGATTTAACATATAACTTATCCTGATATGGAAGGTGCAAACAACACTTCCAGTTCAGGCCTAGCTACATACCAAACTTATTTGGCTGGTACTGACCTGGTGTAGTCCCAGTTACCTTTGGGATGATTTTGGTCTCAGTTATGCTGAGCTCCTGCTCAGGTCCCTCTTTGGTGCACTGTGGGTTCAAGTAGGCTGTCTGGGTTGCTGGATCACTGCTCTGGTAGCAGGTGCTGAATGCTGTGATCTCCCTCCCCCAGGTCTCTGGTGCTTGCTGGCACTTTTGCTGGTGGTGGGGGAAGGGAGGCTGTGGATGGTGGCTCTAGTTCTCCCACTGGTCCTTGTGATCCTCTACCTCATGATCTAATCCTCCGTTGTTTGCTGTGGTCCTACCTGCAAGATTCTTGAGATTGCGAGGAGCTCCAGTGTGAGTGGTAAATCCCCTCACCTGGCTTTTCCTGCAACTCAAGCCAAGCCTTTCAGCTGTGGCCCCTTGGACCTGCTACCACCGTGGACATGTATACTGTATCCCCTTATTCTCAGAAAGAATTAAACTTTCCTAACATCACAACTTCATATGCACCATTTTGACTCAGATTAGTCACTCAGTAATTACCTGTTGAGGGTAGAGGAAGATTTAAAAGGGGGAATACCCTGAAATTCCAGTATACATCATTGAAGTGGCTAATATATCCTGAATTTATGGTAAACCCAATTTATATTTTAAATTATTTGTGAAGATTTTTATGAATTTTTAGTGATAAAATACCTTTGTGCAAGGCATACTACTAATGTAAGTATGTATATTCAGAAAAGGTATTTAGTTGATCACTGGAAGATAATCTTCAGTTCTTGATTCTAAAGTGAGCAAGAATTGTGTGTGTGTGTGTGTGTGTGTGTGTGTATATGTTACTTTTTTTTTTCTTTTTTTTTTTTTTTTTTTTTTTTTTTTGGTTTTCTGAGGTAGTGTTTTACTATAGCTCTGGCTGACCTAGAATTCACTATGTAATCTTAGGGTGGCCTCAAATTCATGGTGACCCTCCTACGATCCTCCTACCTCTGCCTCCCAAGTGCTGGGATTAAAGGCATGTGCCACCACTCTCGGTTTGCATTACTTTTTAATAAGACAGTTTTACCCTTTATACTCCCTCTTCCCCACCCCAATTCTGTGGAGGGTCTTCGTCAGTGGTATTATTGGTATTGATTGTGGGAACCAAGAGGCCTCAGTCAGTCTCTACTGGGTGCAGGAAACATGGTGCCTATGAATTTTTAAGAATAAAGAATTAATATGTATAACACATCAGAAAACCAATTATTAGCCTGGTAAATCAACCACAGTCATCTGATCACTTTCAACCATTCACTCTTAGCTGTGCTTACGGAGCCCATTAGCCTATTAGTTTCCTTCAAATTATGCCACTGCAAATCTCCAATACCAACTCATGGTGCTCAGCACTAGAGGGCAATAGATAAGTTGACTAGAGGATGGTTTACATAAAGCAACATTTCACAGTATGTTTTTGTGACCTGTGCTATCCACAATGACTTAATAAGTTCTACCCACATGTACTCTAGGGAGTCAGCCACACACCTCAGTGGTCAATTTTATGCTAAGAGAAAATAAATTGAGGTAAGATAAACAGTACACAGTAATGACATCTTAAAATTTCAAATCCAGGCCAGGTGTGGGGGCACATTCCTTTCATCGAGGTAAGAGGATCAGATGGCTTTGAGAATCTGTTTTATTTTACACACAGCAGGGAAAATGGAGGACAGCCAAGATCCATCAGTAAGACAAGAAGATAGCCAACTGCCCACCATGAGACTTTTCCACCTCTACCACATCTGCCAGGTCCCAGGAGAAATTGCAGAGGAAGCAGCAACATGAATATACTGTTCTTACTGCCAGCCTTACAACTATCTCCAAGGTGATGGTGACAGACAGGGTGGTCAATCAAAACCTGTCAAAGTAGAAATCTGGAGGGTATCAAGAACTCATTACTAAATCAATGAGACTAACAACAGGCCTGACATGGCTCAGGGAACATTTCAGAAGAGGGGGAAGAAAGACTGTAAGAGCCAAGTGAGAGTGATTATCAATACCCAGAAGCACAATACCCCTCTCAAGAGTATACTATGAGGACTGATTAAGGCCTTCATCTCCCCACAGTGAGGATTATAACATCACTGAGGAGAGCCTCCTGGGTAACAGGAGCCAGCATGAGGCAATAGAAGAGTATATCCTGTTACAATATATATAAAATAAAGTTTTAAAAAACTATAGAGGCTCAAGTGATGGCTTAGCAATTAAGGAGTTTGCCTTCAAAGCCTAACAATCAGGGTTCAAATTCCCCAGTACCCATATAAAGCCAGATGCACAAAGTGGTGTATGCATCTGGAGTTCACTTGCAGTGGCGGAGACACTGGCATGCCCATTCTCTCTCTTTCTCTCTCTCTCTCTCTATCTATCTATCACTTTCTGTCTCTCACATTCACTCTCTGCTTACAAATAGATAATTTAAAAAAAAAACAGATTTATATTTTTAAAAAATATAAAATAATACATGCCTCAGAAAGTAGATTAAACTAAGAATGGAATATGAAATAGCTATTCAAATGGAAAAATATGAGATTTATAAAGGATGGTTTGCAAAATATTGGTGTGGACAGATATATGAAGAGTATAAGAAACATAAAAATTACTTACACAAAGTGTTTGAGAGAGCAGAAGCTGAACACAAATGGGAGGAAGAAAATGCTTTCTTAACATTTTATCTATTTAATTTGCTCTCATCTTTCAACTTCAAAGAAGCAGTGACAAAAATTCTAATAAAATAAAGAGACTGGGGTCAGTATGTTATCCAGGCAATATTTGAACATATGCTGATGAGACTGGTAACAATACAAACAGATCATTTTACTGAAATGTTATAACAGCATTATATTCTATTTAGATGGCTCATACAACTTCTGATATCCAAATCTCTTGAATATAAACCATTGTGACTCCAATCATTTAAATACTAATGTGGAAGAAGAAATATGGGTGGAATTTTTGTAGAGTTTATAGTTAATGCACAAGATTAGATAAGGTGGTTAAAGAGATGGCTCAGCATTTAAAAGCATTTATTTTCAAAGCCTCATGACGTGGGTTAGATTCTTCAACACTTAAACAAAGTCAGATATGCAACATAGTAGCATGTGTCTGGAGTTTGTTTGTAATGCCATAAGGCCCTGGTCCACCTACTCGTTCATTCATTCTCACACTCTGTCAAGTGAATAAATAAAAATAAATTTTTAAAATATGAAAGCTAAAAGGAGGAGCCACTCACCTTCCCAAAACATGTGGAAAATATAACAATCAACACTTCTATTTAAATAAAGGCCCAATTTGTAATAGCTAAGAGCTGGAATCAAACCAGATGTCCATCACTAGAAGAATGTCCATCACTAGAACATAACTAAGATGTGGTATATCTACACAGTGGAATTCTATACAGCAGTAAGAAAACATGGCACAATGAAATTTGAGGAAAAATGGTTAAACCTGGAACAGATCATTCTCAGTGAACTTACCCAATCACGGAAAAAAAATCGCCATACACTCTCACTCATCTACAGCACCTAACCTGAAGCTACCCAAGGTGCAGACATACCCAGCAAGCATCTTGAGGACTAGACAATAGGGTGTGGGGGGAGGAAGGGAAACAGAGGGGTGGGAAACACAAATCTATACCCAAACATCAATGGTACCATAAAATTCTACTTCCTGAAAGGCAGACCAAATGGCTGAACCTTCACCAGGCCCTTAGAGGGAACACCTGAACCACAAGACACTGGAGAGTGTATGATGAAGACTAACCTTAATCTTCTGCAGCTTCTCTCTCTCTCTCTCTCCCTCTCATTCTCTTTCTCTCTCTTCTCTCTAACTCTTTTATATTAGTTATCTTTTGCTTCCTTTTCTTAGTGGGCACTGACATGTAACTCCCAGTACCAGCATGGGGCTATCATCCACAATGAGCTTTTGATCAGAGAGACCTACAAGGTTTCCTAAAAGAAAGGCAGATTTCTGTCTGAGTACTTGATGACCCACAAAAGGTTAGTGGTAAGACCCTACTGCTGAAGACACCTTATGTGGTTGACATGTAAAATGGAATGGCATGGGTGGAAGCTGGAAGAGAGTCAGTCCCCAGACAGTCAGTGCATCTAGTGCCAGAAGGTGCTACATGGGCAACTGGGGGAAAATGACCAATATCTGTCCAAGCAACTCATGGTCTGACCTACTTAGCAGCAAATAACCTGTTGTGATGCCCACACAGGTGCAATAGTGGCACACAGCCATGGTGGGGAACCGACTGCTCTTGATTGGGCTAAGTGATCCCCTCAGTGGTATGGGACCCATAGCTGGAGCTGGGAAACAAGTCAGAACCATATCCAAACATAAGCCCACTCTCCATTATCAAGCTATCATCACTTGTGGGCTACAAGAGGGCCTACACCTATTAAATTCTCTATAAAAAGTAAGGGTTATCTCATTTGTCTGGTGCTAACTTACTCTCCATTGGATAATCTTCTTCTCTTTTTCAGATAGATGTAGATCCTAAGGAGAGAGCCACCCCAGCATACCTCAAAAGGGCCCCGGCTGAAACTAAGAAAAATTGGCAAAACAAGCAGGGGTGCTGTTTTCTTGGTGAACTGGGTACCAGCACAAGGGTGAAGGAGATCAACACAGAGAAAAATCAACTCCTACCAAATCAGAGAGCCAGAGATCCAGAGGCCCCCAACACCTCATCACTGAAGCAGACCAAAAATGAACCCAACATGGCTCAGGGAAATTTTGTGGAAGAGGGGGTAGAAAGAATGTCAGAGCCACATGTTGGGTCATGATATGCAGAGACATTTATCCTACCCATAACTGTGGACTACCTCCACAATGCATGACCCGTATACCTCAACAAGGAGGGGCCAAGGGGAGGGGGTAGATCATGGATGAGCCTAATAATGGTACCAAACTGACTGTATTTGCTGAATACAAAATTAATTAATAAAAAATTAAAATTTTTTGAAAATAAATAAATAAAGGCTTTCATTCAACAACACTCAATATAAGGTCTTACAACACATGATAGCAAATAACAGAATTTTTACAGTGAAACATGACTATAAGTTATGTTCCTTTCTACCAAAATTGTACTGGTAGTTTATAAATATAATTACTAAAATATTATGTGAAAGTAAGTTAATAGTGAAAATTTTAAAAAAGAAAGTAAGTTAATGATGGATTGTGTTTCTCTGGAATCCCTGTCAGTGTATTTCTATAAAAGTTCAATGGATTTAGTGCAAGCTCAGTAACATTTTATTGGATATATTGCTGACTAAAAGAATATAGAAAAGAGATGCATGCCTATAATTAATTGCAATAAAAATTAATAGTTTTGTATTTAAATACAAAATTATTTGAAGTTCAAAAAAATCATATTTTTAAGTAATTAATATACTTTTAATGATTTATGTAATATTACCAATAAATGTAAAAATCTTCAAATGGCTATAGAAATGTTTTTTTAGTATACATAGGAAAAATAGTCTTCATTATGCATGTTCCCTGTATGATGGAATTATGTCATATTGACCTTATTATTTACATTTTATCTATATTCTATAATGAAAAAACTTGTTAGGGTTTTCCTCTTTGTTGATGCTGTTTTTTTTCCTTTACACGTTGACTCAATAAATTTTTTACTCCCAAATGGGAGGGAAACTGCAGAGGACAAAGCAAAACAAAGCAAGACCAGGAAGGTGCAGGGAACATTGAATCATGATGACACACAAAAGATTACAGACTCAGGACCAGCTTGAGGGGGAGGGGGTGACTATCATGGTCTGATATAATGCCTAATGTTTTCGATTTCAAAGCATAACTCTAAGAGATTCATTTTCCCAGTAAAGGGGCAATTATTTATCTTTAGTCTCATCAATTCTGAGTAAAACCAAAGTAAGATTTAGTGCACCTTCTTGACCTGCTCCGACCGGGTGAGAAGCAAGGGGCAGCAGCAATAAACCAAGGTTTACATGTGCTGATAGTGCACAGACACAGTCCAAGTGGTCATTGCAGCCTGTGGGACTTGAGAAACTGGCTAGGACTCCTTCCCAGAGGTGGGAGTTGAGAGATAATTCAGCCACCAGGTCCTGCTCAGACAATCACAACAAAGGGTTCTCCTTAATGGCTTAGCAAGATCTCCACCTACTGAGGCATCTATTTATAGAGACTGGCCTATCAATGAAAAAGGAACGCATCAATCTTCATAAACCATGTTGTTAGGCATACCCTTCGCAAATATCCAACAAGTTATTTTAGAGTGAAGTAGTATAGTTCTATTTGATTTACACATAGAGACCCCAAGAGAGAGAAATTCTAATTGTTTCATGGCAATTGTTTGTGTGTTCAGACGTCGAGGGGTGGTTGAATCTGGGGAGTCACCAATGCCCTGATGCTTTGTAGTAAGTTGAATTGTATCACTAAAAGTTGAAGCTAACCCCACCAACCTCAGAATGTGACTGTATTTGGAAATAAGGCACACTACAGATGCAGTCTGTCAATAGGAGATGGATAGGCTGCACCCTTAATCCAATATAACAGGTGCAAATAAAAGATGAAAAAGACACAGAGTAGACACATAGAAGGAACTTCTCATGACAAGAGAGAGAGGGGGGATGGTACAACTAGAAAACCAGAACAAGTGAGCCAACTGAAGCAGCTGCTCAACAAGGAAGGACCCTGCCCTTAAGGTTTCAGAGAGAACATGATCCTCCCAGCAATGGGAGTTTGAACTCTTTCCCTCTAAAGAAGTGGGAAAATTAAAAAGCTGCTTTTTTAAAACACCCAGTTTGTGTAGCACTGTTCACAGAGCTGAGGCCATGATTTCCAGGGTTCACAGTATTTGATTCCTGAGATAGTCTTCATTTTGGTAGTGTTACAGTTAGGTTCCCATTCCTGGCAGAAATCACCTGACCAAGAGAAGCTTGTGGGAAAAGGGGGTTTATTTTGGCTTGCAGACTCAAAGGGAAGCCCCATGATGGCAGGGGAACATGATGGCATGATCAGACTGTGGATGATGGGGACAGCCTGGCACAAGCTGGAGCCTTCAGGAGAGGGGCCTGAGCTCCCAGGCACAGCAAAGGACCCGGGGGCTACAGGAGGCCACTCCCTCTCCAATCCCAGCACACTTGAACTTCAGCTCTTCCCATAGCCCTGTAACCTTTGGCCAGTTGCCTAGGAAACTCCTTATTAGCCTTCACACATCCCCCCTGAGACCCTAGATCACCTGAACCCCCCCACACACCATTGCCTATGTGCTGGAATGAGTGTTCCCATAGGAACCTTGTAAGTACAGTCCCCTTAGGGTCCTCCCCCCACCTTCAGAGGCTTATAAACACATTTCACTGACAATAAAAGGAGAGAGCTATTCACACCAAAACTCCTTGGCACCTTTGGGGGGAGCAACATGGTGGTCCCCAGAGTTAGAACCCAGGAACCCACAGCTGGCATCCGAACAGGAACTCTACAAGACAGACAGGGTAGGTGAGTGCTCTCTTCAGATGGACTGGGGGACATTGGCCCATGCGGCCCTGCCTCCACGTTTTTGAGGGCTGGCAGGTTTCTGTTTTTCTTCCTTTATTTTTGGTTTTTGCCATTGCATGGGACCAGACACAATGAACTGGCAACTGATGTCTCTTGGCTGAGGCCACTCTTCAGTATTGACTGAAGGCCAGCCGTCCTCTCCCTGGACCCTAACAGACCATTGGGTGTTGGCAAAAACCCTCTATCTATTTCTCTTTCCTCCATCAGGCAAAACCTATTTTCTCTTTTTCCTCCTTTACTTTAATATTGTCTCCCACCAAAAGGAACCACAGATTCATAGATTACGGGGTCTTCTGAAAGTTAAGGGAATTAAACTCTCCCAGAGGGAGGCTGGTTCCTTTTGGGAAATCCTCCAGTTTGCCCCCTGACTCCAGTTTGACCCAGACACATGGACCTGCATAGCTTCTCTGGCTAGGAAACAAAAAGTTCAGGAAGGAAATTTCCCCTCACTCCCTTTAAGCAGCAAAACTGCAGGCCAGCTTTGCAAGTGCTCTGAAGTGGCTTGAGTCAGAGCCAGGCGGTGGGCTCATACATACCCAGACAACGGCTCCTCGGCCTGTGCAGGCGCCATGTCTCCGCTTCCTTCTGCAGTGGCTCCAGTGGTCCCAGGACCACTCCCCTCCTTTCAGCCCCCCACCCCCCATGGGCCCCTCCTTTCCCAATGGCTCCCCAGTGGTCCCAAGGACAACCCCTCCCTTCAGGTAGCTGGACTCAGACTCCGCAATTGTCTCAGCCAGTCTTGGCCATTAGCACATGTACTAGACTGGACGCACCGGCTGAGTGCCCGGGAGTAGGGTGGGGCAGGAGCCAGGCAGGGCTCATGTAAGGTGTATGTATGCTAGCCCCACCCAGCCACCGCAGCTCTGGCACCAAGCAGCAAGAAAGAAAGTAAAAAAGGTCACATTTAACTAAAGCCTATGGTGAACTGACATTTTATGTAAACAATGACATGCTTTGTTCATGATATCATAAATATAATTACTAAGTTTATGTTTTAGGTCAACTTCAACTTACATACAGGATTATTGAAAATAACAGAATTCTCTCTGAAGTGGTAACATATGATTTGTAAAGTATTTTAACATGAACAAAGATTGTAATGTCCTGTTACTTAAAAGGAGGAGGCAACTGACCTGACTTCTAGGCCAGCCGGCCTCAAGATAGCAACAAAATTTGCCTTAGTTACTCCTAATAAAATCATTTCCAAGCGTTTTATTGTTATTAATGTCATAAAATTCTCTTTACACTACTTGCTTGTCAATGAGTAATAGGATTAATAAATTTGGTGTAGTTTCTCTTAATAGTCTTATAAAAATGGCTAATTATTGGGTAAAGTCAGTTGATTGAAGGAACTGGGGAGGAATTTTTCAATGTTGGGATATAGAATGCCTGTTAAAAATGTTTTTTGAGTAGTACTTAGATCAAAATCTTAAAGTATGTGGATAAAGATGTGTGTGTGTAGGAAAGAATTTTCAGGCTAAACCTGAACACCATGCCTAAAGTTAGAGATTTTTCAACAGTTTACAAACTCTTAAGGAACAAAAAACTAATTTACCAAATTTAAGTCAAGGGTTATATTAGAATTCAGTTAACTGTTTTGGCTCAAAAAAGACCAGATTCTGCTCTATTGCATATTAAGTAACTGTCTCAAGTAAGTCCAGTGCTTATAACAAAATTAACTCTTAAGACATATTCCCTACTTTAGGGTACAGCCTCATGCTCAAACAATGGTTCTCATCTGACAAATATATATATATATTCAAGATCTGTGGTTCTGTTTCCAATGTTCTCTGCATAACTGGTATTCACACAGGTGTCTGAACTAATGAAAGATGTTTTCAAACACAGCGGCTAAGACTTAATACTGTTTTACTTGGCCTTTTCTGATAATTTATAGGTTAAATTAATTAGTTTGTAAATCAATTGATATTGTTTTCAAGACTGATGACAAGTTCTGGCTATATTTATAACTGTTAGATATTTAAAGTGTGAGATGTGCCTACTTCCTATGCCTCAGATATATGGCTTGTGCTGCCACAGTACAACAAAAAATTAAGATTGGACAAAATGATTTTAGAAGCTCTTATGCCATTCTTTAACTAAATCTACTTCAGTAATCAAATGTGCTCTATATGTACATACAGCCAGGTTGGTGTGTTAATTACCTATATAGAAGCCAAAGCCAAAAGAAATCATCAGAGCAAAAAGGGCCAATATTTTGTCCTGTGCTCCCAGGTCATGAGGCCACTGGAGATGATGGGACATTTCTACACTGGCCCCCTGGTAAGTCACCTGTCTTTCTGAAAAGGGAGAATACTGACACCCAAACAAAATTGGTGTACATTCTGAAACAGGAGAGTCAAAATTGAGGAGTAATCAGTCCTCCTGACTTCACAAAGAAGGGAAAACAACTTGGCCAGCACAGTCCTGACTCATCCTAACAGACAGAAAACACCATTAACCTATAGGACTACTCATGGGTTCCTAAAGTCTCTTTAGAGAGCTATTAGTGACTTCCAAAATTAATCCTTAATTAAATTTTGGCTATCTGCATGGCCTTAAGGACTCAGAGATAAATGTATAACCAAAGATAAAAAATACCTTAAATATATAAATGACCTATTAAGTAATACAAGTGCTTTCCAAGAGGGGAAACAAAGAAGACCATAAGTCATTTTTTCCCCATAGTTCTAATTCTATTTAAAGAAAAACAAAAACAACTATAGATGTCAAAGGGTTATTTTCAAATCTAGAATAAATAACTAAGTTCTGAGACCAAATATATTTGGATATATAGATATAGATATAAATATAGATATAGATATACATTTATAGTCTTTAATGGCACCCAATAGCTCTCTATTATCAAGGTTAAATGTTT
This sequence comes from Dipus sagitta, assembly GCA_036346955.1. Classification (NCBI taxonomy): domain Eukaryota; kingdom Metazoa; phylum Chordata; class Mammalia; order Rodentia; family Dipodidae; genus Dipus; species Dipus sagitta. The sequence continues at coordinate 145,531,881 of CM070771.1, forward strand.
TCTGATAACTCTGATAATATCTCATCTGTTTTAGAAGCCATGTCGAATACTACTGTGCCATTTAATGAACAGTTCTGGAAGAAAATCTCAGCCAGCTCATTCTCAGATGGTCCTGAGACAATCCAAGCCTGTCTACCTGGATTCCCTTGACCTCAAAAAGGACCAGTTTGCTGTGTGCTCACTTTTCATTAACTTCTTACTTTTATTCTTTCTCCCCAATGTTCTCTTCCAAGACTATCTTCCTACACTATGGGGTCCATAAGAATAGCTCTCCTCTCTGGGAGAGACTCTAACTGCAGCAAGTCACCACTTTGTGTTCCATTCAGTAGGAAGTAGTAAGGATCTGAAGTCTTTGTCCTTTGCCATTTAATAGCAGTTAGTGTGTTCTCATGAGAGGGAGAAATAAAGGGGGATAGAATTAGGGTGACTGGACCCCTGAAGGTAAAAAGGACAAGAAAAATTTTCTTATCTCTTGCCCAGTTCCAAAACTGTTTTTCCATGTGTGCTCTGAGTCCCTGGCTCTGCAAAGGACAGGCCTCACCCTCTTTGATGCAGTTCAAGTTATGTCTCTCTGCCTGTCCAGCTCTAAGCTGACCAGAGCTGAACACTTGCTCAATATTTCCACAATCAGGACCAGCTCTCTCCTTTTGTGAAAAAGGAGTAACCACCCCATACATAAATATTTCCTCTCCACTTATTGTTCCCCAGTCTTGATTGCTTCATAGGTGTATCTCTACAAGAAAAAATCTACCAACTCTGCCTGTGCCAACTGCCAGTGCCAACTGCAAGAGATTTTCATCCCTTTGCTGGTGGGCCTCGGCATGACACCATCTCTAGGTGCTTCTGGTGACCAACAGCCTCAAATATCTCCAGAGACAATGGACTTTCTAGTGGGTGTGATACTTCAAAACTGTCTAGCCTTAGACTTCTTTACTGCTGAACTTCGGGGCATGTATGTTTGCATTCTTGGGACAAGAATATTGTTTTCTTTGTTAATGAATCAAATGTTGTTAAGCTTCTTGACTGCTACAAGCCTGAGGACCCCACCACCTGGTTCTCTAACCCTTTAGTTACTTGGCTGCTCCTTATCCCCATCCTTATTATAGGAACCCTATTGCTTGTAGCCCCCTCTCTCATCAAATTTCTCAGATAACAAATAACTAATATTGCTAAGGTTACTACTAATCAGGTCCTCATATACCACCTAACTCTATCTGGACATATGGTAAATTATAAAGAACTCATTTGGGATGACACTGCCCCATTATAAAAACAAAGGGGAAGTTGTGGGGCACTGCCAGGCACAGGCTGGAGCCTTCAGGAGAGTGGTCTGAGCTTCCAGGCACAGCTAAGGACCCCTGGGCTACAGGAGGCCACTCCCTCTCCAAGCCCAGCACACCTGAAATTATGCTCTTCCCATAGCCCTGTAACTTTTGGTCAGTTGCCTAGGAAACTCCTTATCAGCCTTCACACCGCCCATCCCCCCTGAGACTCTAGATCACCTGACACCCTCCCCCCCCCCCCCCCCGCCATTGCCTACGTGCTGGAATAAATATTCCCATAGGAACCTTGTAAGTACAGTCCCCTTAAGACACTCCCCCCATCCTCAGGTGTTTATAAACCCATTTCACTGACAATAAACTGAGAGAGCTGTTCACACGAAAAGTCCTCCTGAAAGTCTTTCACTTTCATGTGCTCATCCACCCCAGTTCCCTGGGCACTTTCAGGGGACTGCAGCTGGCCCCCGGAGCAAGGACCCAGGGACCTACAGGTGGACATCAGCCCCTGTCCAACATCAGATGGACAACAGGAACAGGAGAGTGTGCCAAACACTGGCAAGGGGACACTGGCTAAAATACCCCTAAGCACATCCCCAACAATACACTGCCTCCAGGAGGTATTAATTCCTAAATCTCCATCAGCTGGGAACCTAGCATTCAGAACTCCTATGTTTATGGGGGCACTTGAATCAAACCACCACATTCCACCCCTGGCCCCCATAAACTTAACAACCATATATGATGTAAAATGCAATACATTCATCCAACTTTAAAAGTCTCCATAGTTTTTGTCAATGCCAATGATGTTCAAACATCCCCGTATTCTGAGATCTTTTAACTGAGCCATAATACCAAAGAAACCAAAAAACTCATAATGGCACAAAATAAACATTCACATTGCAAAAGACAGCATTGGGCATAGCAAAAAATATTAAACCAATACAAGATTTAAACAGGGAAAACATGTAGCTCCAAGTCCAACAACTCCAACCAGTGACAAATCTCTAAGTCTGATAATTCTAACCAGCAACAAGTCTCTAGGGTTCCAATTCCTCCCCTCCAGCTAGGCTACTCACATTCCTGGAAAACTTCAGCGTGGGCTGGCAGTTCTCCTTAGCAGCCATCTCATGGTCCCGGCATCTCCACTGGGTCTCCACTGCAACCTAAAGTCCATCCTCATGGCTCCATTGGGTCTCCATGAAGGCATCCAGAAAACCTGCTTCACACTGCCTGTGGCAATCTCCAAAACACAAGACCATGTTGCAAACTCAATGACCTTCTCTTTACTGCATTTCCTATATTCCGCAATACAAGGTAGGGTGCAGATTTGTTAATCCAGGAGGGAATAGAGCAGACTTTGAAGAACAGGACTCTCCTTCAGCTTTCAGGCCCCTTCAAAATACTGCATTCTTTCTGTTGTCTGAATGCATGCCACTGTCCCATCTCAATGATTGTAACTGCCCATACAATCACAGCTTAGCAGGCAGAAGTTTGGGCCCAAAGATTTCTTTCTATGACATAATCCTCTGCTCATGCCAGTGCATTTCTATGCACTGAAACCCTGCACAACTTCTCAGGGTATAGGAATAACAGGAAGACTCTCATACAAAATGCTTCTAACTCAGTCCAGACAAAGATCCTTTCCACCCTCATAAGCCAAACTTCATAGTCCATAGTTCTTATTCCATTCAGGTCTTGCAACTCTGACCCAGAATAATCTATCAAGCTTTACTTACAGTACTGAAAAGTATCTCTTAGGCCAAGGTTTCAAATTCATGCACATTCCTCTTGAAAATCAGCTCCAAAAGGCCAAACCCTCACAGTCAGGTGTCTAGCAGTAAATTACACCATTCCTTGGTTGGTACCAACATTACTGTAGTAGTTAGGTTAGCATTGCTGGCAGAAATCACCCATCACTCGACCAAGAGCAATTTGTGGGGGGTAAAGGGGGGCTTATTTTGGCTTTCAGACTTGAGGGGAAGCTCCACAATGACAGGGGAAAACGATGGCATGAGCAGAGGGTGGACATCACCTCCTGGCCAAAATCAGGTGGACAACAGTAACAGAAGAATGTGCCAAACATTGGAAAGAGGAAACTGGCTATAATACCCATAAGCCCACCCCAACAATACACTGCCTCCAGGAGGTGTTAATTCCAAAATCTCCATCAGCTGGGAACCTAGCTTTCAGAACACCTAAGTTTATGGGGGACACCTGAATCAAACCACCATAGGTAGTAAACTATCCTAAATAACCAGCAGACATAAGGGTCAATGCATAGTTGGAACTAGAATCCAGGTCTTTTCATTTCCATGCTAATGAGCACCTGAAAATTTGATTCTCATGAAATTAACAGTGTCTATATCTGGTTTAAAGAGATATGTAAAGGAAAGTTCGGAAAATGAAACCTGTTAGCTTGCTCATCCTAACCCTTGGTGTATCTACCCATGAAAACCCTCCTTTAATTTTTTTCCTGTTATTTGGAATAGTGTAGTAAATTGCTACTCTTTAGCTCTTTTTTTTCTCTTTCACTTTGAAGTGTTACCCACCAGCTTCTAATAAGACTAATGCTTACCTGTTTTACAACTCTCATTCTTTTTAATGGAAGTATAGCAAAACAAAACTCAATGTTTGCTTTATATGCTCACAGAAATATTTTTTGCGGCTGAATCAGCCAAACAGAATTCCATTTTGTTTTATTGTTATGTAGCCTATTGTTTTTTTAGCACTTGATAATTACCACATTTGTTGTCTTCTTGATTAGCTTTTCTATTTTAGTGTAACTTAACTATTCTCAATTTCTCAGATGAAATTATAAAACTTCTCTACATATTGTCAAATAGAATAGTAAGAAAAGTTTTTTGTTAAATACTAGATATTTGAAAATATAATGTTTCCACCTTCATACATATGGTCATTTGGTTAGTTATGCAGTTTTAGATTGGGAATTGTTTTCTTTCAGAATTCAAAAGGACTTTTTTTACTTTCTCTTTATTTGTGGTAACACTGTGGCAAATTCTAATCCACTTCCAACACTGACTCTGCTTGCATACATCATTGGCCTCTCTGTCCCATCCGCCCAGCAGTCTAGCACTTGGTGGGCTCTTCTCTTTACACCTACATTTCTAATACTCCATGATGATTCACAGAAACATGAATATTTTAACTCATGATACTTAACTCTCAATGGACTCTTTATATGTGGAAACCCATTCATATTACTTCTACAAAATTGTCTTTTATTTCCTTAATAAATTCCCCCTGGCCTTTTTCTCTTTTCTCTTGCTGGAACTGAGATCAGCCAAATGTTCTTTTTCCAAGATTGGTGCCATAGTTGGCTATTTGTTTTCTCTCACTTTCATGCCTCTTTAGTTTTTGATTTACTTTCTTGGACATTTACACAGTTAAAACTTCTAAGCCTCTTAATAATTGCATGAATATTATAGCAAGCCTTTACAAAGATTGAGTCACATCATGTACGTTCTTTATTTTTAATTTGAGGGATCTTTACAAAGTGACAAAGCTTAAACCTCAATCACCCCAGACCATCCACATCTTCAAAAACTATGTTCATGTTTACATATATTGTAATCTCCCCTTCAGTTACTCTTGCCCTTGTCTCATTCATAAACAATAATCTTAATTTTCTGCAATTATTATGTCATAGATTTATTCACTTGGATTCCTTACAAAGTGCATATACTCAGCAGGCAGAGAATGTTCATCATTAACAGTCTTCCTTACATATATGTAGCTTAAGAACTCTGAAATATGTCATTTCTTATGTGAAATATTGAAAACATTTGAATGAATTATTTCAAAAATATAGTTAGACTAATATAATGACATAAACCACCTGGATTCTAATTATGGCTCTCAGTTATAATAGAAATATTAATAGCCAGTTCCTTTATTTTCTTTTGTGCAAATTTTAAATAACATGCCATTTACTTCTTATATCAATGAGAACTCAGTGGGTTAATACCGATAAAGCTTTTGTAAGAGTGATGCCACTTCCCATGGCATCTCGTGTGGTTGCTCTTCCTGAACTATTCCCAGACTTAACATTTCCCTGGATTTTTTCTACTAAGTCATTTAGACCTCTTAGTCTTATTACTCTGCTTTGTTACATCAATATTGAAGATCTAACAATTTATAATGACTCAAGGGCTTCTTTTCTAAATAAATGTTACTAACATTGAACATTTTAAGAGAAGCACTGTTTTTGTCTCACTGAATTCTGGGAAATGAAAGGAAGTAGAGAGTAGGGAGATCTCTGCCCCATTAGGATGGGATATGCTATAGACTGAAAAGAATACATGTACTGAAAAGAATAATGGCCAGAGTAAACTTTTAGTGACCTGTTAAATTGCAGTATTTTAGCTGCTAGAAGAAATTACTGGACTACTTACAGCTCAGAGTAAAAGTTATTTTAAAAGCAAAGATAGGGGTTTCTGGGGGGGGTGTTTGTTTAATCATCTATGTGTTTTATATTTGTTGCCTACAGTTTATAAATTTCAGTACTTGTATTTCTCTTTGTAACAAAAGATCATGAATCTCTTCTACTGTGCCGCATACTGCATACTGTGTGTAGTGCTAAACTTTCTGGGATCCTTAGTAAATCATAAAGTTTGGACTAAGACCACTAAAGCCTTTCCAGCTTAAACTTTTGTGATTTCCAACCAAATATTTGTTGCAATCAGAATAGCATTCCATTTTTAAATTAATCAAATATTTACTTAAAGTTCCATATGGGAAAACACTGTAAATGGCATGGGCAAAGAGTGAGTGGATGGGAAGCCAAGTCTTGAAGAGCGGATGGTTTTGATGGAAGTTGAGTTAGGAGTCTGCTTAACTTGGTTGTGAAATGAAAATCATACATAGAAAGGTTACATTAGTATGGAGTTGAGCTAAGCTGGACAGGAAACTATAAGTAAAATTGTGAAAAAAATCTAGTTTTTTATTGAGATGTTAGTGCTTTTCTAGGTAGGAAACAAGGGCATACAACATTATTCTGAGAAATAGATCACTTCACCAACAATGTGTACAATTGTTTGAACAGATAATAGTAAGTTCATAGACTATATTAGTTACTTTGAAATTGCTATGACAAAATACCTGATAAAAGAAATTTAAAGATTTAAAGGTTTGTTTTGGCTTATAGTTTGGGATTATAGCCCACCATGGCATGAAAGGAATGGGAGTAGGCTGAAGTAGCTGGTCACATTCAGTCTGTAATCAGGAAGCAGAGAGAGATGATACATACGACCACTATGTCAAGCTCCTGCCACTTAGCACCATCTGGTAATGGTAGAGCAACTACTTCCTCAATTAAAATAAACCCATCAGAAACTAGCAGATCCTGCAGTTTCATCAGGGTCCTCCCACACATCTCCATCCCAAGTTATGTGATTCTACTGCTTTCCAGTCAGTGCCTTCATTTAATGGCCATCAGCTTTCAAGATTGAGAATGAAACTTGGATCAATCATGTGACAAGGGCTTGGGTTTGATTTTGGCAATGTGAGTCCTGTGGCTGCTAGAAAGAAGGCTCTTGGAACTTTTAGATTCTTTATGTATGTCCAGATGTGGGAAACTTCATCCATGATTGTATTTTTCTCTTTTGTTACTTTAACCAGACATTCTGGAATCAACCAGCCACCATCATTATGTCTCTTACTTTTTTCAAAACTATCTAAAAGTTTTGCATATAGAGTCATTAAATTCTTTGCTCCACAGCAGGTGAACTGGTACCACAAATTTATCTATCTTGAATGTTCTTTAAAAAGTTCACACCATGGATTTCCAGTGCTTTCCTTGCCTCAAGAAGAGTCTTTCATTACTAGAACTTGAGTTGTGTTGGAAAGCCAGCTCCAGATAACACCAAACACACTAGAGAAATTCCTCTTCCCAATCCCATTTTTCTTGAACCACTCTAGAATGACAGTATATATCAGTCAGGAGGAGGAGAACTAATAGAATGATTATGTATCATAAAGGGGATATATTAGATTGGCTTATATAATGAGGTTTGAGTGGTCCAACAGTGGCTGACTATATGCTAGAAGTTTGAGAACTTGGTAGCTCCTCAGTCCCCAAAGCTGGATGCCTCACCATTTTCAATCTGGTGCTAAAGTCCTGAAGGATTCATGGAGATAGGCTGGTCTTCAGTCCATGTGGTAAGGTTGGTTCTGAATGTCCACAAAGGATGATAGCAATAAAGTAAATTCATTCACCAGCAAGGAGCACAGATAGGCAGGAAAGAGGAACTCCTTTTCCTGGAGATTTTTTCCATATAGACTGCTACCAGAAGAGACAGCATTCTGGGAGAAGGTCTTCAGCACCCTCAGTTAGTCTTCCCTAAAATACCTCATGGATTTGCCAAAGAGTCCTTTCTACTACTTGATTCCTAATCCAGTCAACTTGACTACATAAATTAACCATCACAATAGAACTATTTTGTGTTTGTCAATCTTTTATACCATTGGTTTTAACTAAGATGAATAATATATTTTTCCAGACATGGGTGTGGCAAACTATGACCTGTGAACAAACCTAATTTACTATTTGCTTTTATGAATAAAGTGTTATTAAATCACAGCCTTATCCACACCTTGGCATACTGTCCAAAACTATTTCCACACCACAGAGAAAAACTGAGTAATTGAAAATTACGGTCTGAAAAATCTTAAAATATCATTTATCTCTTCACATTAAAAATTTTCTGACCTCTAAACCAAAATAATGGCAATTGCAATTGCTAAATATTGTAAACACCATTATTAGGAGAAATATATTCCATATTTATCAGTCAGTAAGGAGAAATGTTCTTAGGCCAGAGACTGCTATGTTTGACTCCCACTGCCCAGAATCCACTTAAAGAGCTAGATATGGCCATACATGTCTAGAAGCCTAGTCTGGGGAACCAGAGACCAGAGAATCACAAGGGCTTACTGCTAGACAGAAGCTCTGGGTGGAGGGAGAGACTTTGTCTCAATGAAAATAATATTCAAATGGGCTGGAGATATTGCTCAGTGGTTAAGGCTCTTGCTTGCAAAGCCTAACGACCTGGATTCGATTCCCCAGTATCCACATACACCAGATGCAAAAAATGGCACATTCATCTAGAATTCATTTGCAGTGGCTAGAGGTTCTGGCACACCCATATTCTTACTCTTTCTGTCTCTCTATCTTGGTGCCTGTCTGTCTTTCTCTCTGTTGCTCTGCTTGCAAGTAATTAATAAATAAGATAATAATATGTAGATGAAAGATAAGAAAAAGACATTCATTGTTCTCTGATCTTTACAAGCACATGCATTGTGCATGTGTATCTCCATACCACATGCATACAGCACATATCACAGACATATTCTACGCACACAGATATGCAAACTTTAAAAATGGAAAATAAATTATTCTATACCAATTTCACTTATTGGAATTATTATCTAAATTTTATTAAACTATAATTTACGTAAATAAAATTTATGTTTTACGCTGTGCATTCTAGAGCTTTGTTAACTTATTCACAAAGCTTTGTAAATGTCACTAAAATCAAATTGCATGTTCTCATCACTACAGAACAAATCTCAAACTCATTATCTTTCACTGCCAAAATCCAGACTTCCTAGTCCTAGGCAATATCTGATCTACCTTCTGAGTTCAGTAACTTACCTGTTCTTAAGTCATGCCATATGTGATCTTTCATGTCTGACTTCTTTAATTCATCACAAGGTTTGCAAGGTTCATCAGTTTTCCTTCAGATACCTATCTTATGACCCTCCATATGGCTGGATCTATGTTCTATCTTGAGAATATGCCATATTTCCCACCTATCATTTGGTGCACATTTGAGCTTTGTGCACTATTTCACAATGGGGAATAAGGCTTTCAGGAATATTGCTGTATAATTATAATATAGATATCTAGCAGACAGGCTTGGGTTGCGGAGATGAACTTCCTGACCAGAAACAGTTATAGAAGAAAGGAGATTTATTGAAGCTTACAGACCTAGGAGAAGTTCCATAATGGCAGAGGAAGCTGGCCTTTTTTCACATGTCCAAGCAGAGAGAGAAAAGAGTCACAAGCCAAACCCCAAACACCACACCACATTGCACACTTAGGAATTACAGGCAAAGCTCAAGCATTTTGTATATCTTTAGCCTGGTATTCCAAATCTATCTCCACACCATAAGGTTGGAACCTAGGATACACCCAGTGATACCTCTCCCTCCAGGTGGCTGCAGGTCTAAATTACAATCTTTAATAAAATCCTGAATATGTTGGTGGCCATCGATTTAAACTACCATATTCTGCCTCTGGACCCCAATAGATTAATAGCCATCACACATTGTATATTGTCAAATTCAAAGGTCCCCACAGCCTTTACCAAGTTAAGATAGTCACAAAGCCCCAAGTCTCATCTGAGATTTAAGATTGTCTCTTAACTGTGAGTAAAATCAAAACAAGTTTTATTTTTTCAACATATAATGGCACGAAGTAAACATTTTCAACTGCTATAAGGCATAAGCATAACAGGGAGAGACTGGAACACCCCAAACTCAATAACCATCAAGCAAACATCAAACTTCTGCAATTCAAGTACAACATAACCAGTGACTGACAGTCTCCAGATTTTCCAGCTCTGCCCCTCCAGCTGGCTTGAGTAATCAGGGAAAACTTTCATTGCTAGCCAACAGCCTCCATGGCAGCCCTTGCACAGTTCTGTTATATCTAAACATCCTTGAGTCTCCATTGTAAACTACAGTCCATCTTACAATGACTTTCCCCACCTATCAGGGTTATTACCTGCTTCATGTCATGCCTCAGCAGTGGTTCCTAAGACCATGTGCACTTCATGATCACTCCACTCATTTTTTGTGCTTCCAAAACCAATACCAAGTATGCAGGACAGAGCCATATTCTTAATTCAAGGAACAAATAAATTATAACCCTGAAGAGCAAGTTCCTTCTCCTGTCAACATTTCCAAAAGAGTTTGCATGTCAATTATAGTCTTTCCTCGGGCATCCTTTAAATTGTTTTAATGTGAAGCAGTTGGGCCATCTTCCTTGAGATTGCTAATGTGTTTGACAATACCCGCTTTAGCAACCAATCTCTGTGCCAGTAATTTTAAAGTTGCTTGAGTTTTTCCATCCTAAAATCTTAAATCTCTCAGTCTTATATCTTTACCTAAGCACATCAGTCCATTACAAATTTAACCTTGATCAAACTCTGTGGGCCAGGGTAGCAGAATGTAGCCAGCCCTTATGCCAGTAGCCCAGTCCCAAAAAAGTCCTATGCAGTCTTTCCTTTCCCTTAGAAAGTTCATAAGCCAAGTCTCCAAGTTCAATCAATTCTCCCTGCACTTAACATCAAACTCTCATCATAATAGTACAAATAACTTGGCTTACTGCTCCAGAAAGCATCTTCAGTTACAAGTACCAAGTTCATGCCCATTCCTCCAAAACAAAAGTCCCAAAAGGCCAAAATCCACATGGTCAGATTCATCTCAGCCACATTCCACATTCTGGTCACAATTCTGAAGCAGACATCCTCAGGTCACTAAAATGAACTTCCAGACTAGGCAGTTATGGAGGAAGGGATATTTAGTGAGGCTTACAGAGCCAAGAGAATTTCCGTAATGGCAGCATAAGCTGACCTGTTTTCACAGGTCTAATCAGAGAGAGAAAAGAGCCACAAGCCAATTCCCAAAAAACATAACACACAGAACACTTTGGAATTCCAGGCAAAGCTCAGGCACCTTGCATATCTTCAGACTGGAATTCCAAATCTACCTCCACACCTTAGGGATGTAACCTAGGATCCACACAGTGACATCTCCTCCAGCCAGGTGGCTGCAGATCTAAATTACAAACTTTAATAAGTTCCTGAATATATTGGAGGCTATGTATTTAAACTACCACAAGCTATAAGATTTCAATTCTTTTTGTGAAATTGTTGAGTCATATGATTAACTGTGTACTTAATATTGTAAGCAATTAACAAACTATTTGACAAAGTGTTTGCATGTAAAGTATGATGGTTCCACACTTGTTTTAAATCTTAAACACTATATATATATATATACTCTTGACTTTTGCCCTCTTTTCTGCAAAATTTGCAGAGCCATAGGGAGTGGGTGTGTTTTAAGTCTACTTCAGTGTTGACTCTCAGGAGCTTCTGCATTTCTGCTTTGGTATGTGTTGAGCATCCTTAGTGTCTGTCTCTGTCATCCTGGTGCATATTGTCAGGATCACCCTGGAAGCAGTCCTCTTGTTCATCTCACCAAATCTTCTGTGGTTTCACCTGGGCCTTGGTTGAAGTGCATGGGGTGGCTTATTTCCTCAGGTCTCACTACCTTCTGAAAAAGAACAGATTCTCCAATGGAGAATGAAGTCAGTATAATTAAATGGGATAAACATTGCTAATTTAGAGAGGTTTTAATGGATGTTGCCCCACTTTTGGCCAAAGACTAGTTGGAGCTTGTCATTAGACACCACAGTCTTAGTCTCCATGGGATTCTGATATGGTTCTCATTTCCAGTCATGGGTTCCTTTACACTGAGTGGATATCTTAGCTAATCAGAAAGCCATTGATTACCCACCAAGGCTGTGTGGCACCATTGCACACATACATATGTCTTTTAAGGCTGATTGCTTTTGAGTAACTGTGTCCCCTAATTGCTCATAACATTGTTGGCCACTTTTCTTCAGTAGCTCATGTAGCACTTTCCAACCCTAGATGGGCTAACAATTTGGAGACTGGCTCCCTACCAGATTCCAGCCAGATAACTGTCCTCAGCATGTGCTGTCTTCAGCAATAGGGTTTTACTTTTAACCTTAGGCTGGTAATCAAGTGATTTGACAGAAGCCTATCTTGTTTGGGGGACCTGTAGGTCTCTCCAATCAATAGCTCATTGTGGATACCAACTGATTTATGGTACTGGGAGTTACAGGCCAGAGCCAAAAAAATTACTAAAGGTTAGGATTCATCACACCCTCTCCAGGGCCCTCCTTACCAGATGATCTCCCTATACCCCTGTTGAGGGTTATACATTTTAGTTTTCTATCAAGGAGAAAATTATCTATGATACCTGTTCATTTTGGCTACATCTTAGTGTTTATTTCCCCCCAACCTCCCACTCCCCTCCCCCCTGACACTTCCATGTCTGTTTTCTGACCCATGTGTTGTCTGTCAGGTATGCCAGCAACTGAAGATGTTCCAGGCTAGGTACCACAGATAAGTGAGAACATGTGGTGATTTTCTGTTTGTGTGAGCTTGCTGACTATGATCTGTTCCAAGTCTTCCCATTTTCCTACAAATTTCATTATATCATTTTTCCCTGATTCTGAGTAGAATTCCATTGTGTATATGTAGCATGTGATCATTATCTATTCCTCAGACATTGGGTATCTGGGTTGATTCCAGTTCTTAGTTATTGTGAATTGAGCAGCCATAAACATGGTTGAGAAATATCTCTGTAGTGAAGAGTGGTGCCTTTAGGGTAGATGTGAAGTAGAGGAATGGCTGGGTCAGTTGGCAGTTCTATTTTCATCTTTTTCAGGAGTCTCCATATTGATTTCCATGGTGGTTGTACACGTCTGTACTCTCACCAGCAGTGAATGAGGGTTCCTCTTTTCCTGCATCTTTGCCAACATTTATTATCATCTGTTATATTTAATGATTGCCATCCTTTCTGGAGTAAGGTGGAATCTCATAGTTCTTTTAATTTGCATTTCCCAGATGATTAAGGATGTTGAACATTTTCTTAGGTGGGCATCATTAGCCATTTAAATTTCTTCCTTTGACAATACCCTATTCAGTTGTGTGCCACATTTTTTGAGTGCATTGTTTGAGCTTTTATTGCTTGTTTTTTTTTTTTTTTTTTTTTTTTTTTTTACTTCTTTGTAGATTCTAGATATTAGGCCTCTGTCAGTGGCATAGCTGATGGAAATTTTCTTCCATTATCTAAGTAGTGTATTGGCTCTGTTTGCAGTGTGTTTGTTCAACAGCTTTTCAGATTCATGATATCCCACTGGTTGAGTATTGTTTAATTTCCTGGGCTACTGGAGTCTTATTCAGGAAATATTTTCCCATTTCTATGTCACAGAGACTTCTTCCTATATTTCATACAATAGTTGAGAATTTCAGGTCATATAATGAGATTTTTTTAATCCATATTTTTGTGCCTGGTGGGCTACTAATTTTGTGAGTTGATTTTTCATTTTGCCACTTTGCTGAAGGAGTTTATCACCTTTAGAAGTTTTATATGCAAGATCATGTCATCTGAAAATAAGGCTAGTTTTACTTCTTCCTTTCAAATTTGTTTCCCTTTTCTGTGTTTCCCTTGTCTTAGCCCTAGGGCTAAGGCTTCTAGCACTGTGTTGAAGAACAGTGGTGAGAGTGAGCACCCTTGTCTTGGTCCCAATACACAGTGGGAACTACATGATTCTTTCCCTATTAAGTATGATTTGGGCATTAGATGATTTGCATATAGGCTTTATTATGTTTAAATATAATCTGCCCATGCCAATTCTCTCCATCATTTTGATCATGAACTGATGTTGTATTGTTTTGAAGGTCTTCTCTGCATCTATTGAACTTATCATGTGGATTCTTTTTAGCATTGTTTATGTGGTGTCTTACATTAATTGATTTCCATATGTTAAACTATCCCTGAATTTCTGGGGTGAAAGCTGCTTGACTGAGGTGGGTGATGGATTTGATGCGCTGTTGAATTTTATTTGCAAGAATTTTGATCACAATATTTGCATCCAAGTTCATCGGGGACATAGGCTGCTGGAGACGGCAAGCATGCCATTTCAGGATCATGAGGAATCGAGCACTGAATAGCTGCATGACACAGTTCCAGCCCAGCTGTCTCTTCCTTGAAGTCCAATGTGACCCCTCTATATAAAAGTCTTTGGCTCTCTATGCTACAGGTATCTGTGGTTTTCTGTATAATGTTTGTCTTTCTCTGTCTTTGACTTGGTGTCCCAATCTCTAAGTTTACTTTTCCAGTAAAAATTGGCATTAGTGAAGTGTTGGTCAATGTATCTGAAAGAATCTCTGGCATAGAATTGGACAAACAAGAAAATGGGTCGGAGATAATTGCTTTCCTTAAAGGCCTTAATTAAAGTCAGGCATGGAGTACAGTACACTTAGGAGGAAACAATGAACCTCCTGGAACAATGTAAAAATTATTCTATGACTAATTTTTCTAAATGGTGGCAATTGCAGCAAACTATGACTCTTTACTAAGAATCCTTACAGAAAAACAACTGAAGTCAGAAAGAGTTCAATTGGGGGAACCAAAGTCTAAGTATTGGAGAGACATGAAAAGGAAAATTCAAAATAAATGATTGAGGGATAAATGGATCTATTGGATCAATGATTAATGATGGGAACCCCCATTTGTCATTGTTTTGTCTCTCACCTTTAGTATAGTAATTGAAAGGAGAAGTTCAGGAAATCACAAGTGCTTAACCACACATACATGGGGAAAGTGTGAAAACAGCTAATCATTATAGGGGCCTGATGACTTTACTTGAGTTGAATAATTATGGGATTGTTTGATGAAAAGGAATAACAAAAAGTTTCTATGAATTCTGTGAAACTGTACCTTTCTTGAAGTTTGCTCTTGCATGACATGATCAGAAAATAAAAGAATGAGGCTAAGAGCTGTGGCAGCATAGAAGCATAGAAGCAGGGAAAAACAGAGAACAGAGAAAAAGACAAAAAAAGAGAAAAAGAAAAAACAAGAAAAAAATAGAAAAAGAAAAAAATAGAAACAGAAACAGAGAGAAAGATGAAAAAACTCAGCTGCCTTCAGCATTAGCCTGTCAGCTTGCACCAGAACTTGACTTTGAGTCATTGTTGCACCACTCCCTTTCACACCTCTCTTCAGAGACCCTCCTTCAAGCCAGGCCTGGGTCCTGCCAATAGGACTATAGTTTTCTTTTCTTGTCATATCTCTGTCTGGTTTTGGTATTAGCATGATGCTATGTTTGTACAGTTGGAGAGCAATCCCTGTTTTCTGATTATGTGAAAAAGTTAAGGAGCAGAGGTTTAGTCCTTTGATAGATATTTGGTAGAATCTGGCTGAGAATCCATCAGGTCCTGGACTTTTCCTTTTGGGGAGGTTTCCATTACATTTTCAATCTAGATGTATGTGATAAGTTTGACTAGGAGGCTTATCTGGTCATAACTTAGTTTTGGCAGGTGGTATGTGTGTATAAATTCACCCATTTCTTCCAGATTTTCAAATTTTGTGGAGTAGAAGTTTTGGAAATATGTCCTAAAAAATTCTTCCATTCATTGAGGTCTGTTGTTTCCTTTACTGTTTCATTTCTAATTTTGTTAATTTGAGACATCTCTTTTTTTTCACTTGACCAAATTGACAAAGGGTTTGTCAATGTTGCTTATTTTCTCAAAGAACCAGCTCTTTGTTTCATCGATTTTCCTAATTGGTTTCTAATTTCCAATTCATTAGTTTTTGATCTAATCTTAATTATTTGGTACCACCTGGAACTCTTAGGATTGCTTTTTCCAGTGCCTTTAGTTGGATGGTTAGGTTATTAATTTGATATTTCTCTGTCTATATTATGAAGTCATTTAGTGCTATAAATGTTCCCCTTGGGACTGCCTTCATTGTGTTCCATAAGTTTTGGTATGTTGTACTTTCATTATCATTCAATTCAAGAAAATTTAAAATTTTCATTTTTATTTCTTTCATGACCCATTTATTGTCTATTATCATGTTGTTCAGTCTCCAGGGGCTGGTATAATTTTTGTTGTTTCTCTTGTTATCAATTACTAATTTAAAAGCACTGTGGTCCAATGTGATGCAGAAAGTCACATCAATTTTCCTGAGTTTATGGAAGTTTGATATATGTCCTAATATATGATCTATTTTGGAGAAGATTCCATGGGCTGCCAAGAATGTATATTCTGTAGAATTAGGGTGGATGTTTTATAGGTATCTGTTAGGATTAGTTGACCTATGGTGTTGTTAAGATCTGTCATTTTCCTGTTTATTTTCTGCTTTGATCATCTGTGTAATGGTGATAGTAGGGTATTGAAGTCTCCTACTATGATGGTATTGGAATCTATTTCTAATTTGTTGTCAAGTACATCTTTCTTTATAAAATGTGGAGTACCTGTGTTTGGTGCATATAGATTTATGATTGTGATGTCCTTTAGTTGGATCATTCCCTCAGTAACTAAAAAGTAGCCTTCTTTGTCCTATTTAATTACTTTTGGGTTGAGGTCTATTTTGTCAAATACTAATATAGCTATATCTGCTTGCTTCTTATTTCCATTTGCATAAAAAATCATTTTTCAGGCTTTCACCCTGAGGAGGTATCTCTTTTTTGGGGCAGGGGGTTCAAGGTAGTGTCTCACTCTAGCCCATGCTGACCTGGAATTCACTCTGTGTTCTCAGGGTGGGCTCTAACTCATAGCCATCCTCCTACCTCTGCCTCCCAAGTGCTGGGATTAAAGGTGTGGGCCACCATGCCCTGCTGAGGTATCTATCTTTAATGGTGACATGGGTTTCTTGAAGACAGCAGATGGAAGGGTCCATTTTTCTCCTCCACCCTGTTAACTTTTGTCTTTTTATGGGTGAGTTAAGACCATTAATATGTAAAGTTATAACTGTGAGCTTTGATTTGATAACTATCATGTTGGAGGGTTTATGGGATTTGGTGTTTTCTTGTCCTCTGTATGTTTTCATGCCTTCTCTAGTTTTGGCTATCATGTTCATCTTCTTCTAGGCTCTTAAGGTTGGTTGATCAACTTGTCTGCATGGAACCTTTTCTGAAGTATGCTCTGCAGGTTTGGTTATGTGTTCACATGATCATAGTGCTGACCTTTGTCATAGAAAGTTTTCCTTTCTCCATATATTATGAGGGATACTTGCCCTGGGAACAGTAGTTTGGGTTGGAAGCCCTAGTTTTTTGGGGGGTATTGAAGTACTTTATTTCCGGCCCTCTGGCTTTCATGGTTTCCATGTAATAATCTGAGGTAACTCTGATGGGATTGTCTTTGTATGTGATGAGATGTTTCTCTCTTGCTGTTTTTAGTACCCTGTCTTTGTTTTCATGGTTTATTGTTTTAACTATGATGTGCCTTGGAGTTTCTTATTTGTTCCTGTTTGTTTGGTGTTCTTTGAGCCTCTTGTATCTGTATAGGTCTCTCCTTTATGAGATTGGGGATATTTTCTTCAATAATTTTGTAGAATATGTTCTCTATGCTTCGGGCCTGGATTTTTTTCTACTTCTGGTATATCCATTATGTGGATGATTAGACATTTCAGGGTATCCCACAATTCCTTCAAATTCTGTTTGCATCTTTTTTTCAATGTATTGATGTTTTTGGCCTCCTGATGAATTACATCTGTCTTGCCCTCCAGCTTAGAGATTCTATCCTCCATATGATTGACTGCTATTGAGGGCTTCTAGTGATAATTTTTAAAGCATTATTTCATTTTTTTTTTCTGTTATGAAAAGCATCATGTCCATCTTTTTTTTAGGTCCAATTTCAAGTTGAGATTTTATTTTCTTGATGCTTTCTGGAGTTCATTCTTTATTTTGATCATATGATTCATTAAGCTTAATTAAGCTTAATCAGCTGGTTGTTGAGATCCTCTATTTGTTGACTCACCTTCAATTCATTTATCTCTCTTTTGATAAAACTCTGGTTTTCCTCAATTAAGTTGAACCTAGTGATGAAGGGTGTGTGCATTTCATTTATACAAATGTTGTGTTTTAATGATTTACTTCCAGTTCAGCAATCTGCTTGCTCAGAGCCACATAGCATATTTGTTTCATTTCTGGGTTCTATTTGTGTTGTCTCCTCTGCATTTTCATTGGAGACTTCCATTGTGGGACTAGGCAATCTTGGTGGAGATCTCTCAGTTTGTTGTTTTGTTTGTTTTCTTGTTTGCTTTGTGTTATGGTCTACACATCTCTGCATTGCCCTTGTAGAATCTTCAGTTTGCATTCTGTTTTGGGTTTAAACTGGCCTGGCATTGGATGGCATTGGATGGCATTGTATCCTTGTATCCTTTGTTTTTTGTTTTCTGTTGTTTTGTTTTGTTTTGTTGAGGTAGGGTTTCACTCTGGCCCAGGCTGACCTGGAATTCACTGTGTAGTCTCAAGGTGGCCTTGAACTCACAGTGATCCTCCTACATCTGCCTCCCTAGTGCTGGGATTAAAGGCATGCACCACCATGCCCAGCTCTATTGTATCCCCTTATGGGCAATTTGTAGAGATTGCAAGTGAGCCAGCAGTTCTGTGATGATGCCTGATACAAGCACTGCATTTGGATGTTCACAGTCTCTTCAGCCCACTATCCCAGAAGTGCCTTTGAGCAGTAGTACTTGCCCATGCTCCCCACCTGTACCCTCAATGAGCAGGTTGTGGAAGACAAACAGATACCCTTTGGTGGATAGTGGCCAGATATTCCTGTGCTTCCTATCTGGTTCCATGAAGGTAGTGCTGGTGGTGGGAGAGCAGAGAAGAGTGATTGGGCTTCTGGTATCCAGAAACCATGCCTGGATGTTATCCAAGGAGATGGCTAGTGTGGGAGCTTAGGTATGTAGAGGTGGCCAATTGTGTGGCTTGGTGTGATCAGAGGAGGCAAGGTGGCAAAGGCTGTAAAGATCTCCTGCACCTAGAGGCTTTGATACCCTCAGGGGCCAGAGGCATGGACTGGGAACCCATAGGGGCTGGATGCTGGGGTGGGGCAAAAGAAGTGTGAGGCCTAGCTCTGGCACTGTGAGACTAGGATGAGGCCAGAGTTACAGGGACAGGTGGTCCTGAATGGGACATAAGCATGGGTCCTGGTCCTGACACCCAGAGGGCACTTATAGCGACCAGTGGAACAGGGAGGAGCAATGCAAAGTCAGCTCAACCCAGACTCACAATGGCATGTAGGTGCCCTGCTCTCAGCCTCTCTTGTGCTGGCTTGCCCTCCAAGGCAGCAGACCAGTGATCTTTATCCTTGTTGGTTGACTCCCCCCATCCCCAGCTCAGCCTCAACTCACCGTCTTGTGCTTTTCTTAATGTCTCAAAGTTTATGTCTTATAGCATAGCCATTATTTTTCTTTTTTGGTGTCCATGTCTAATTAATAATTCCAAATTAATTTTCTATCATTGACAGTCATATTATTAGTTGATTCTGGAAATATATAAATCTGTATATTTGTGAACTGTTTACTCTTTTATTGAGGTTCTCATTTTTATTTATTTTAGGTATTATTAATTTTTTTTCTTACATAATTATTTTCATGAAAATTGGCCATTTCCAAGAAAATGGCTATCAATTGAAGAGAACTATAACAAGATAGAATGTGTGTCATGTGGTTCTAGTTTAGAGAAAGGAGCTCAGACACACAAGCACATCAGTAAGGCTGGATCTCAAGGTCACACTCCTTGATGAGGACTGATGAGTAGCCTGACAGACATCAAAGTATGACTGAGGATCAATGCTAACAGGTCCAAAGATCTTGGCACAAGCTCAACCTCAAGGGTACTCCACTCTGAGATTCCATCTGTTATAATAGGCTCAGTGAATGGTAACAGACACACAAGCTGATGAAGATTCTCCAATTCCCCACATATCTGGAAAACAATCTAGAATCTTATTACTCTCTGAACAATCACCAAGGCTGGGCTCAAAGAGAACTAGAAGACTAGATAATTTGTTCTGGGTTTGTTATTCAGATTTTTGGGATTTGTCTTCTTGTGTGTGTGTGTGGTTTGATAAACACCAATAAAAACAAAAAAAAAATCAGCCGGGCGTGGTGGCGCACGCCTTTAATCCCAGCACTCGGGAGGCAGAGGTAGGAGGATCGCCGTGAGTTCGAGGCCACCCTGAGACTCCATAGTGAATTCCAGGTCAGCCTGGGCTAGAGTGAAACCCTACCTCGAAAAACCAAAAAAAAAAAAAAAAAAAAAAAAACAAAAACAAAAAAAAAATCTACTTCAAAAAAAAATCTAACAGTTCAAATAAAGTCTATCAGTTGTAATCTAGACATTTAAGATCTATGTCACAATTCAAATTCCAACAGTAAAAACAGTAGATTTAGAATTGTTTTTCATCATATATCAAAAGAAAATGGATTCTATTAACACCTTTTATTCAATTAACCATGCCAGCAATAATCAATGTCAGATTTCCCAAATGGTAGTTTTTCCACATCAGAAAATCATCAAGACTCTCCAGAAGCAATGCAGATTTTTTATAGTCCCAAAATATTTATCAAATCCTATATCTTACAGGCTTTTGAAGCATACACCAAGTAAGATAAGCTACACATGGCTTTGGGGAAATGGCTATTTAAAAAAAATCTAGTCTGTATATGCCAATAAGGAAGGAAATTAAGTCTAGTGCTTTTTTTCTTCTTCTTCTTTAAAAATCTGTTACTCCTGAAATATCATTCTACAAAATTTGAATTGGAATTAAAGGACTAAAAGGCCAAGAAAGGAAAGGAAGGTGTGGAGCACACACCACACATACAAAAGAGAATAAAATTGTACAAACTCAAGCAGTTTATAATAGACAAGGGTCATCACACTCCAAGACAACAAAGGCTGCTGAAGAAATTCACCATTCTGTAGGAGGTAGGGTCTGACTTCTGCTTGAAGACCAATGAAGGAAGAGCTACATTGCCATGTAGCAATGCCCCTTCCCACTCAAAATCCTGGCTTCTGCACCATGCCTCCCTGGGGAGGGCCTCACATTCCACTACCTAGCCCACCTTGAGGGCCTCTAGGCGACTGCAGGAGGTTATCTCTATGGTCTCCTTCCCTAGCTGCTTCAGTCTTCTTTTCTTCCACATTCAGACAGACTTCACCTCTGAACATGACGGATCTGTTGTTGAGAACTTTCTGAACAGGTTCAAAACCATCAAACACAACAAAGCCAAAGTTGGGTGGGTAACTGTCGCTGCCCTTCCCGTCCAGCAGAATAAGGCAACGGCAATCGGAACCCTTCTCGAAGCAGTTTATTCAGGAATCCTTGACATCTGGGTGTGGGGCCCTGATAACAAGCCCTCCTCCCTTTAAATAGCCCGCCTAACCTAATCAGCAGCTGCCACGTGGGCGTAAGCAACAGGGCGCAGTCAACCACCTGATGGTGATCTAATCATACGTAGCGCTGTACATGCGCACTTTGTAGTGTGTACGAAGGGGAAGCAGGAAGTGATGCTTAGTCATGATACTTGGCAGCCAGCCCAGGCGCCATCTTGTAATGGCCGCCATACTCGCGGAGACTTGGCAGGAAGCCCGGGCGGCCTTGGGGCAGCGACCTTGGCAGGAAGCCCGCGGCGCCCTTGGCAGGAAGCCCGGGTGGCCATCCACACCCGCTCTCCACATATCCCCCTTCTTTACTAAAAATGGCAGAGAGAATGCCTGTCTTAGGTTGTCCCAAGGACCAATACTCCTTACCCGTCATTGGGCGACAAACAGCTCGAGGTTTGTTCCCTGTCTTAGGTTGGTAGTATCCTTACCCGTCATTGGGTGACAAACAGCTCGAGGTTTGCTCCCTGTCTTAGGTTGGTAGTATGGTCAAGGAATCTTACCCGTCACTGGCTACTTCTCTAGCATGCCGAGCCACACCTGCAAGGCTTGTACTAAATGCGCTCGATCTTGTATATGCTTTGCCCACATGTTGCACATACACCACAGCATGAAGCCACTAATCAGAAGTAAGCAAAAGGCCATAGTCCCTATGCCCACCCATTCCTACAAGGTGAATCCAAGTAGACAATCCTGCAGCAAGGGACACATCCACTCTGGTAGAGTTGATGTGGATGATGGACAATCGCAGGTCTCTCACGAGCACATCAAATTCACGAGACCAACTGCCTGTAAGATAACTGGAAAGAACTCAAGACAAATTAGCCAAATTGTTATGTCAAAGTTGGGGGGGAAGCCAAGTACGAGTGCGGAGGCGAATGCGACGAGCTTCATCACGGATATTTGCAATTCGTTGAAGTAAGAATCGTAAGAGAGCAGGTAACAAGCACATAAGAACTACGAAACAAACCCCAAATGTGATGAAATGTCCAATCCAGGCATGAAAAGATCCCCAATCAGGTATTGCTGACTTAAGAGCTGTAAGTAAATCATTAGCTGCCTGAGCAGCATCAAAATTAAGATGAGCATCCTGTATTGCCAAAACTTCTGAATGTAAATTAATTAAATCTAAAGAAATATTATCATGATGCCATATTCCTTCCAAATGCATTTTTACCTTTTCCCAACTAGAATTAAATGTTTTAGGTGTAACACAAATCCATTGAAAATCAGCATGGCATTGTAACCTAGTTTTAACTTTGAATCCTTGTATTTCCTCCCCCCAAAATCCAACAGTGTCAAATAAAGCATCCAACTTTTTCTCTATCTTTTTATCAATACTTTCTTGTGTGCCCAATGTAATTGAAACATTTTTAGCTAAATTATTCACGAAATGCGCAGTATGAACTTCTTGTGTAAGTGCAACAGCAGCTGTAGTAGTAGAGGCTAATAAAGTAATGAAAGCCATAATACCAGCAATAATCAATCCTACAACTCTTTTTTGTCTAGTCAAACTATTTTTAACTTCCTCAATTATTTGCAATCCCTTCTCTGAATACCAAGGCTTAGTGAGCTTAACAGGTATCATAGAAAAAACAGGTTGTTTAACTATTATCATTGAGCTACTAGAAGAAGTAAGTAATACAGTTAGACAATGAGCAATTAGTACATGTGACATTAAATATACCCTCTGCAGCATTAATCCAAGTAACTTTAGTATTCCCAGACATTATAGCGTAGGGTAGTGTTATACAAGCCATAACAGTTCCTTTTGTAGGATAAGCTCTGTCCATCCAGCTGACCGGGAGCACAGGGCGGCGGCCACGGAGGCCCTGGAGAAGATGATGGAACCTCTAATTTAATTGAATCCACTCTCTCCACTAACTTTTTCAGCTCTTCATCTGAATCTTCCTCCTCTGAGCTTTTCCCTTTCTCAGACTCCTGGGATCGCTCCTCTTTCAACTGTTCTAAGACTTCCTTGCCTCTTTCAATTTCTGCTGCACACTTCCCTTCTCGGTCAGTCAAACAAGAACAAACAAGTTTCCAGATAGATTTTATTCCTGGAAGAGTCAGTCCCTGGTCTTGTGTAAAATTTATATTTCTCCCTAATTTATCCCAACCAGCAATAGTTAAGTGTCCAGAAGCTACAAACCAAGGAGCAATCTCATCTACAGCTTCTATGAATCTCTGTATGGTGGCACTCTTCAGCCCTAGTCCTTTCGCCTTCAATAGATCTTTCAGTACAGATGCTGCAGTTCTACTAGAAGAGGTATTACCCATTTTAAATGCTTATCACTTATTTTAAATGCTTATCACTTATTTTATATACTTATCACTTATTTTATATGCTTATCACTTATTTTAAATACTTATCACTTATTTTATATATAGTTTCTCTTTACCGAGAACTTATACTTATCTCTTATTTTATAATACTTATCACTTATTTTATAATACTTATCTCTTATTTTATAATACTTATCTCTTATTTTATAATACTTATTTCTTTACCGAGAACTTTAAACTAAGGCTTGTCTCTTTACCGAGAACTTTAAACTAAGGCTTGTCTCTTCACCGAGAACTTTAAACTAAGGCTTGTCTCTTCACCGAGAACTTTAAACTAAGGCTTGTCTCTTCACCGAGAACTTTAAACTAAGGCTTGTCTCTTCACCGAGAACTTTAAACTAAGGCTTGTCTCTTCACCGAGAACTTTAAACTAAGGCTTGTCTCTTCACCGAGAACTTTAAACTAAGGCTTGTCTCTTTACCGAGAACTTTAAACTAAGGCTTGTCTCTTCACCGAGAACTTTAAACTAAGTCCCAACTTACCTGGGAACTTACCAGCTAGCTGCAGTCTAGCTGCCCTGACTGCTCCGAGTTCTGAGTCCCCGTACGGGCCACCACTTGTCGCTGCCCTTCCCGTCCAGCAGAATAAGGCAACGGCAATCGGAACCCTTCTCAAAGCAGTTTATTCAGGAATCCTTGACATCTGGGTGTGGGGCCCTGATAACAAGCCCTCCTCCCTTTAAATAGCCCGCCTAACCTAATCAGCAGCTGCCACGTGGGCATAAGCAACAGGGCGCAGTCAACCACCTGATGGTGATCTAATCATACGTAGCGCTGTACATGCGCACTTTGTAGTGTGTACGAAGGGGAAGCAGGAAGTGATGCTTAGTCATGATACTTGGCAGCCAGCCCAGGCGCCATCTTGTAATGGCCGCCATACTCGCGGAGACTTGGCAGGAAGCCCGGGCGGCCTTGGGGCAGCGACCTTGGCAGGAAGCCCGCGGCGCCCTTGGCAGGAAGCCCGGGTGGCCATCCACACCCGCTCTCCACAGGTAACTTCACACCACTGTTGATGAGGAGCTCCACCATATTCTCATAATTTTTAAAGAAATCCTTCCGTTCTTACTTGTCCACCTTGTGTCTCGCCATTCTTCGGGGTTCAACATCACCTTGCTCACCAGCCTGTCAGATTGGCAGAGGTCCCCACTGGGGAAGAACATTGATCTAAATGTTGCTCTCAAACTCTGAGCTCTCGAGGCCTCTGCAGTGGGAGCTCTGATTCTGGCTTAGACTGTGGACAGGGCTGTGAAGCTGGCACTTTAACAACGTGAGGTGCGATCCCAGTAACTGGACAGCTCCACTGGGAGGAAGGTTCTTACTGGTCACAGACGCCCAAGAACACGTCCGCAAATCCTGGACCATGTCCATTGGAGCTGGAGAGGAGTACTTCTGGTCATTCTCGAGAGACGGCTCTTCCAACACCGACTCAGCCTTCTCCCCCTGGATTTTAGGAGCAGGTTCCAGATCTCCTTCTGGCTCAGGGTCAGACTCTGGCTCCTCTAAATGTTCCTCCAAGTCACTGCTGACAGTCTGACCATAGAAAGTGCTAGAATCATCAGGCACCACGTCAGGTGTCTGCTGTCTGTTTTCATGTTCTTCAACTTCTTCCTCAGATTCCTCCTGTGGCTCAGTGACAAGGCCACGAAGCATTATGAGCATAGAACTTGTTTGCAACAGAGCCCTCAGGAGCAAGGACAAAGGTGTGCACGAACTTCCGCAGAGCGTGGTTGCTGTGAGAGAGCAGCCCCATCGCCTGGACGCCATCGCCTGGAACACCGCACTGTCATTGAGAGCAGCATGAGCACCCACGTGGTGAATCTCGGTGGGGCAGTTGGTGAAGTGTTGGGGCATCACTTTCCAGGGGACTTCTTTCTGTCAATAGACTGCATCTGCTGGCTCTCTTCTGGAATCCAATCCCCCATGCATGTAAGAAGAGTTCCTTCCCTAAAACCTATGCAGCATGCCTGGGCCTTGGTTCAGAAGGATGTAGTACTGTCTCACAAACTCTCGCCTGCCTATCAGGGGAACAGGATTCTCCATAACCTCTGCTTTGGTCAATTCATCCTGTGCAGCTGAGAGGGAGAGGAACTAGCTCGGCTCCACGGGTGGGAGGCTGGCAGGGATCCCTCGCGCAAATACATCTGCCTCATAAAAATACTATTATTATTTTGTGATACTATGGATCAAATCCTGGGTCTTGCTCATACAGGGCAAATGCGCTTGATCATAGAGCTACATCCCCAGCCTAGAGGTGTCTTCTGATGAGAAGTGAAAAAATTCTAATGCAATTCATTTAATCAGTCTGTCCCTTAAAGATTTGTTTGATGTCTCCCTAATAAGTTCATGGGTTCACCAAAGAGTCTTGAGTGAAATCCTTTCTTTGGTTTGTCTTTGCTGCCCTATGTCAGGAGAATAGATGCTTGTCTATTTCTCCATAGGAAAAGTCACACAACATCATTTAGTGAGGGTCACATGAATATTTCTCCATTTTTATACCTTTAAACTAGACAACAGAAAAACTAAATATTTGAGTCTGTCTCTACATGAGCTAAGAAGTGTGCTTTTCAATTCTCTTTTTAAGTAAAAACAGCCTCATCTGTACTTTTTTCATCATCTTCCCTGAAAATGTTTATCTGCCAAATGAGGGAGAAGTGGCTGAATTACAAACACTGGTGTATCTTCTGACAATACTCATGGGAAGGTCGTTCTCAAGTTGTCATTATGTTTACTGAAAGAAAATTGTAAATGATTTGTTTGGAGACTCTTAGCTATTCCCAAAATCAAGATGTTTGGACAACTACAGATAAAGTTTTATTATCAGACAGGACTGAAAATGCTGTGATGATAGAAAAATAAGTATAGTTGTTTCATGAATTTGTTATTAATACACATAGACCTTATGTCCAGAATACTATCATTCTCTAAAATTATGTGAGTCTGTTTCCAGCAAAGTCTGTAAACAGTGATGCTTGAAAACCAAGGTCAAGGATTAATTGAACAGGATATCCATACTGCCTATGGAATGTCTCTATTTTTTTTTCAGTCTATGAAACATAGCTAAACTTCCACTTCCACAAAGATTTCTGTTTTTGTTGTTGTTGTTAGTGCTCACCACACTTGAAGTTATAAGTTAAATGTCTCTTTTCTTTAACAAGCAAGACAATCATTAGAACAGATATCTCTGCTGTCTTACTTTGTTCTTTGTGCTTTATACTACTCATTTAAGTCTGAGTAGCTGTTGAATGAATGAATGAAGGAATTAATGAAAAATGAACAAATAATGAACAAGCAAAATTCAGAAAACCTAAAATCAAATTGATAACTGAAATATTCAATCAGTGTGAAAAGTTTGACACAATCCTAGTATTATAAAATTTTACATGAGAATAATTATTTTACAAAATGTTATTCATATAGAGTTCACAATATAAAAAATGATGCCATAGGAAAGATAAGAATTACCTGAAGACTAGGGGAAACAAGGAACCCAAAATAAACAAACTGACACCAACAAATAAACCTTCAAATTCTCTACCGTATTTAAAAAAATGGATCTAGGCATCTTTAGAATATTTTGTGGAAAGTGATTATTTATGGGATAATAAATATCCTAACTAATTGGAATGCCTCAGAAGAAGTGTTACTCTACTATTCAAGTGAAGAATCAGTCACACTGAAATATGTGTGTTTTTCCAGTACATCCAAATTTTGTACTTAAAGATGAAGCCCACATTTTCATGAACAGGGGATTTTTTTCAGTATATAAAATTATTATTAATTTGGTATGCTTTGTTCTTGAGGCAATTTTCTCATATGTTGTTTTCATATTTTAAGGATATTTTTAGTGAAAAAAAATACATAATGTTTCCCTGTGCTGCAATAGTCAGAGTTCAGATCTAAATCTAAAAAATGTCCTGATGTGCCACAGCGGACACCAGTGATCCATGAAATTATTCAGTGCTGGGCATATTCGTTCTTCTAGAACTAACAGTTTATTGAAGACATTTTTCTTCACACTTTGAAATAAAAAAATAACCTCTACACAGTGTGTCAGCGTTTACATTGAAATGAATTTCTTACTCATGGGAAAAAGCTTTAATTAAATGCATTTAGAAGTTTGAAAGTATCAGCAGCACTTTATGGTGCACAATTCACAGGTTTGACTTCCTGCTTGGCCTGGGATAACACAGTAATCACATGAGATGAGACACTGGGCAGAAAACCACAGTCAGCCTGTTGACAGAGCCATTAATGGATCTACATCTGTTACCCTATAGCCGACATCTCTCCTGTATATGGAAGAAATACCCATTTCTTACCAACATGTGGTCTTTCTGTTGTGCTCATCCCACTCAGACTTCACATTTAAAACTGAGGTAGGGTCTCATTCTAGTCCAGGTAGATGGCAGTGTCATATTCTTAAAGCATGCTTACACATGTATGCGTGTGCATGTGCACACACACACAATTTTTTCTGAAGCTCTCCATTCAGATTTTGTCCCCTTTTTTTCCCTAATGATGACTGTACCAATACCACAGCAAGAAAATTCAAATCTTTTTATATCTCCTTAGATGAGGTATTCCTTGAGTATCCAAAATTCAATTGCTTTAAATCATGTGTCATATTATGTCGCTACCTTTCCCGTCCAGCGGAATAAGGCAACTGCAATCGGAACCCTTCTCAAAGCAGTTTATTCAGGAATCCTTTACATTTGGGTGGGGCCCCGATACCAAACCCTTCACCCTATATATAGCCAGCCTGACCCAATCAGCAGCTGCCACGTGGGCGTAGGCAACAGGGCGCAGCCAACCACCTGATGGTGGTCTGATCTTGCATAACACTGTACATGCGCACTTTGCACTGTGTACATGTTTACTCAGAAGGGGAAGCAGGAAGTGATGCTTAGTCATGAAACTTGGCAGCCAGCCAGGCGCCATTTTGGAACGGCCGCCACACCCACGGAGACTTGGCAGGAAGCCCAGGCGGCCATCTTGGGATGGCTGCCACACCCGCTCTCCACAATATTAATTTTTTTATATTGTGTCAACCAAATTTACTGTATCTGTTTGATACTTTACTCCTCCTTACTTCTCTAAATATGCTGTAGGCTCTATGGAGCAAAGCTCTCAACTATTTTACTCCTTACCACACCATTAGCTTAAGCTGACAGCAAAATAGTTAGCAACTGAATGAATGGAAGAGCCCATAAAGATCTGATCCATTAGAAGAATCAAGTTTCTCGGCTCTACAATTAGAAGTCATGTGACCCATATGACCAAATGACCCAGATTTATCACTCCTGGGCATATACCCAAGGATTCTACACATTAACACAGAGATACTTGACCATCCATATTTATTGCTGCTTTAGTCCTAATAGCTTAGAAAGGAAATCAGTCTGGATCCTCATCAGCTGAATGAATGGATCATGAAGATGTGGCACATATGCACAGTGCAGTGTATTTGGCTATAAAGAAAACAGAAACTTACAAATTTGCAGGAAATGGGTAGATCTGGAAAAGAGTATACTAAGTGAGGTGGTAAATGTTGGATGTGAGGGTGATCTGGCTAAGAAATCTGTTACCCCGTTGACTGCCAGGGTTGATTTGGCTGATGTGGCTAGCTAGGTAGGTGCCTCTTAGTTTTTCACCACTCCATGAACATTCCTGAGAGCTTTATCCTAGGTCAAAGAGGATGACCTTTTCTGAATAGAGGAGGAGTGGTCTTCCATCAAGGATATACATATCAGAAGCTGCACTTCCCCTCTAGAACATCCAAACAAGCTCTCCTAAGGGCAAATGCCATATATTGCCTCTCATGTACATATCCCGATTTCAACTTTAAGATTTGTATGTAAGTTGCAATAAGAGTCAGTAGAAGCCAGAAAGCTAGCAAGGGTCCATGTGACAAGTAGGAGGAGAAGGGATCAAAAGGAAATAGTACATATGTAAGTAGAGAAGCAGAGTAATAGGGTGCTGGAGATAGAAGATTTAAGTGGGGAGAGGAGAGGGGAAATGGAGAAGAGGAAAGGTGGGATAGAGTTAACCAAAACTAATAATGTTTTGAAAAAGTCATATTTAAATCACCTTCTTTGTTAACTCATTAAAATATAATTTGAAAAAAAATGTGTTGGGGTAGAAGTGCTACTTGTGTGGATAGTGTTGCTCCAAGGATTCATGGGTAGTTACAGTGAAAGCCAAGTGTCAGGGATAGGAAACCTCCCAGTGAGGTCCCCAAGGCTTTCAAAACAATACTGGTTATTGCCAAGGTTCTTGGTTGCTTGCAGGAACTATATGCTTATACCCTATTGTAGAAGACCCCTTACATCTTTGATACAGAACACTGAGAAATTAAACTGGAATTGAACTGGAAGCCTCCTCCCTGCTGACTAGTTGTCAGGATGTTGGGAAAATGCTGTGCAGGCTGTTGCAGAAAAAAAGTCATCCACAATCTTAATGAGCAGTGGACCTTGTGAGCTAGACAATGGAGAAAACAGACAAGATGAGCTCACTGGTGGGATAATTATTATGGTATTACTGTTATGGAGGCAACCCTCTGACCTCTGATTAGATATGAAGCCCATGCAATGGGAGGGAATTCATGTCTGCTACTGAAAACCGAGTCAAAAGCCTATGACTTGAAGGGTCATAGTCTCTAGGAGGAAAACTACTACTATTGTTTGGATAAATGAATAGTTTATACCCATCAAATTGCCTTGTAAATATTTATGTAAATGAATGCTGCTCTCACCTTTGGTCAAAGAAGCTTTTTTTTTTTTTTTTTTTTTTTTGCTTTGTAGTTGACTGTGACTACTAGGGCAACTCAAATCTTATCAAAATGTTGAGAATAAGTGACTAATGAGTGTTCAGTGCTGAATGATACATCTCTGTTATTCTCTGAAAGGCTGAGAGAAAAGTGTGGGAGAGAGGACAGAATGAATGTAAATACCATAGCATAGGGAGGAGTGCCACAGAGCACTGTCTTCCAGACATGAAGTGGCCATTACATTCATGAGCCCATAGCAGCTGTCTTTATCTAAATAAGACCCACATGAGATTGAGCCCCTCTACATTATGTCATGGATGGTAGGGAAAAGAAAAACAAGAGATCAATGTGGAAGAGGGATTACTTGGAAAGAAGAAAGGAGCTCAGCGGAAAGAGAGACAGGATGGCAAAAGAAGGTCACAGGAGTTTATGATGAAAATATATGATGTACATGTAGGAAGATTGTCAATACAAATGTTTATTATAAAAATAAATCTTCCAGCATTCAGGAGGTAGAGACACGAGGATCACCATGAGTTCAAGGCTTACTGTAACTTGGGCTAGAGTGAAACCCTACCTCATAAAAGACAAAAATAAATAGTAAAATTTTCCTAAAAAATAAATCACCCATAAGTAATGGTTCAAGCATGATAAAATATTTTTGTCACCTTGAATTTCTCAAATCTTTTTGTTGTTGATTTGAAGAAGGGTTTCACTCTAGCCAAGGCTGACCCAGAATTCACTATGTAGCCTCGGGGTGTCCTCAAACTCACTGTGACCCTTCTACCTCTGATTCCTGTGTGCTGCATCAAGCACCCAGTGAATTTTTCTATTCTTCATTTCTGCTTTCATCAGGTCCCTAGGACACACTTGCTTTTCATAGTGACAGTCTAACCAATATTTCCTCTTTACCCAGAAATCATCTTTCAGAGTTACAACATATGTCAATAATTGCTCAACTCCAATGTCTTTTGATGAGTACTAAGAAGCTACCACTTTATTCATACTAAACCAAAGATTAATATTTACATTTTTCTTGGGTCATGTGTCTAGAACTTTCCAAAGGAATATTTAAGCCATAAGTATTATAGAAAAATCAGGCATTGTCTAATTCTCCATACACCTATATTAATTCACAACTAGATCTTTTTAATTCTTCCCCTAAACAATGTATATTATATTATATTTTTCACTGCTATGTATATTAGTTCCAAAAATAGTATACACAATTTTCTAAAATTTCACTTACTTCTAAAACTTATTTTCAACTTGTTAATGGAGCCTTCAGTAAGTTTATCATATATGACTTTTATTATATAACTTTACTGGTGAAGGCATAAAGGATGGTCAACTTTCTCGCCTGGCCAGTTATAAATGTCAAACCTTCCTGCAAGAAGACACAGTGTTCACCAGTTCATCTTCTTGCTTATATTCTCACCAGTTCCATCTTAGTTAAAGCCTTTACTTTCTACTGACAGGATAAGCCACTCTCTAAACTATACACTTTTTACATAAATAGTATGACCTTGCTAAAATTCAAATTATCAGGGCATTCTTTCCTACAACAAATTAGGGATCTGAAGATCCTTGCCTAATTTTTCAAAGTAAACTCAATGTTTCCTTATTCAATACCATGAAAATTATGGCAAATATCAGTTTTAAGTTTATTTTATTTCCAGTGGCATAACAGATATTTCATATGGATAACCTTTGATATTTCTTACAATCATCCATAGAGGAAAAAACTGTCCTGTCATTGTAATCCATGTTGACATGAATAAAAGGAGACTCAAAGAGCATACAATTTCAGAAGACATTTTTTTACTCTTTGAGAAAAAGACAAATAAAATCCTATGATATAATTTATATTTCATGATTATGTCAAGAAGTGAGGTTAAAAAGAAACATGTAAATATCCCAAGATGTGGATTACAGTAAAACTTGGTGTGTAGTCTTAATCCATCAATCTCTCCTTGTCCTGCCCTTGTACTTGGAGACTCTCACTGGTGAGAGTAGAGAGAGAGTCTTATAAACTCCAATGATCTTTGACTATACATAGACAATATTATTAATTGCCTTGGGCTGTACATGACAAGGTTAAAAATTGAATCTGTTATGGGTAGACACTACTTTCATTTTCTGCAAATGCCTTCTATCTACAGTTAAGGGTAACTATCATAGTTATTGATAACTGTAATTAACATGAATGATTTTATAAATATTTCTGTTCTCATAATCAAAGTGTGAAACTAAGAAGTATATGACACAGTACAGACAATGAACACTGACACTGAGTAGCCTGGAGTTGTTACAACCAGAATAATGGAGGCTCTTTTATTGCCCACTGCCTTGTTTAGTTTTAGGCAAGATGTAGCAATAAAGCCCCAGGAGTCCAGTGTCCTGCTAGGCTCTTACCAACTCACTAGTGAGTTTATTTTTTTTCTATTTCTCAATTCTATAATAACATTGTTCAAAGCATTAACCAATTTCACTTGTTCTAACTAAGGAATTAAATTTATAATGTTTGAGTAATTATTTCTTGAAAATATATCTCTTATAGCAATAGCAACTTTGTTGCTTATAGACTTTGTGTCTTATAAATGGCAATCAAACCATTTATTACTCATTGAAATATGCTCAAAGACAAGCTCTAGCTGCGTCAAGCTTAGCCCTTCCCAATTTCCAGTAATTCTCTCATTAAAGGTCCAAATATAACCTGCCAATTTCAAAGCACATGAACAGAGCAATTTATTTAACATAGTATTCCTGCTGTGGAAACACAAAAAGGAAAACAATAAACAATTCTATTGGAAGAAAAATGTAAATGGCAAAAGTAATGAGGAATAGGTTAGAGAGAAACTCTATTCACAGATGGTATAGACAACTATTTATACACACTGATGGGATATAATCTAGGATAAAACACCCCCATAAAAATCATAATTACTCTAATTATTGTTGTCAGTAGTCATTTTAGGAGTTTTATGTTTGTTAAATCAAAATATTGGAATATGTAGTTATTGATGCAGACACCAATTTGTGTTTCACTAGACTTTTTCAGTATTATGTTCTTAAATGATGTGATCAAAAAAATTAGAGCAAGCCAGACATGATGGCAAGGAAAGTATAATCCCAATACTTGGAAGATGGAACCAGGAGGATTAGTAGTTCAAGAAAAATCTTTCTCCATGAGGCCATCCTGGACTACATGAGACCACATCTCCAAAACAAAGCAAATCCACACAGACATTCACCGGCATGAATGTGAAGTGTGTTACCAAGTGCCTTTTAATTAGAGTGGCAGGGCATCTGACACTTTCTTGTGTCACTCTCTTCCTAGTCCAGTGTGATTCTGTTGAGTAGAAAGCTTATTCTCTCAATGATTTATTCTTTTTTTCCCAACCCTTTGGTGCCCTCGACTCCCTCCCCTTCCATCCTAGTGTCTAGTCCATGAGATGTTTGCTGGATTTGTAAGGTATCTTGGGTATATTCAGGTTAGGTGCTGTATATGAGTGAGACTGTGTGGCGAATTTTTTTCTGTGACTGGGTAAGTTCACTGAGAATGATCTGTTCCAGGTTCAACCATTTTTCCTCAAATTTCATTGTGTCATTTTTTTCTTACTGCTGTATAGAATTCCATTGTGTAGATATACCACATCTTAGTTATCCATTCTTCTAGTGATGGACATCTGGGTTGATTCCAGCTCTTAGCTATTACAAGTTGAGCCACTACAAACATGGTTGAGCAAATCTCTCTAGCCTGTGGTTTGAAAGTTTTAGGGTAGATTCCCAGTAAGGGAATAACTGGGTCTGTTGGTATCTCTATACTCAGCTTTTTCAGGAGTCTCCATATTGCTTTCCAAAGTGGTTGTACCATCCTACATTCCCACCAGCAGTGGATGAGTGTTCCTACTTCTCCACACCCTCGCCAGCATTTATTTTCATTTGATTTTTTTATGTTTGCTATCCTTATTGGGGTAAGGTGGAATCTCATAGTTGTTTTAATTTGCATTTCTCTGATGATTAGGGATGATGAACATTTTCTTAAGTGTATGTTTGCCATTTGTATTTCTTCCTCTGTGAACTGTCTGTTCAGCTCTTTGCCCCATTTTGTGAGTGGGGTGTTTGACCTCTTACTGTTCAGATTTTTGAGTTCTTTATAGATTCTAGAGATTAGGCCTCTATTAGTTGGATAACCCCCAAATATTTTCTCCCATTCTGTGGGTAATCTATTGGCTTTGCTTATTGCATGCTTCTCTGTAAAGAAACTCTTCAGCTTCATGTGATCCCATTGGTTGAGTGATGATTTAAGTTCGTAACCTACTGGGGTTTTGTTCAGGAAGTCTTTTTCCATTCCTATATCATGGAAAATACTTCCTAATTTTTCTTCTAGTAGTATTCAAGTTTCTGGTCTTATATTGATGTCTTTGATCGATTTGGATTTGAGTGTAGTGCATGGTGAAATGTGTGGATCAAGTTTCAGTTTCCTGCATATGGTTATCCAGTTTGTCCAGCACCATTTGTTGAAGATGCTGTCTTTTTTCCAGCCTATATTGTTCTGGCCTTTATTGAGTATCAAGTAGCTATAGTTGCTTGACCCAAAGTCCGGGTCCTCAAGTCTATTCCATTGGTCTATATTCCTGTTTTTATGCCAATACCATGCTGTTTTTATTACTATGGTTTTGTAGTATAGCTTTAGATCAGGTATGGTGATGCCTCCAGAGGTATTTCTTTTGCTGAGGATATGTTTGGATATGAGAGGCCTTCTGCCTTTCCATATGAAATTTGAGATCATTTTTTCTATCTCTGTGAAGAACACTGTAGGGATTTTAATTGGAATTGCATTAAATCTGTATATTGCCTTTGGTAGGATTGTGATCTTCACAATGTTAATTCTGCCTATCCAGGAACATGGGAGGTCTTTCCATTTTCTCAAGTCCTCCTCAATTTCTTTTTTGAGTGTTATGTTTTTGTTGTATAGATCTTTCACTAACTTGGTTAACGTTATTCCAAGGTATTTTTTGTTGTTGTTGTTGCTATTGAATTTGGGACTATGTCCCTTATTTCTTTCTCTGTGTCTTGGTCATTTACATATAGGAAGGCTACCGATTTTTGTGCATTGATTTTGTATCCTGCTACTTTGCTATAGGAGTTAATCACCTTCAGGAGTTTTGGGATAGAGTCTCTCGGGTCTCTTACATATACAGTCATGTCATCAGCGAATAAAGCTAACTTAACTTCTTCCTTTCCAAATTATATCCCTTTTATTCCCTTCTCCTGTCATATTGCTTGAGCTAGGACTTCCAATACTATATTAAAAAGCAGAGGTGAGAGTGGACAACCCTGTCTTCTTCCTGATCTTAATGGGAATTCCTCCAGGCTCACTCTATTAAGTATTATTTGGGCCTTTGGAGCTTTGTATATTGCCTTTATTAGGTTAAGATATGAACCAACCATGCCAATTTTCTCCAGTGTTTTGATCATGAAGTGATGTTGAACCTTGTCAAAGGCCTTTTCTGCATCTATCAAAATGATCATGTGGTTTTTATATTTAACCTTGTTTATGTGGTGTTTTACATTGACAGAGTTCTGTATGTTGAACCACCCCTCTGTTCCTGTGATGAATCCCACTTGGTCAAGGTGGATAATGCTTTTGATGTGTTGTTGGACTCGGTTTGTGAGGATTTTGTTCAGGATCTTTGCATCTAAATTCATCAGGGAAATAGGCCGGTAGTTTTCTTTTCTTGTGGCATCTCTGCCAGGTTTTGGAATTAGGGTGATGCTAGCTTCATAAAAGCTGTTGGGCAGCTTTCCCTGTTCAGAAATTGTGTGGCACAGTTTGAGGAAGATTGGTTTGAGTTCTTCCATGAAGGTTTGATAGAATTCAGCTGAGAAGCCATCTGGTCCTGGACTTTTTTGGGAGGTTTTTTATTACTTTTTCAATCTCCATGAGTGTGATGGGTTGATTGAGGTGATTAACCTGCTCTGTGTTTAGCTTTGGTAGATGGTATACGTCCAGGAATTTATCCATCTTCTCCACATTATCCAGTTTTGTGGAGTACAGGTTTTTGAAATAAGTCCTGATGATTCTCCCAATTTCACTTATGTCTGTTGTGATCTCTCCTTTTTCATTTTGAATTTTGTTAATTTGAAGCTTCTTTTTTTTTGCTTGATCAGATTGGCCAGGGGTTGGTCAATCTTGTTTAATTTTCCAATGAACTGGTCTTTGTTTTGTCAATTGTCTTGATTGTTTCCTTGGTTTCCAATTCATTAATTTCTGCTCTGATTTTAATTATTTCTTTCCTTCTGGAGCTCTTTGAGTTGGATTTTTCTTGTTTTTTTCAGTGCCTTTAGGTGGATGGTTAGGTTACTGATTTGGGACCTTTCTGTCTTATTTCTGAAGGCATTGAGTGCTATTAATTTTCCCCTGAGGACTGCCTTCATTGTGTCCCATAGGTTTTGGTACGATGTGTTCTCATTGTCATTCAATTCCAGAAATTTTGCAATTTCATTTTTTATTTCATCCACTATCCATTTATTGTTTAAAAGTGTGCTGTTCAATTCTTGGTGGGTCTTTTGTGGTTGATTTCTAGCAATATATCATTGTGATCTGATATCATGCAGGGAATCATGTCAATCTTCCTAAATATGTGGAGGCAGTCTTTGTGACCCAGTATATGGTCTATTTTAGAGAATATTTCATGGGCTGCTGAGAAGAATGTGTAGTCTGTGGATTTGGGATGGAAAGTTCTGTAGATGTCAGTTAGGTCTAAATAATCTATGGTTTTGTTGAGCTCTCTTACTTCCCTGTTGAATTTCCTTAATAGACATCTGTCTATTACTGCTAATAGTGTATTGAAGTCCCCAACTATGATGGTGTTGGTGGTTATTTCTGTTTTATTGTCAAGGAGGTTTTGTTTTATGAACTGTGGTGCCCCTGTGTTTGGTGCATACAGATTTATGAGTGTAATATCCTCTTGATGGATTGTTCCCTTGATAAGTAGGAAGTGGCCTTCTTTGTGTTTTTTGATTATTTTTTGTTTGAAGTCTATTTTATCTGATATTAATATAGCTGTGCCTGCTTGTTTCTTATTCCCATTTGCTTGGAATATTTTTTTCCACCCTTTCACCCTGAGGAGGTGTCTGTCTTTAGTGGTGAGGTGGATCTCTTGAAGACAACAGATTGAGGAGTCTAATATTTTGATCCATCTTGTTAGCTTGTGTCGCTTTATGGGTGAATTCAGGCCATTAATATTTAGGGTAATGACTGTGATATTTGATTTGATCCCTGCCATATTGTGATGGTAAATGTGGTTTGGTGTTTTCATGGACTTTGAAGTTTTTTGCATGCCTCCTCTGAGTTTGGTTGTTGTGATCTGCTTCTTGTAGGCAATTGAGTTTGATTATTTGTTTCTTCTCTGTGGAGAATTTCCTGAAATACTCTCTGTAGGTTTGGTTTTGTGTTCATATAATTGTATAGCTGAGTTTTGTCGTGGACTGTTTTTCTTTCACCATCTATTAAGAGGGATATTTTGCTGGGTAGAGTAGTTTGGGTTGGAAACCATAGGTTGTTAGACTTTGCAGTGTTTCATCCCAGGCCCTTCTAGCTTTCAGGGTTTCCATTGAGAAGTCTGAAGTAATTCTGATGGGGTTACCTTTGAAAGTGGTGTGCTGTTTTTCCCCAGCTGCTTTTTGGATTTTCTCTTTGGTGTCAGTGTTTAGAGTCTTAATGACAATATGTCTTGTAGAGTTTCTCCTTTGGTCCAGTCTGTTTGGAGTTCTGTTGTCTTCTTGTATCTTGATGGACCTTTCTTTTAAGAGACTGGGGAAGTTTTCTTCAATTATTTTGTTAAATAAGTTCTCCATGCCTTTGGTCTGAATTTCTTCTCCTTCTGGTATTCCAATGATCCTGATATTAGGAGTTTTAAGTGTATCCCACAATCCCCTCATGTTCTGTTCACAGGAAGTTTTGAACTTACTGAAATTTTTGAACTCTCGAACTGTTTCTTCCATCTTGTCTTCCAGATCAGAGTTTCTATCCTCCACTTGGCTGACTCTATTCTTGAGAGCTTATAGAGAGTTTTGGACTTGTCCAATTAAGTTTGCATTTTCTACTACTTTTCTATGTATAATTTCCATCCCTCTATAAAGCTCCCTTTTCACATCATTTTCTGATTTTCTTGATGATTCTTGGAATTCATCCTTGTATTTCTTTATGTCTTCATTTAGCATGGCCAGCTGATTTTTAAGGTCTTCTTTTTTTTCACTCTCCCTCAAATCTCTTAATTCTCTTTGAACTTCTTCCAATTTCTTATCTATTAGGTCTAGTTTAGTGATGGCAGCATCCACACGATTATTGGTCCTTTGTTGCTTTCCTGCAAGTTCTACCAGTAGGTTGGTCAGGGTTACATTGCTCATAGCTTCCATTTGGTGTTCTGATCCTAATGGTTCTTCTATGTTTTGGTTATATGTATTCATTGTAGGACTGGGTGATCTAACTGGATTTTCTTGCATTTGATTTTTCATGTTATTTCATTTGCGCTCTGGTCTGCCCATGACAGTGTATGGGCATGTAGGTGGGCATATCAGCAGTTATTTGGGGGTAGGGGTGGGCTACCTGCCTGTGAGGGGATCCATGATTCCCTGTTTCCCCCACCTCTGTGCCCTCCCACTGAAAATCTATTGGAGATTTCTCTCCCATAAAATCCCCAATGAACCCTTAATATCTTGCCTTTCTTTCCCCGGGATTTGTAGCACAGCTAGGTGGTCACCATCTTGGCCAGAAGTCCTCAATGATTTATTCTAAATGTCTGTGTGAAGTCCTCTATAATTGCTGCAGAAACACTACTTTGGTGACAGTGCTTTGCTAAAGGCTAAACATGTGTACAATGGAACTTTTAATATTAGCAATGTACTACACATAATAGTGTTGTTTTCTGAATTGAAAAATAAGTCTTAGATTTTATGATACATGCCCATGATTAGTGAACAAACGTGAATCTGAGATTCAAATCCTATATGTCAAGTCAAATACTTTTTGGCTAGAAGTAATACAAAACTTACAATGCTAGTGTCTGAAATGCAAAGTCTGCATGGCAGCCATCATCTAGTGTTCTTGGGAAGCCAACACCATCATCTGCACTAGACTGTGCTCTTCGTCTTCACTGCTAGGGGAATCTCTTCCTTCCAGGATGCAGAATGGAGGGAAACCAATAGAAATGGTAAGAATTTATCACAGTGGTTGAAAGCTTCTGGAAGCTAACACATAGGTTACATATATCCTTGATAAAACATAGTAACTATTCTGGATTTATTATATTCCCCTACCTGCTTATACTAAATCCCAAACTCTGAGTTCCTCAGAATGAGACTTTATTTGGAAACAGAGCATTGCACATATAAGTTGTGAAGATTCAGTCAGTCATTCTAGATTAGAATTATTCTTAATCCATCATGAGTGTTGTCCCCTACCAAACAAGAGAATGTCATAAGAAAAGGCATGTGTACAGGAAGAATGCAATATGAAGACAAGTTATTTCACCAAGACACTACCAGGAGGAGGAAGACCAACAACACACCCTTCCTAGGACCTTAGAGAGATATTTGGCTTCTGACATCTTGACCTCAGACTTCCAGTCTCTAGGAAAATAAATGCCACTATCTAAGTCACTTAGATTGAGGTATTATGTTAACAGAGCCATAGGAAAAAAATACAAGAAATATTAAGATAATAAAATAAAAGAGAAAAAATATTATTATAGAATAGCAGTCCTTTCCAAACTATGTTACACTTTGAGAAGAGGTCTTAATATGCAGTATTCTGTTGAATCTATTTTTCAGTTAAGAAAGCCATATTATTATTGTTTGATCTATTTAGAAAGAAAAATAACACAACGTAATTACTATATGTCACCACTAAAATATGTATCTTTATTACAGAGATGTTTATGTATAAAAATGGGCACCTTAGAATCAATAAAATATAGCCAATGAACTATAAATAATTATGACAGTAAGAATAAAGGAAAAGTTTTTATAAATGACTAGGATTCAATATTTTATACTCTAGCATGTAAAAATATCTTAGAATGATATGCCTTTTTATAGGTTATTAAAAGTTTATATGTACAAATAAAAAATTATAATCATATCAATATAGATATTGATATGTTTATAAATACATAAAGTAAAATAAACCTAATTTTTATTATCATTGCGCAAAACTGCTCCAATATATTAACAGAATATCCATATTATATATTGCCTTTAAAACCAAGTTGCACTTGGTATAAATTATTCTTGTTCTAAAAAGAAAGAAAACTTTGTAGTTTTACTATGAAAGAAATTTAATACCCACTTCCTACTAAATAAAATAGAATAATACTGCTCTAATTTTGAATACTAAGAAAAGTTCTAAAAGTGAGATTAGAAAACCTGAAATACCATCAAATATAGTAATAATTACTTTCCTTGTTAAAACATTTTGCTTTTCTTTTGTCTTTTTACAAAGCTCAGTCTCATTTACTTCAATTATTCTTCTCATTATAGCTTGAGTCTTTAGAAACAACTGAATTCTTTCTGTCTAGTCCCAACAGAAAGCTTTAATTGTGTGTTGCCATGACAAATTGAATTAACTAGACATATATTACAATATAATTGTATAACTTGCTATATTTAGAGGGCCTTATCAAGGTAGTCATTCACTTTAGATAGAGCCAAGTCCTAAAAAATGCATAAATTACACAATTAGCAAGGAACGATGCAAGGATCAATTAGCTTACTCAATCAACAATGAAATAGTAGAGATTAGGAGATGTCTAACCTTAAAACTCACAATCTGGAATACAGGTTACCATGCTGAAGTTTGTAGACCAAATCTGGTCTAAAAAGTCTTTCTTGTTTATTTATTAATTTTTTTGATTTATAAGCTAAGAAGGATTTCAAAACTTTAGGATGTTTGAAAACAAAATCACATGGTATATAGCCTATAAAAATTCTATGAAATTCAGCTTTTGGTGTCCCCAAAAATTTAAGATGGCTACACTCATTAGTTTATTATCTATGATGGCTTACACTTTAAAATAGCTGAGTGGAGTACTTGTGACAGAAATTGAATTAACTGCAAAGCTCATGGTATCTACTGTCAACCCTTTAAGGTGTACATTGCAGGTAAATCAGGCACAGCAGTGATCATGAGCTGTGCATTTGAACAAGAGTCATACAGAGAGTGTGTTTGCCCATGAGGATCAAGAAAGACCACACTGAAAATATCTATCAGAAATGGAGTTAGGTGTGACTATCTCAAAAAGTAGAAAGTGGCTCACTAATAGTCATGTGTACAGAGTTTTGAAGTATTTGTTCATCGATAGAAAATTTTTAACTGAATTCAGTTGCAAATATGTTGAAGATAGCTCTCTCTTCCTTACACATTTCCTGAACTCAAAGCCTTAAAGCTAAAAACCTCTAGAATATCTGATAGTAATTCTAGAATTTATAATTTTATTTATTTACTTTATTTATTTATTTATTTGTTTGTTTTTCAAGGTAGGGTCTCACTCTAGCTCAGGCTGACCTGCAAGTCACTATGGAGTCTCAGTGTGGTCTCAAACTCACAGCGATCCTCCTACCTCTGCCACCCAAGTGCTGGAATTAAAGATGTGTGCCACCATGCCCAGCTAGAATTTATAATTTTTCTCATATATTTATTTATGCTGACAAATCTGCTGCTAGCTAGACTTGTTAAATAGTTCTGTACTTTGAGTTGTTCTTGCATTTGTACCATATTTAGTTGTTTTCTACAATGATTTAAATGACATATCTTTCCACACCACTTTGTTAAGTACACATTATACTGTTCTCTTCTTCCCTTGCACATATTAGTATCACCACTGAACTGCGTTATTAACCCCGAGATGTACCAGGAATGCTTTGCTTAAAGACAATGTAGGACAGTATTTACAAGCTGCCCATTCTTTTGCTCAAAAACCCATCCTTTAATGGTATTTTATATATGTAACTAGAAGAACAGGTTAATGGGGGCGGAAAGACCTAAGTTAGGTCAGAGGAAGAGATGGAGTAAAAGAAAGGTGAGGAGAGGGCTAATCAAAATCCAAGAGGGTATGAGTAAGTCATATGGAAACCTACTTTTTGGACAAGGGCACACCCAGAAGCCATAGAATCTTACGAAAATAATTTCAGTGCCAGGGATAGAATATCTTCCAATGAGTTGTTGGCCAGGGAGGTCCCTGATGCCCCCATGACTTTATGGACCATTTTGACGCCATTGGTTTCCCACCAGGAAGATGGTAATATCCTATTGCTGAAGACTCCACATACTTGGGCTGCAAGTTCACTGAGAAATCCTTCTGGAGCTAAGCTGAAAACCTCCTCTGTGTAGAGTAGCTGACATACAGCTGGGAAAAGCTATGGAGCATGCAGTTCCATGGGAGAGAGAGAAATCACCATGGAAGATAAACAACAGTGGACATTGCAAGCCTAAATTTGGCCAGCCAAACCAAACGAAACAACGGGTGCAATAGTCTGTTATGGGAGAAACCAACTGCTCTCTAATTGGACTAGAGGCCTGCTCCACAGGAGGGAATACATGCCTGATACTGAAAACATATGATACGGAAAGTCATGAGCCCTATGGGTGTAATATCTGCTAGGGTCTGGTGAAATGTATATATTATGCTCACAAATCTGCCTGGTAAGCACTTCTCTTAATGTTCATACCCATGTATTAATGCTACTCTCACTTTTGGTTAGAGAACCTTCTCTTTTCAGATGGTGGTGAACTTGGGGTGACTCAGAAGGCACCATTGTGCTGTAAAGAAGTGACAGAGAAGTACTCAACACTGAAACATCCCTATAATACCTTCCAAGGTGCAGGGTTCATTGCAGAAAAGGCGGCAGAAAGAATGTAAGAGCCACAGGAAGGTTAGGTATTCAATGTACTCTTCAATGTACTCTTTCAGACACAAAATGGCCTGGATATCCATGTCCTCTCAGTGCCTGACACTGCCTACACAAGACCATCATAATAGGAGGAAAAGTAATGACATCAAAATAAAAGAGAGAATGACTGAGAGGGGGAAGGGATATGATGCAGAGGGCAGTTACAATGGGGAAAGTGGGGGGGGGGGTGGATTACCATGGGTTATTGTCTAAAATTATGGAAATTGTCAATAAAATAATTTTTAAAAATCCATCCTTTAGACTTCACATTTTCTTATTTAGCTTAGCAAATATCTTAACTGATGTTACTCTGCTTATTGATATAATTAAAACTTGAAATTGATTTTCATTGCATTCTGTAATCCAGCATAGGCATATTCTAAATACGGGGATAGTTATTAATATATTAATAGTAGTAACTATCTGTGCTTCACAGGTCAGGTACTGAATCAAACTATATTTATGGGTTCATAAATGTAAAGTTTTCAAAGTTTTCATGGTAGGAGACCTTGGTTTCTATTCTCAGACCTATACACTGAAAGCAGATATAAAATGAAAACAAAATATGATTGAAATGCATCCTTGTGTTCCCAGAGTGATTTAAACAGCTATCTTCACTACTATGTTTCATATCATCCTATTACTGTCCATTAAGTAGTTACCTCAATAATTGCTTATGTATTCATATTTGGATTATCATGTTCATTGCTACATCATTCTATTGCTAATAAAATAAGTTATCATAAACTTTTGGGCTTGAAGCAACATATATTTGT
This sequence comes from Dipus sagitta, assembly GCA_036346955.1. NCBI lineage: Eukaryota > Metazoa > Chordata > Mammalia > Rodentia > Dipodidae > Dipus > Dipus sagitta. The sequence goes on from CM070771.1 coordinate 145,576,085, forward strand.
TGCCTCACAGATTTAACAGGCAATGTTCCATGGTACTCAGAATAGAATGGCTAAGGTCTCTCCTTAAAATGGAACAAGACCAAATCAAGGTACAGGCAGGACAATTTTCCTTCCTAAAGGGGAAATTCTGTTCAATGTTCATCAAATTATCAGAAGTCTTCAGAGTCTGCCATAGGAATGTATTTTAATGTTCCAGTTTTTAAAAATATATTTTATTATTTATTTATTTGAGAGAGGAGAGAAAGAGGTAGAGAGAGAGAGAGAGAATAGGCACACCAGAGCCTCCAGCCACTGCAAACGAACTCCATATGCATGTGTCTCCTTGTGCATCTGGTTTATGTGGGTCCTGGGGAATCGAACTGGGGTCCTTTGGCTTTGCAGGCAAATGCCTTAGCTGCTAAACCATCTTCTCCAGCCCCATGTTCCAGTTTTCATATGATAAAATATAACATGGAAATTCTAATTCCCTCAAAATTGCTCAACTAAGCTACTGAAGCAGCATAGAATGATTGAGCTTACAAAAGTAAAAGCAGAGAATGTCCTTGAGCCAGCCTTTGCAATCTCCACTTTGCTAGAGGCCAGAGAAGGATCTGGCTTCTACTTATCTCTTGCCTAAAGATGTTCCCTACATCTGTTTTTCCACAAGCAACTGGAGTCCTTCCCTAGGCATGTAATCAGTCCCCTTTCCTAGAATTAAGATTCCTGCAAAGATTAAACCTGATTGTCATTAGCTCAGCCTCTATTCAGAATTCATAAGTGACCCCAAATTGGGTCATAAGGTGGGATTTATACCTTACTGTCTTCTCATGGGCAAGAGCTCTTTAAAAAAAATATATTTATTGGCAAGGGGAGAGAGAGAGAGAGAGAAAAAGGGTGAACCAGGGCCTCTAGCCACTGAAAACAAATTCCAGATGCATGTACCACTTTTTGCATCTGGATTTACATGGGTAGTGGGGAATTGAACCTGAGTCATTAGGCATTTCAGGCAAGTACTTAAACCGCTGAGCTATGTCTCCAGCCCAAGAGGTCTTCTTACTCTCTCCTTTTTCCTTCTCTTAATATTATAAAGTCTTTCTAAACTTTACCCTCTGGTTTGTACATTTCAATTCTCTTAATACATAAGATAAGAATGTAGGTACATCCCAACTCATGTATCATATTGGTGTGTTGAGATGTATTGATGCATTGGCAAGGAACCTCAAACTTTCAGTTTCTGTCTTTGTCTTTAACCTTGCTTATACCTTGAATATGACCTTGATGCAGGAATTTGTGGCTCAGGAGGGATCCCCAAAATTTATAACTCCAAGTATGCATTCGATCCTACCTTTAACAAAGAATTGATAAAGACAGACTCATGAAGGATAAATTATGTATTATAAAGTTTATTTAGGGAGAAATCAGAAATTGTGGGGTTTATTTAAGGGATATTGAGATCTAGGAAAGAAAACTAAAGCAGAATCATAAACATGTGGGAAGTAGGAAACATACTCTCATGTGGAAACACTGCACAGTTTATAAAGTTCATTTAAGAGAAATTGAGGTTCTGGGGGGAAAGCTGGAGTAGAGCCACAAGCACATGGGGGAGAGTTAAACTGAGGCTTTCAAAAAAGATTAGAGCAAAGCTGCAAATGCTTGGAAGGTGAGAGAAACTGAGGCTTTTAAAGAGGGATTAGAGTAGAGCTGCAGACACATGGAAAGATCACTTCAGAGAAACTGAAGCTTTTAAAGAGGAATTAGAGTAAGGCCTCAAGCACATGGCAAGTAGAATCTAGGAGCTTGTGTAGGGAGACTTAGGAGGACCCACATGGTATTTGCCATGTGCTTTTCTGTGCAGAGAAGTGAAGAGGGCAAATGGTGGAGACTTAGGAAAGAAGAGTAGAGAGATGAGAAATGAGTAGTAAACAGTGTTAGAATAATTACACAGGCAAATAGCATTAGAGAAAGCACCCACCTGGTAGATCTAGAATGTAAGAAAAATATGCACATGGCAGATTCAGCAACCAGAGGAAAATCATACATGTAATTAAAGTGAGAAGTTACCCCAAATTATAAAGCAAAAGCAAGTAGAAAAAGTCATCCAAACCAAGAAGCAGTTTTCTTCCCCACCCCAGCCAGGCTGGGTAAGAAGAGAAGCCACTTATGTGTATCCAAGCAGAGGTAGAGGGAATCCAGAGAGGACAGGAAGAAGGCCGCAGCCTTTAAAGTATAGAACATGTATTCCTTCATCAGATTCATCTGTAAAGGAAAGTCCTGATTGATTTGTAGATTTGGAGGGTGAACCCCAGGGCCAGCCCACCTGGACCATTTATTAGGTAGCATGCTAGGCTGTGGGCAGCAGGAGGCACTGTAGATTAGAAGTGATCAAACACAAGTTCCTTTCCAGCCAAGAGTTCCATTCCAGCCAAGAGTTCCATTCTTGTGCCAGGGCGAGGTGGTATGTGGGTGATATCTCCTGGTTTTCTCTGTGCCTTAATTTCTAATTGAAACTGCCTAAAAGAAACTAAGCTTTATTATATTGTCCTTCAACCTCAATGTAGTAAAATATGTCCCTAGCACCCATGTTCACTGCCTGAACTCCCCTGACTTCTTTACCTAATAAGTTGTATCATTAAAAACCCTTTTATTTCATTGAAATAAATAGGAATAATTATTTATTCAACTTTCTACTTCAGTTTCTCTTCATTGTCTCTAATGTGTCACACCCAAAATCAAACTGAATAAATTTTCTTGAAATATATTTTCCATTCCCACCCCCATCTCCTAGTATAGTGAATGCCATCACCATGTGTACTAATCAGACCACCTGGACTTAGCATTTGCACACTCATTTTCTCACTACATCCTCCCACCTTCTACTGAAAGTACAGTCCTTATCCTTGAATAACTCCTGGCTCTGTTCACTTTTCCCATCTCCATTACTAGTACTCCTAAGTCAATAAACAGGCATCGATTTTTTACAGCCCATTCCCCATATGGTAGCATATTTTAAAATGCTGATTTAATTATATCATTCTCTTGTTCACAAAGCAGAAGTACAATACTATGGAACCTGAGGCCATGCCTACACTACCAGTTCAGTGTTTTCCATTCTCTTTTCAGTATCTGCATGCTCACTACATCCTCTAATGTGCATGTTCCTTCCGCTTTGGGTTCTTAGTTTTATTTACTGGTCAGCTGCACATCAGCTGGTGGGAACTTCGTCAGCAGGAGTTTGCCTGTAACAAGACACCTCTCCTCCAAGGGGCCACTTGAATCCTGCTTGTTGTCCTGTGTTTGCTCTAGGGAAAAGCCAGGGTATAAAATGAGGCAACAAGTCACAATGTGATCCAAAGTTTAAGAATAAAAATATTCTGCTGCATGAGAGAAGCTACCGCCACTCTGAAAGGGCCTATGTATGGCCATCCCATTAGTTGAACCATCAATAAAATCAGTCTTTCACAAAGCCATAGCTGGAAGGAGAATGTTGTTATTTTTCTGTCTTTGGAATTGATTTGAGTATTTGATGAAAATGTTTCAAAAAGTTTTACTACAGGTAGGTAGCTAGGTAGACATACAGATGGATAATAGATGGATGGATGGATGGATGGATAGATGGATGGATAGATAGATAGATAGATAGATAGATAACCTTAAAAATGTTAGGAGAGGTGGAAATGTGGCTCAGTAGGAAAAGTACTTGCTGCACAAGCATAAGAAAATGAGTTTGGATCACTAGCACCCACATAAAAGACAGGAGTGGTGGGATTCTCTTGTAATCCTAGCTCTGGGAAGGCATAGACAAGAGGATTCCCAGGGCTTTCTGCCTAGTTTATTTTTTGGCCAAATAAGTGAGTTCAGGGTTCAGAGAGAAACTTTGTTTCAAAAACTAAGGCATCAAATGACCGAGAAAGACACTCAGTATCAATCTCTGGCTTCCATACACAAGTACACATGAGCATGTACACCCACAAACACACATATGAGCACACAGGCATGTGTGGGATACACACACACACACACCATGCAAAAAGAAAAAGGAATGTTGGGGGAATCATTCAGTTTTCTCTTAAAGATTATAACAGAGAAACAACATATTTGGGACTTCAAAAATACTTTGGGCTCAAGGGATGATTCAGTAGTTAAGATGCTTGCCTGCAAAGCTTAACAACCCACATTTAAGCCCCCAGTACCCACATAAAGCCAGATGCACAAATTGGTACATGCATCAGGAGTTCATCTGCAGTGACTAGAGGCCCTGTCATGGCCATTCTCTCTCTCCTTCCTTCTTCTCTCTCTCTTTTTCCTTTCAAATAATTTTTTTTTACAAAGTACTTTTAAGAATAAGCAAGTTCCAGAAGATGCCCAGCAAGAAAATGGCTGAAATTAGTATAAGGAGTTCTCCATGACTTTTCAGTCAAACTGATTTCCTCTGTTTCTCTTTTGTTCTAAAAATTATCCATGATTCTGTAAATAGCCACCATGTATATTTATCTATTTTTTAATATTTTTATTGACAACTTCCATAACTGTAAACAATATCCCATGATAATTCCCTGCCCCCCAAGTTTCCCATTTGAAACTCCACTCTCCATCATTTCCCCTCCCCCTCTCAATCAGTCTCTTTTATTTTGATGTCATGACCTTTTCTTCCTATTATGATGGCCTTATGTAGGTAGCATCAGGCACTGTGAGGTCATGGATATACAGGCTACTTTGCATCTGGAGGAGCACCTTGTAAGGAGTCCTACCCTTCCTTTGGCTCTTACATTCTTTATGCCACCTCTTCCACAATAGACCCTGAGCCATAGAAGGTGTGATTGAGATATTTCAGTGGTAAGCACTCCTGTCACTTCTTCTCAGCACCATCTTGCCTTCTGAGTCATCCCAAGATCACTGCCATCTGAAAAGAGAAGATTCTCTAACCAAAAGTGAGAGTACCATTAATATATGGGTATTAATGTTGAGAAGTAATTACTGGGCAGTTTGGTGAGCACAGTATATACATTTAGCCAGACAGCAGCAGACATTATACTCCTAGGGCTCATGACTACCCCTGTTGTAGGTTTTCAGTATCAGGGATGTATTCCATCCCATGGAATGGGCCTCCAGTCAAATTAGAGGGCAGATGGTTTCCCCCATAACAGATGTGCCACTATTTCACCCATTGGCTCATTTAGCCTGGCTGGCCAAATATAAGGCTTGCAGTGTCCACTGTTGAGTATCATCACTGGTAATTTCTCTCTCTCCCATTGAATTGCATGAAGCATGGCTTTTTCCAGCTTTCTGTGAACTGGTCTACATGGAGGAGGTTTTCAGCTCATCTCCATCAGGATTTCTCAGTGACCTTGCAGCCCAAGTATGTGTGTGGAGTCTTCAGCAATAGGGTCTTACCATCTATTCCTGGTGGGAAACCAAGGGCCTTGGCAATGGCCTGTAATGTTTTGGGGACCTCCCTAGCCAACAACTCACTGGAAGGTATCCCATCCCTGGCACTGAACATTTTCTAGTAACAATCTATGGCTCCAGTGTGTTCTGTTGTCCAAAAAGATAGGTTTCTATATGATTCATGTATATACTCTTAGATTTTGATTAGCCCTCCCTCCACCTTTCCTTACTCAATCTCTTCCCCTGACCTCACTTAGGCCTTTCCACCCCCATTAATCTGTCCTACTTACATATATATAATACCATCCTATTAGGTTCCCCACTCCTGAAATCTTGAATGAAGTTGACTTTAAAATAATGGAAAGTGTGTTTGGAGAAGAAATTTCAAGGCAGAAAATACTGAAACTCTGGTTTAGCTTCCTTTGCTGACCTGTTTCAAATTTATAATGAAAAGAGGAAAAAAATAGAGCAGAAAGATATGAAAAGTATAAAGTTTGACATGCAAAGGATATAAGTAAATTTAAAGGTCCAGGACAAGGCACTGCAGATGCTTTGGCTATGATAGTTAAAAAAGTAAGACTAAGGCAACTCTTCTATGTTAAGACAATAGAAAAAACATTCCCTATAGGTAAGACCCAATCCATGCAAGGATCAAGATGACAAGTGTATTAATTATTTTAAAGAGAAAAGGCCTGATGAAACAGTGAGATAGTCTTCTGTTCTCCAAGAGCAGCATAAAGAAGATGCTGCTACTGAAATTTAAGCTCAGATTTCATCCCAATCAGGGTGCAGAAACTTGTTACTGTTGACCATGCTATACTGTTTTGGGGAGAATGAAAATACAAAATATAGAAGGTCACAGACTATTGCACCAAGATGCCAGAAAGAAATGTGAGGCAGGATTGGAGTCTCTGCATGGAGGCTATGAGTAATCATTGAGTGAATGCTGAACACAAACTGTTGCCATGGAGACTGGAGCATGTTACAGTTTCCAGGACCATAGGATGTCTCCCAAGAAAAGCTTCAAGATCCCATACACCCTGTACAGGAGAGAGTCAACAGGCAGCATAATTGGAAGGACAGAGCTCCCCAACCTTTTGGAACTCATAGGATTTCATCATGTGTCACAAATACTGGACAAGGATCTTGAGGATTTGGTTGATTGCCCTGCATTGTCCCAGTCTTTCCTTGCTATGTCCTCATTCCTTCCTTCTAGAATGGGAATGCTTATTCTGTGCCACACTGTGTTTGAATTCTGTAACTTGTGTATGGGGGGATCAGGAGTGGAATGTAGTGGTTTGGATGTAAATATCCTCTGTAGATCATGTGTTTGAATACTTAACCCCAGCTAGTGACACATCCTGGAAGGGTGTAAAAGCTTTAGAAGCTCAAATATTGCTAAAAGAAGTTTGTCATTAGAGGCAGCCTTGAGATTTTAGAGTCCATCTCCTACTGATGTTTTCACTCTACTTCCTGCTGATGTGATTATGTGACACCTGCTTCCTTCTACCATGTTCTTCCCACCACGAGAGACCTCCTCTCAAAATTGTAAGCCAAAATAAACCCTTTCCTGCCACAAACTGATTCTTGTTGGGGTATTTAATCCTGGCAATGAGAAAGTAACTGACACACAAGTTATTTGGTTTTATAGACAATTTGTATGTGCTCATTCATTTTAGCTGGATTACATGTCTAAGGATTTTTGTAAAAATTATACATGATAAAGGAATTTTATGTCAGTGTGCAATTACATTGTTTCCTAAAGTACTTTCACAGAAACAAATACCAATTATAAGTGTATAAAGTTGATTATTTTTATTACATTTTATTCTTATTTATGTATTTTATTTTATTTACTTTTTTGAGGTAGGGTTTCAATCTAGCCAAGGCTGGCCTGGAATTCACTATTTAGTCTCAAGGTGTCCTCAAACTTACAGTGACCCTAAGACCTCTGCCTCCTGAGGGCTGGGATTAAAGGCATGTACCACGATGCCTGGCCAAACATTAATATTTTCCAAGTAGTACTTGTTATACTTCTGAGAAATTTTAAGTGCTTAGGAATGAAAGAATATCTGACTATAAGTTTAATATGTATTTCTGTATTTTCTAAATTAAATTGAGATTATTTTATTCATTTATTCATGTATTTCTATACTTAATCTTTTATATATTTATTGATATCACACCTTTCTTTCCATGGTTTTAATTCTATCCTGTTTTGGAATTTTTTACCATCTTATAAATTAGAATTTTGATCACTCATTTTGGAAAGGTTGTTAACAAAATATACAATTTATTGTTGAAAGATATTATTTTTATAATTTATCAGCATTGTATTTAAATGTGTAAATGTTTACTTTCATCCCATTTCACTACCTAGTAGAGGTAGTTTGTATTCCTCTTGGTAATGAGGCTGTCTGTTGAGCTTTAGGTAGATGTAACTTCTGAGGAGAATCTCCCATAAGTCTGTGTGGCATACTTCAGTTATCCCTTTGCTATGTGCAAGAAGACTTAATGTTGAAGTCAAATGTGATTCAAGCAGCCTGGATTTCCAAATTGATGAATGTAAGAGAGCTGCCACAGTGTTCTAAACTCTCAGCTTTAAGGGAATATGGACAATTCTTGTTCTTGGGTTGTTTTTTGTTATATCCTAGCCTAGTTTACTTTGAGTAATTGAAGTTTCCAACTCTCTTCAATTATCCTTTATATCTTCTATACTTTACATCTTCTTACTCTTTGGTCATCATTTAAAAAATTATATATATATGTCTAAATTATAAAATTATTATTATAAATTATAATATTATAATATTATATTAATATCATATATTATGTAATATATTATTAATATGTTATATTATAATATTATAAAATTATGTATTATGTCTAAGGTTAATAATGGAACTATGCCTTTTGAAATAATACTTTGCTATGTTTTTATTATTGATGATTCAATCTAGATCCATAAACATTTATTAAGAAGCAAGGGAAAATATTTCAGTGAAAATAAAGGGGAATAAAATGCTATAATTATGAGAAACCTGCTTTATTACTTACTGACACTATATATCTGAAAAGAATTGACTCATCTATGTATGCTATTCCTTGCCTTTCACCTCTATTTGGATTATTTATTAATACTAGACACAAAGATCAATATATTGTGAATTCATTTATATACAGTCAATATCAGTGAGACAAAATATAATTATGAAAGTACTATTACATGAAAAGGTACAAGATAGAACTACAATGTTTAGAGATGAGCAATGTCTCTCTAATTTCCTGTACTTTACTGTACAAGTATATATCATGCTATTTTTACATTATGAATGGAAATATTCTTAAATTTCTTGAAGAATTTCAATATGGCCAATGGAAAGAATTATTAATCCCTGTGGATAGTAGTGGAAAGTGCACTGTAATTGGATGCCATCATATGAGAGTTCCTGGAATTTTTCCAACTGCATTAGCAATTGGTCATCATAATTACATGTTCCATTAGCAGAAATCTGCATCACAAAACTCTCATCCACAATTTTTGCCAACTATGATCCATCCATTGTAAGGTCAAAGTTGTCCTGCTCATTGCCAAATGAAGCCAGATATATTAAGTTGAAGTATTTTGAGTTCATTGATTATGCAACCTCAAGCTAGTCAGCATACTGTATAGAGAAAATAACTACTGTAATTCTAGAGATAATACCTTAATTCCTCCAGAATCCTTTATAGTATAGAATGGTTCTGTTAAAGGTCTGAAAACCTTTGAAAATTATTTGAAAGAATATAACAATCACTGAGATTCTACCAGCTGTGATATATCTAGTATATCACAATCTTAAAACAAATGTATCAGTCTAATTGATGATAATTATTAATATATGTATAAATGAAAAGAGAAATCTGTGCCAGCAAGCTTATAGGCCAGAAGCATCGTGGAACATTACCAGAAGGTACTTGTCAATATTTCTTTTGACAAAGTACTCATAGTCAAGTGCTTATGTATCCAAATAATATAAAAAGTATCTATTCCACATTCATGCCACACTCAGTCCAATATTAATATTTTGGGAAATTTACTGTATTTCATGCTGGCACATGAAAATCAATAAAGGATACCTTACGTCCTCAAGACATTTGGAACCTCCACACATTTAAATGATTTTCTAACAAATTCTGAAAAATAATTATTAAATGTGGTTGTCTAGTTCTATACCATAAATATGTTCACAAATTACTCAGATGCATTAGCCACTCTGTAATGTTAACCAGGACTGAGGGCAAGATACAGATTTAAAGATTACAGCTAGTAGTTGTTGTGTGGTAATGGAGAAAACTGGGACCTATTTTCCATCTTCCTGCATTTCTTTTCAGATGTCCAGAATCCTTAATGGTTACTGAGAAAATTTCAAATGCAAACACAAATTTTTATACCAGCTGAGCTCCTGTTTTTCTGAGTTAAAGATCTGTGAGGTGTTTCTAAATGACTTTTCACTCAGCCATGGTTTTATATTAGTGCCTAGTCTAAACTTCCTCATCTGAAAATTTTCTCTTCTCACATAAAAAATAATGAAAGTGGTTGAGCAGTCCTACTTTCTTCAACTCTTTGAATTAAATCTTTGACATGAACACCTACTCATGCCTTAATCCCCATCCCTTGAATAAAATAACAGAAAATACAATTTAAAATCTTTTATGTTACCCATCCATCTGTCTTGTTGTAAATTCAATCATCCACAGTGTATCTTTCACTATTCTGTGCTACTCTAATTTATATCGGTAGTTGAATATCATGTAAACTATCATTTGTACCAATTCTTTTTAAAGTGTATCTTCCTGGAGTTCTCCTGCTTTCCTGGATTGCTTTGCATGCAGCTATATCTATCACTACATATTATCTTTCCTATTTTCTTTCTCATTAGGATCAGCTATATTTGTAGAGCCAGATACTCATTTTAGAAGACTTGCAGTCTCTTAGCTCATCCTCCCTTTTAGTGGGTCAACCACTGGGATCAAATCTGTTGGGGTGGAAGCTTTAGAGATGATACGACTTAAGTCAAATCATTTTATACAACTCTGACTGGCTGGAAAAAGAAATGAAGCAGTTTCCTGGAATGAACTGTGTAGATAGGATGAGCTCTATGGAGTTCAATCTATTTCCTAATCCTATTAGTCCCAGGGAAAAGAGATAAAAGGACCATTAGAGTGGTATAGACTTGTCCTGGCCCAGTGATTGCACCTCAGTCTCTGATAATGGTTACTTCCATGTGATAAGCAAAGAAGCTGCCTGGGCAGAGGAGTTTGAAGGATGAAGAAGGGAACAGAATTGACTTCTGTATCTTAAACTACAGAGTCTAAAGAGTTACATAGTATTATTGAAATAGAATAGAAGGAATTGGAACAAAATTTGCTACCCTACAAGTGAGAGGGGTGTGATGACATGGGAGAGGTGGGAATTTTAAAGCTATTGACAAAGTATAATACAGTTAGTATTTTTGGTATCATCATCATTGCCATTGTCAAGTACTGTGACCATATCACCAGGTTCCTGCTACTTGAATAATGTACATATACCATATTTTGGCCACATGTCTAATTATGACTGGAATTTCATGCACAGGTAAGTGAGAACTCTAAGATTCTATGGTAACATAGTCATTTTACAAGGTCCCCATTTGTTCTCATATAAAAAAAAATGATGTTAATGAGGGAAAACTTGAAGCATTCCTAAGTTTATGAGTAGATCCCACCACACTTCTATCTTCTCAGTGTATAAACTTGAACAAAAAAGTCAACAACTATCTTAAGTGATTAGAGATTCAAGAGAAAATAACATTACTTGAGTGTGTAACATTTTATGCACCTAGTTTTTTTCACCTGTAATATATTTAAACTTTTACTATCTCAGTACTATCACCTTCCCCTTCTTTGGAGTTGTCTCAGTGGTGGCATACGATTTGTACCTTCCGTCTTTTCTGCCTGTCTGGATATACTACCATATCACCACAGTTAGAAAAGTCTTATTTACTTTTATTCTATTCCGACCCACTTTGTTGAATGATAAGGTTAGGTGGCTTTTGCTTTTCATTTCTTTTTTTTTAAACTTATTTTAATTACAATTTTCATATATGAACATACTGCACTGTAATTTAAGCATAACCTCCTCCAATCCCCTTCTTTTGTCCCTTTCCTACTTCCATTGAAGCCCCTTTTCTTTCCAACTAGTCCCTATTCTATTTGTCTTTTCCCCTCTCCTCCATCATCCATGTGGAAGTGTTGATGAGCTCAACTTTGTGCATGTCTTGTAGAGATAATGGCAGCAGCTACAGGGTCATAAATGCAACGGTCACTTTATGTCTTGGGGACAGTGTCCCAAGTACTCCTCCCTCTCCTTTGATTCTTAGAATCATTTTATAAATATTTTATTTATTTGAGACACACAGAGAAGGATTGAACCAGGGCTGCTAGCCACTGGAAACAAACTCTAGACATATGTACCACCTTGTGTATCTGGCTTTATGTGGGTACTAGGGACTCAAACCTGGGACTTTGGCTTTGCAAGTAGGCACATTAACCACTAAGCAATCTCCCCAGCCCTGACTCTTAGAATCTTTCTACCCACCCCTCCTCCACCTTCCTCAATGTTCTCTGATCTTTGGGGAGCACAATAAAGATGTCTCATTTAGCAGAGAGAACTCATCGGTCAATTTTTCTCAGCACACTAACAAGTTTTCAATCTTCCCAGTATCTACCACTATGTGTAAAACCAGCTTCTCTGACTTTTGCACTTGCCTTCATGTTGGGACAAAGCACCTAAACAGAAACAGCTTATGAGAGGAAGAGTCTTATTTTGGCTGACAGTCTCTAGTGGAAGCTCCATGATGACAGGGGAAAGATGGTAGGTTGGACATCATCTCCTTACCAGATCAGGCAGAAAACAGCAGCAGGAGAGTGAGCTGAGTTCTGGTAATTGGGGAGAGAGGTAGTTATAAAACACCTCAGACTGCTTCCAACAACAAACCTCCTCCAGCAAGGCTCTACCTCCCAAACTGCCATCAGCTGGGGATCAAGCATTCAAAACGTGTGAGTTTATGGGGACCTAATTCACATCTCCACAGTGACCAAAAGGGAAAGGATCACTAATCAGTGAACATACACATAATAAAAATATATAGAAGACAATTTGATGGGCACAACATATCCATTTAGCCAAACAACAGAAGTGTCTTCTCCCCTAGGTCTATGATCTTCCAAGCCATAAACATGAGCCTAGATTTTAAATACCAGACATGAATTCCCTTCACACTGAGCAAGCCTCAGATCCAATCAAGAGCAGTTGATCACCGCCACAAAAGTCACACCACTATTGCGCCCATAGGAAGTTCTTGGCTGGCTAGTCAGGTGTGTAACACACAGGAGAGATCCATAATTGGATAAGATTCTTGATGACATTTATCCCCCATCAGTTTACACAGCAATTTCCAATGCTATGAAAGATGGCCTTCAAGGATGAGGCTTCCAACTCAGTTGCAGTTTGATTATTTAGTGCCCCACAACCAATGCATGTGGTATTTTCAGCAATAGGGTCTTTCCAATTAGTTCTAGTGGACACAGAAGGGCATTGGTAATAGCCAATATTGTTTTGGGGACCTCAGTAATATCCCTGACAAACAACTGACTGGGAGGTATCCCACACCTGGCACTGGAGTTTTTCTTCAACACCATATGGCTTCAGAGAGCAACATTATCTATGCCCACTCAGAGTTTTTACCCAAACTGTTTCTCTCTCTCTCTCTCTCTACATAGATAGATAGATAGATAGATAGATAGATAGATAGATAGATAGACAGATAGATACATAGATACATAGATACATAGATAGATACATAGATTATGGGGGGGTTGGTTGTTTTAATTAGCTAACAAAGAAGTAGGTTCCCATTTGGCTTCTCATAGCATTTTTAATTTTGATTAACCCTTCCTCACCCCTTTCTCTTCTCTTAACTCGACTTAAACCTTTCTACTCCCAGTATTCTACCTCTCTACTTATATATATACTATCTCCTTCCCTTATGCTCTCAAATTTCACCCCACTAAGGTTCCTTTCCTGTTTCCTGGCCTCTACTGCCTCTCAATGCAACATACATACCTATAAATCAGTACTATTCTTCATAGAAATAGAAAAACATCTTAAAATTTATATAGAAATACAAAACCCAGATAACCAAAACTATTTCCAGCAAAAAGAACCCTGTTGGAGGTATCATCAGACCTAATTTCGAGTTATACTTCTAAGCAATGGTAGTAAGAACAGCACGGTAACAGCACCAAACCAGACATAAGTCCATGCAACTATAGATAACTGATTTTTGACAAAAATAATCATGTACAAAACAATCACCAGTGAAAAAAGATAGCATTTTCAACAAATAAAACTGGAAAATAGGCTATCTACATGTAAAAAAATGAAACTAGACCCTTATTTCTCACTCTGCACAAAAATCAACTCCAAATGGATTAAAGACCCCATGATAATAACTGAAACTCTGAAAAAACTAGAGGAGAAAAAGTAGGAAAAAATATTGAAGACATATACAAAGGGTAGGGCTTTCTGAATAGGATCCTGTTTGCTGAAAAAATAAAGCAAAAAATCAACAAATGGGACCTCCTGAAACTACAAAACTATTGGACAGCTAAAGAAGCCATCAACTGAGTTGAGATGTAACCTACTAAATGGGAGAAAATTGTGTATAGCTATATACCTGACAGAGAGGATTAACATCTAGGATATACAAAGTCCTCAAAAACAAAACAATTTAATATCCAACATCCCAATAAGAACAGACTATAAAACTGAACAGAGAGTTCTCAAAAGATAAAATACAAATGGCAAAAAGAAATTTTTTAAAGATTTTCACCATCTTTACCCATTAGGGATATGAAAATTAAAACTGCTTGGTGATTCTATCTCATCCTGGTCAGAATAGCTGTAGGAAAAAAGAATGTAAGAGCCACAAGGTAGAACGGAATATCCATTGCCCTCCCTACAATGACAGACTGCTGCTCTCACAACTCATAACCTGCAACTACACAGTGAATACTAGCAATTCAACTAAGGAGGGTCCTCAGTGGGGCAGGGAGGAGTGAAATGATGGTACCAACACATGATGTGCCCAACGTTACTACTTACTCAATTTTAAAAAACCAAATAACAACAAAATCTTCCGTGGGTGTGGTGGTTTGATTCAGGTGTCACCCATAAACTTAGGTGTTCTGAATGCCAGGTTCCCAGCTCATGGAAATTTGGGAATTAACGCCTCCTGGAGGCAGTGTATTGTTGGGGGCAGGCTGGTGGGTGTTACAGCCACTGTCCCCTTGTCAGTGTTGGGCACACTCTCCTGTTGCTACAGTACACCTTACATTGGCACAGGGGTGATGTCCACCCTCTGCTTATGCTATCATCTTCCCTGACATCATAGAGCTTCCCCTCAAGCCTGTAAGCCAAAATAAACCTTTTTCCCAAAAGCTGCTCGCGGTTGGGTGATTTCCACCAGCAATGTGAACCTGACTGCAACAGTAGGCATAGTGAAATAAGAATCCTTATTAACTTATGGTAGGGGTGTAAATGGTGAATCCGTTATGAAAGTAAGTGTGGAGATTTCTCTAAAAGGTAAAAAAAAGATCCACACTATGATCCAGCTATAGCATCCTGGGCACATACCTTAGGGCTATGGACTTTACTATGGAGACACTTCTTCATTCATATTCATTGCTGCTCTATGCTCTATTCATAACAGCAGAAAACATATAGTTGGATCTTTTTTTTGATCCATGAAGTCTCTCTGTATCATTTGTTCTAAGTATTTAGTTCATATATGTTGAAAAGATTCTTGATAGATATGGAGTTGCTATTAATTGTTTTCTTCATTGCTTTCTGAATACTTAAAAACATATTTTGAAGTTCCTTTGCTTATCTTTTGCTATCTTCCTTTGCGACTTCATAATGTTATAATGATGTGATTTTATATATTTCCATATTTACCAAAGATTGTTCTCTGCAGTTATCATATTCCTTATGTAAACTATGTTAAACCTATAAATATGTTTATTAAACTGATAGTACCTGAACTTCAGTAATATGCAAAACTATACATTAAAGTGTTCCTCACAGTACATATTTTGTTATTGTCACAATTTACACATTTCTTATTGGTTTTATGTTCTTTGTCTTAGCATTGATTTTCATAGAACAACAAATTAATCTCTATTTCATATCTTAAACAGGAGAAATTTAATATTATTATATAAGCTTTAGGATAGCCAAACATCTTAATGGTACTTACTGTACAGTATGTTTGTCTTATCAATTTCTGTGTTTCACTCAATTTGGCCTAAAGTCCTCATTAGTTACAACTACCTATGTGTCTTCTGTAGATCAAGTACCCAAAGATCCCAAGGGGAGGTAAGTGCAAAAGAAAATACATACTTCAAATTGCACAATTATAAGTCTTTGGTGAATAGAGCACATAAAATGTTTGTGACCCTGTTTATATTTCTACCAATAAATACCATTGCATTTTGTCTTTCATCCTGATGGTTTACATTATTTTAGAGAAAATGTTCAAAAAAAAAACAAAAACAAAAACTCTAATGGACACAGTGCTACTCATAGAGAAATTTGAAAGAAAGAAACTCTGAGGATTAATGTTCTTAATATTCATTTCTGACAGGCAGTGTTCACGTTTTGATTGTCTGGTCAACATTTGGGTCTGATTCGTAGTTTCCAAATCATGGTGGTAGTGTTCTAAATCAATTCTCTCAGAGTTTGGGATAACTTTTCCACAGGTTTTCTCAATTAAAGATGCATCGAGCTATTGCCCACATCATCCACATCTGCTCATAGAAATGAATAATGGAACACACATGTGCAGACTTGCGATCCATTTCAGCCTTTGCAGGTGCAAATGCAAGCTTTAAGGTGCAAAGTGGAGCCACAAACGTTGTGGGCCTATCAAGCTGAGAGTCCAGGCTTTAATTGCATCTAAATAGCTTCTTAGATGCCATGATCACAAGATTTTTCTCACAAAGAGGGTGTCATAAACGTAGATTGAACTGGTATGTATTAGCAGAAAAGGCTTCAGTCATTATCTAGCAAAAATAAAATGCATCTGATTTTAGCCATCTCTTGTTTTTACTAATGCATTTTCATATATTAAGCTAAACATCATGGTAGAGTGTTTTGAAAAAAAATTTCACCAAATAAGTGACTCTGATTTGCATTTATACCTGCTTTGGGGTTTTACATTGACAACACTGCCACTACTCGGACATATATCTCACAAATGCCATATTCTTCTAGCAGACAAGCTAAGCCAACACTTGATTACAAGGAGCAAGAGAGGAAATCTGCTGCATAGATAAACCTAAGCAACAGAAAACCACCATGCAGTTGTTGATTTTCATCTTGGGTATGCACTGAAATATCCCCTTGTCAGCACATGTCCATTCCTAATTTAATCCATTCCAATTAAGATTCTTTGAACTATGCACCTTACCAGCAATTAAGCTGTCATATCATTTTCCTTAGCTGGGATAAGTGTATACAAGCTTGTTCCCTGCCAGTTAGGATAACACAGGTCACAGAGATCTATGAAACAGGAGAGTACAATTGTCTGTCTGTGGAGCTACGTAGCTCCATAGGCACCTTTGAGACCAGCCCTTCCTTGAAAGTTAACCATGGAGGCTCTTTTTCTTCTAATTCCCTATTGTATTTCAATTATTTTTTACTTCTTATAGAGAAAAGGAAACTTTTTTTCTATTCTCGTAGAAGTGGCATAGCTACCAGGTTGCTGAATGGGAAAACCCAGGTTATACAGAACAACACACACACACACACACACACACACACACACACACACACAAAGATAATATGCTTTCATTTCACACAGCAAATAAGAAAGGGTAGCATAATTAAAAGTGCATATTACTTTCAGAGAAGCAAGTTTAAATAGATCTTTATCTGGGAGATACAACAGAAGGTAGAATTGTCAAAGGAGACTTATTTGGAAAAGTATTTTGTGATAGCAGGAAAATTCCAAAGTCAATGAAGAGGAAGAAGAAGGTGATTTCTATTTGGCTTCATGTTTAAATGTATTTATCTCATCTCATCAAGCCTCAGGTAGAGAGAAATGGATTTTAAGTTCTGCCTTACACTTTACTCCTGTTATAACACCCCTTATCTCAGCCCTTCTTGTTCTCATTACACAAATCCTGCCCATTTTTCAAAGCACAGCTCAAATCCTGCCTTCTTGTAAAACATTGACCATTTCATCTGGAAACAATCTTTGTTTCTTCTAAACTTCCACAAGCCTTATTTTTCATACCACTCATTTAGTATTTACTATTGACTGGCCAGCAGAGATGTAATGTTTTGAGAAATGTTGAAGCCACAGAAGAGGCATTTTCTGCCTGTGCACAGAAAGGAAATTTTTAAAGTAAAATAGGCCCATGTCTACTTATTGTTCTTTATAGATCTAAAATTCTAGTTTATTAGATTACACACAACATCATCATAGCAAAAAAGGAAGCACTGATGTAATGCTTACTGCATGCCAGATATTGTTTTGAGAGCATTAGATAGAGTAAAATTCCTAACTACTTTACACATATCAGGTTCTTAATAACGGAGTTACATATATCCATTATGTACTTTGTTCTATTCACCCATATATTTATATATGTAGATATATTAATGTAACCACATAGACATTTTATGCAGATATTTATATGTAAATATGAATAAACCTATATTGTTCATATATAAACTAAAATAAAACAAAATTTTTCCAGCATTTAAAATGGACACCTATGGGATGGAGAAATGGTTTAGTGGTTAAGGCAATTGCCTGCAAAGCGAAAGGACCCAAGTTTGATTCCCCAGGACCCACGTTAGCCAGATGCACAAGGGGGTGCAGGCGTCTGGAGTTCATTTGCTGTGGCTGGAGGCCCTGGCACACCCATTCTCTCTCTCTCTCTCTCTCCCTCTCTCTCTTTCTCTCTCTCTCTCTCCCTCTTTCTCTGTCAAATAAATAAATAAATAAAAATATTTTAAAATAGACACCTATAAATAGCAAATAATATGTGATTGAATTTGATTTTTTTTACATTTGTAAAAGGTAAAGTAGTAAGTGGTAAATAGGAACTTCAAATTTTACTGTTTCCATCTTAGTTACATGGCACAGTGTGGTGATTACAGCCAATAGTTGTATGCCATACTTTCCGTGATACTGGGCAGATGGGTCCCCAATATTCTTGACATGGATTATGCCAAGTATTTGAGGTGATAAGTATATTGTTTCAATTGAGATGGTCATTGCACATTAAGTTAAAAATAATAACATGTTGTACTCCATAAATATGTACAGCTATAATTTGCCAAAACAAAAAGTAGGTAGGCAGAATAAAGTCACTCAAAATCCTTGTCTCTTACCTGCATGCATGCTTGGAAGAATTCCCATGTATTCTGGACTTCTGGGTAGGGTGTATTCTTATGTGCCTCTAGAAGAACATATGTTTAGTGCATTAATTACTGTGCAATTTACTCACAATCACATTTATATAATTGTTATCTTGTGTTTCTGGACTGTAACTACCAATATTTCTGAGAAGAAAGTTTTATTTAAAATACATCTCCTGAAAAGACAGCCTCTTCAGCAAATGGTGTTGGGAAAACTGGATATATATCTGTAGAAGGATGAAAATAGATTCTTCTCTTTCTCCGTGCACAAGAATTAAGTCCAAATGGATTAAGGACCTTAACATCAGACCTGAAACTCTGAAACTGCTAGAGGAAAAAGTAGGGGAAACCCTTCAACATATTGGTCTTGGCAAAGACTTTCTGAATACAACCCCAATTGCTCAGGCAATAAAACCACAGATTAACCACTGGGACCTCATGAAAATACAAAGATTTTGCACTGCAAAGGACACGGTGAAGAAAGCAAAGAGGCAACCTACAGAATGGGAAAAAATCTTCACCAGCTATATATCTGATAGAGGATTAATATCTAAGATATACAAAGAACTCAAGAAGTTAAATAATAAGGAATCAAACAAACCAATCAAAAAATGGGAAATGGAGCTAAATAGAGAATTCTCAAAGGAAGAAATACGAATGGCATATACGCATCTAAAAAAATGTTCTACATCCCTAGTCATCAGGGAAATGCAGATTAAGACTACATTGAGATTCCATCTCACTCCTGTCAGATTGGCTACCATCATGAAAACAAATGATCATAAATGTTGGAGGGGATGTGGAAAAAGAGGAACCCTTCTACATTGTTGGTGGGAATGCAATCTGGTCCAGCCATTGTGGAAATCAGTGTGGAGGTTCCTAAAACAGCTAAAGATTGATCTACCATATGACCCAGCTATAGCTCTCCTAGGCATATATCCTAAGGACTCATCTCATTACCTTAGAGATACTTGCTCAACCATGTTTATTGCTGCTCAATTTATAATAGCTGGGAAATGGAACCAGCCTAGATGTCCCTCAACTGATGAGTGGATAATGAAGATATGGCACATTTATACAATGGAGTTTTACTCAGCAGTAAAGAGAAATGAAGTTATGAAATTTGCAGAAAAGTGGATGGATCTGGAAAGAATTATACTAAGTGAGGTAACCCAGGCCCAGAAAGCCAAGCGCCACATGTTCTCCCTCATATGTGGATCTTAGCTAGAGATGATTGGGCTTCTGTGTGAGAAGGAAAAAACTCAGTAGCAGAGGCCAGTAAGTTAAAAAAGGAGATAGAAAGGGAAGAGAAAGAAAGGGAGGAGGGCTTTTATTAGGTTGGTATTGTATATATGTAAGTAGAAAGATTGAGATGGGGAGGGGATATGATGGAGAATGGAATTTCAAAGGGGAAAGGGGGGAGGGTAATACCATGGGATTTTTTTTTTGTTATCATGGAAAATATTAATAAAAAGGGAGAAAAAAAAGTGAAACATGAATGTATAATAAATAATGCACTATGTAAACAAAAATAAATAAATAAATAAATAAATTAAAAAATAAAATAAAATAAAATAAAGAACTTCTGACAAAAAAAAAATAAAGTTTGCAAACATTAAAAAAAAATAAAAATAAAAATAAAATACATCTCCTAAAGGATATTATGATATGAAAGCAAGAACACCAGTCAACTCCTGTATCAAAGGCACCAGAAAAATTCCACTGAAAAGACTGCAGTCTATTTCTTAAATATTTCTTGTTAATTAAGAGTGACCTGAGAAAAGAAATTCAATTTTAACTTTCACTGATAAAGTTTTTCTCTGCTAATGTTTCCTTGTCAGTCCCCTGAAGACACAGATCACTTACAATTTAATAGAAAACCCATACCTATAGTCTCAAATAGAAGAACATTTCAGGATGTATTTTCTGTGTGTTTATCTACCAGATCTGGTTGTTAGCTATGCTATTCCTGTGAAACATAATTCCAATAATATTGGAAGATGGTCAATGAGAATACTATTCTATAAAAGGAAAAGTGTCATAAAACATTGAAAACATCATTTGAGATGATGGCTCATTTGTTCTAATTTCTTGTATGATTTTTATAATGTAATTTGACAATACAATAGGTTGTGTTTGAGGTTGGTGAAAGCCATCTCAGCTGTGGTCATGTATTTCTCATTAGCAAATGACTTATAGAGTCTGATACCAAATGAATGCCCTTCTATATGGGCATTTCCAAAGATATTCAAATAGAATGTTGATTTAGAAGCTAAGAACTATGGCTGGAGAGATGGCTTATCAGTTAAGGTATTTGCCTACAAAGCTAAAGGACCCAGGTTTGATTCTCCAGTACTCACAAAAAGCCAGATGCACAAGGTGGTACAAGAATCTGGAGTTCATTTGCAGTGGCTAGCAGACCTGGTTTAACCATTCTCTCTCTCTCTTTCTCTCCTTCTTTCTTTCTGTCCAATGAATAAATAAATAAATAAAATATATAAAATAATATTTTTAAGAGGAGCTAATACACACAATACTCCAAAAACCAAGCTATTCTGCCATTGAAGTACAAAGCAAATCTCTTATATACCTAAGCAATATGCCCACTAGAAAACTTCCCCTAAAAGAAGAAGCTAATTGAAGAACAGACTTGAATCCTGGGTAATGGCTAGCCTTGAAAAATCAGGGAAACAACTAATTCTCATATTGATCTCTAGTTCAGTTTAAGGAGCTTAGGGATACTACAGCAGGGAGAATACTAAAAGTGAGAAACCCAAGCTATGGTAGTTTAAATGTATGGTTCCACAGACTCAGTGAGTTTTGATCAAACTTCCTACTTGAGTCTTTATCAGGCAGATTCCAGTGACAAGGGCACATGACACTGACACTGGGGGTGGATCTGGGAGCCCAGCTGTGAGGTGTGTTTGAGGACAGATCTGAGTCTGGCCCTACTAGGTGTGTTCAGAGCAGTTGGTGCTGGCTGGTTGCTGCAGTTGTCTCTGTCTGATTGTATCTACAAAAGGGAACCAGCTTCTTCCTCCATTGATGGAGTTTTTCCTGAATTTTGTAAGCCTGAAATAAATCCCTCTGTGTCTGGTTAGATGTTTGTCCCAACAACAAGTTGCTGACTGTAAAATAAGGTTTGATAAGGAGTCAAGAATCACTTTTTTTTTTTTTTTTTTTTTTTTTTTTAGAATTTCGGTGATGTACTTTCCTTTGCTGTAGTGACTGCAGGAGCACAGAGAGGAAGAGGAACAGCCAGCTCCAGCGGGGTCTGCATGAAACATCCACTAGCTGCACTACTGTCACTGGCAACTCAAGAAGGAACATTATCTTACTAAGACTAGTTGTAGTCAGAGGAGGGACACTGTGGGGGGGGGGGAGGAAGAATACAGTGACTGCGTGCAGCACAGTGAAGTGGCCCAGATCCAAACCACCTAGAAATAAAAGATGATTAACTGTGTTAAAAACTGTTTTTGTGATGTTGATATTGACCCAAAGGACCAGGACAACTGAAATTACAGTAAACATACAAAAAATGTTATTCCATGTAATAAAGAATTCAAATGCTATCTATGAAGATATGGTAGCCAAACATAGTTTAGCCATAGATTTTACACATGTGGGTGGTAGGAGGCATTCATATAACATTTGCACTGTTTTTTTCTTCTTCGTCAAAATGAATTTTGTACTACTTTTTATGCTCTAATTCTTAAAGACTTAAAATTGTTACTGGCTTATTTTTGGCCATATTTTAAAACACTTAAGTTTCCCCACTCAATCTGGGTTACAAAGAGCTTGAAAAAATTCACTTACATTTATATGATTTCCTCTCAATATGTGTAGTATAAAAATTTGATATGTGGAGATTCCCACATAGTAGGGAATTCATTTGATCTGAGACATTATATCTCATCTACCACAGCTGAGATGACTGCTACTAACCTGAAGCAAGCTTTATTACATTGTCAACTTACATTCAAAAACTCTATAGAACATCACATCAAAGGATATTTTTTTACAGTTTTCAATTTTTCCTTTCATAATAGTCTTCTTATTGACCATCTGCCAATCCTGTCATTCAAAGTTAATCAGACCAAAAAAATTTATTATTATAGCTACATAAAATCTTTCTATTACATGTTTTTCTTACTATAAAATGGAAGATAAATTAGGAATGTGGATGTTGGGATGCTGACACAACAGTATGAGAAAAAGGAGACTGGGGGTACCTCATGTAGAGGGAGTGGGGAGGATTGGAACTGTCCATATGAAAGCAGGCATACTCACCCTGCAGTTCCCTCCTGCTTCATGTGAAAGGTGTACGCACTGAATTCTCTTTCACCGACTGGTTTTTACGTTGTTGTTATAAATCAAGAATTGAGTGGGAATTCAAATAAGAATTATTTCCTACACTTTGGTGCCATCATGAGGCCAGAAAAACAAAGTACTAAGGAAAAAAAAAAAAAAAAGATTTTCAAGTTAACCCAAGGTTCTGATATTTTTTCCTTGCCAACATAATTGCCCAGAGAATGAGAATTTATTTAAGAAATATAATCAAATTTTCATAACTGGAACTACAACAAACAGATTATAACTCATATGTCTACATGTAAAAAAAAATCCCTTAAGTTTTTGTGCAACAGTGAATTTATTCTTTTGTGAATTGGCTATCAATATAATAGTTCAGCTTCGAAGTTACATAGCCATGCACCTACAGCTTTTAGAAGCAAGGCTTTTAGACTATTTTAAATCAACAATATATTAGCTTTATATATATATATATATATATATATATATATATATATATGCATATATATATTTAGTTTATGCTATCAAAGGGTAGCAATTAATATAGTATAATATAGTGCCTCAGTGGCTTCAACATACAGTGATATAACAGGACACTCCATTTGAATAGAGACATGATTATAGAAACTGTGAATTAGAAAGAATGGCTGATGAACATCCAATAACTTCAAAATCTGGTCAAATCAGACAACTAGAATAAATCGTGTGACTCAGTACTTGAAATAATCACCACAAAGTACATGTAAAAATTTACAACAAGACATCTTGTTAGAAGTCTCAACCAAGGCTGGGGAGATGGCTTTGCAATTAAGGCACTTGCCTGCAAAGCCAAAGGACCGAGGTTTGACTCCCCAGGACCCACGTAAGCCAGATGCAAAGGGTGGTACATGCGTCTGGAGTTTGTTTGCAGCAGCTGGATGCCCTGTTGCAACCATTCTCTCTCGTTCTCTCCCTCAGTCTCTCTCTTAATAAATAAATAAATAAATAAATAAAAGTCTCAACCAGGACTGGGGAGATTGCTCAGTGGTTAAAGTTACTTGCTTGTAAAGCCGGCCAGCCTGTGCTCAATTCCCAGTATCCACGTAGAGCCAGATACACAATGTGGTTCATACACATAGAACTCATTTTCAGTGGCAAGAGGCCCTGGTACACACATTTCTATCTCTCTCTCTCTCTCTCTCTCTCTCATAAATAAATAAAAATATTTTAAAAATTAAATGTACTGGGTGTGGTGGTGCACGCCTTTAATCCCAGCACTTCTAAGGCTGAGGTAGGAGGAGCACTGTGAGTGGGAGATTAGCCTGAGATTGCATAGTGAACTCCAGGTCAGCCTGGGCTAAAAACTCTACCTCAAGAAAATTAAATTTCTCAAATACATATATAGTAGTTTTATCATCCATGTGTTTACCTTGTGTTTATCTTAAATCTACAATTATTTATATATTTTAAAATCAACTTCTTTTGTGACTTTTCAGTGATGCTTTCTTATTAATGTCTCAGTCTAATTTATTTCCACTAGTCCTTGAAGTTCTATTTACTTGTATTACATGTTGCTTTCATGCCCCTTAGAAATAAACAATCTGCAAAATTGGTGTTCTCTCAAAGGATAGAAAGTTGTAGCATACACATGCTTTCATTACCTTGGCTTTTCTTATTTACCAGACAGGTCACAGACAGAAAATAAAACACAAATGCCAAATTAGTTTTTATGCACTTCTGTCTTGGATTCTAGTCTCATTGGTGCATTAACACCTCCACATGCATTTCCATGTACACCATAATTATCAAATACCCAGACAACATTTTCAACTGCAAGCATCATAAAAGTGGCCCAAATTGCTTTTTTTTTTTTTTTGTTACCTCTTTTTATGGCCAAACCTTTAATACAGAAATGGTATTTTCTTTTTTGCATTTAATGTCATGGGTGATCTCCTTTGGTGACGTAGCCTCCAGCACCCTCAGTAGAATCCCAGTGCTCATGGCAGCATGGCTTTGAGCACACGTTACTCTTCTTGGCCCCTGTAATGCTGCTTTAGATATGTCATTATCTTTAACATTTATGCCAGGAAAAGGCTCCTTTCACCTGTGGGAGTTACCAAAAACAGATAGCTTTCACCCTAGTAAAATGCCCCCAGTCCGAGACAAACCCTTGGAAAGCTTATGAGCCTTTCCTTGAGAAGAAAAGGAGCTTCCTGGTGACCTCTAACCTCTTTCTGCCAGGGCAGGACTATTCTTATATCATGTAACACTCCATATTCAAATAGTTAAATACTATCTTATTATAATTCTACTCATCCCACATGACATGATTTTTTTTTCCATTCCAAAACTTTATGTCTTGCTTTTACATCATTATATGAGATAGGGTTCTACAAAAAAATAGGAATAACAGGATATGTACATATTTGTGTGTATATAACCAATTCTCATAACATCACTCTGAGAATGTGTATATGTACACATATATACATATAACTAACTCATGAAATTTTAAAGGCTAATACATCCTGTGATGTGCTTTCTGTAAAATGGAGAATGAGAGCCGGGCGTGGTGGCACACGCCTTTAATCCCAGCACTCGGGAGGCAGAGGTAGGAGAATTGCCATGAGTTCGAAGCCACCCTGAGACTCCATAGTGAATTCCAGGTCTGCCTGGGCTAGAGTGAGACCCTACCTTGAAAAACCGGAAAAAAAAAAAGAAAGTAAAATGGAGAATGAGGAAAGCTAGTGATATAGTTCCACCTGAGACTGAAGACTTGAGAGCCAAGGGTACTAATGTAATAAGTCCCAGTCAGTGTGACATCACATGGGAGAGAGATGCCAATAACAAAACTCAGAAGGTGATGGACACAGGCTCAAGAGTAGAGAGAAAATTTGCCTTTCCTCCAGGTTTTGTTCTAGTTCAACTCCAAATATACTAAATGATGAGACTGAGTTATATTCGATTTACTAACTCAAACATCAGTCTCTTCCAGAAACACCTTTACACACACTGTGTGGTGGGCATGTCTGTACTAGCAACACTTAGGAGGCTCAAGCAAGGGAATTGGAGGTATCAGAACAGCCTGTGCTACCCAGAGATACTCTGTCTCAAATTAAAAAAAAAAAAATTGTCTTTATGTGTAATGTTGTGTTCTAAAAAAGAACTGAGTAATAAAATCTGTAGTTACTTCACTTATACATTCTTAAAATCTCATATAAAAATTCAGAAAAAGTGTTTCACAGGATACCTTGGCATCTTTTCCCATAGTTAAAAGCAGACAGAAAATCACCTACTACATTTACTGGCTAATTTGGAGTATGAGAGAAAAATTTAGGAGACAAATGAGTATGTAGTTATGTGACTCAGTTGTGATCTAAAAAAAATGTTCATTTTAAAAGAGAAACTAATCCATACAACATGTTACACAGATTATGGAAAGAAACCTGGAGATTCTCGGTAGCAGGAAGCCACCACTAAGCCTTGAGTGGAGTATGTACATGGGTCCACCCTTGTAGGAGAAGCCCAGGAGTTAGTATCAGATGATAGAAAGTGGAACCATACCAGCCTGGCCTGGAAGAGCTGGAATTTTGCAGGATCCTGACACAGGTGGGATGCTTGAAAGCGGTCTCTTCTTCCTTTCACAGGCCGCAATCTCTGGCCAATAACTCATTCATCCCATGCAGACCTACTAGAACAGCTCAATAAGAAGAGGCTGGAGAGATGGCTTAGCAGTTAAGGTGCTTGCCTGCAAAGCCAAAGGACCCAGGTTGGATGCCCCAGTACCCATATAAACCATGCATCTGGAGTTTATTTACAGCACCTAGAGGCCCTGGCACACCCATTTTCTCTCTCTCTCTCTCTCTCTCTCTCTCTCTCTTTCTCACTCTCCCTCTTTTTCTTCCTCACTCACTTTCTCTCTCAGATAAATAATAAATAAGTAATTTTAAAAAATAAGAAGAGCCAGAGGATGGAGAGGAGTGCTTTGTAATGTTGCATACCAGACATATGGTGGGCATTGCAATCATGAACTCATGGTGGCTATGAAATTGACAAATTCTTACACTAACAAAATAGATCCATACTTTTAATGAATTATTTCTGTAACCTAGTAAGTAATTTTATCAACTATTCTGCTTTATTTCTACCATGAAAATAATCAGTAGGAAGATGGGCACAGTGTCCTTTAATCCCAGAACCTGGGAGGCAGAGTGAGATTTCAGTGAGATCCAGGCTACCCTGAGAATACATAGTGAATTCCAGGTGAGCCTTGGCTACAGTGAAACCCTACCTTGAAAAAAAACAAAACTTGTCATCATCATCATCAGGGCTGGAAAGATGTCTCAGTGGTTAAAGTGCTTGCCTGGAAAGCCTAAAAACCTGGGTTCAATTCTCCCAGTACCCATGCGAAGCCATATTCACAAAGTGGCACATGCATCTGGAGTTCATTTGCAGCCAATAGAAACCCTAGTGTACCTATTTATATTCTCTCTCTTTTTCTCCTTTTTTTTTTCTTTCCTTTCTCTCTCTCTCTCTCTGATTGCAAATAAATAAAAATATTTTTAAAAGTAATAGTTGATCTTTATTATTATCTTTTGATGGGTTAATATTTTAAGTAGTATAATACATATGAAGACATAGTATAGAAATTTTCTAAATATAACCAATTATGCTTCATTATAGTACTTTATTTCAGAAATTTTTAAATAATATCTGCAAAATTTTAAAAAAATCTAAAAATTCTATGCTTTTGATCATATTCTGCCAGAAATTAAGAACTAAAAGAAAACATTAAACTAACCCTCTAAATTGGAAATTCACTAAATGAAGACCTAGTAAACCATATTTCCTCTGTATGTCTAACGTCCCTCCAAGTCCATATAAGGATAATGAAAGATATTTTATGTGCTGTTCTGATGTGAGCCTGAGCAGTGAGCTAGCATGTTAGTGAAAACAGGCAGATCATGTTCTCTGACCTCAGCATGTGCCAATTACGAACAATTTCTTATTATCATTTGCTTGTTCTGGGCAGTATTTCATTGAGGTGTTTTTTTTTTTTTTGTAACATAAGTCTTCAACCTTGTATTTCAACACAACAAACTCAATGATAATGTAAGCTTAAGTAACCCATTGGCTCCTTGTAGCCTGGGAAAATACAGTTTAATCTCATTAAAATGGCATACAAAGTTCTGATGATCTAGCCTCTTTCATACTCATTTCACACTGTTTCTCCTTTCCCATTTTTATTGCATCATTAACAACTTATACATAGCCCACAGATATGCCATATTAAATGTTTTGAATGTACTCCTTCTAGCTGGAATTACCTCATCCATATTAGTTTTTATAAACAACTTGACCTTACTTTTCCACATCCACAGAAATGATAATTTTCTTAGGAAGTCTTCTGCACATTGAGTTATCCCTCCACAGATCACCAGATAGGCAGACTACTAATTTACATGTAGAACTTTCCAGTGAGCATCGTAAGTACATGATTGTGGGGTTTTACCTGTGCTTGTACATGAGAGTGCTGAACAAGTGGATACTCAGACAAGGAGGGTGTGAAAAGTCTATTTCAAGCTCATAAAACACAATACAACTGACCTATAAATGTATTCAATGATGGATATTTATAAGCATGATTTTTAAAATTTGTAAAAATAAGATACTTGTTTTACTACTTTAGAAAACACACCTATGCCAATCATAAGCTTTTAAGTTAGATCCTATGATTTTTTTTTTATTGTTCTCTAATGAAACTTAAAGCATGTGTAATTTTTAAAAAAAAAACATTTTTATTTTATTTGTTTCGGGGAGAGCAGATAGAGAGAATGGGCACACCAGAGCCTCCAGCTGCTGCAAACAAACTCCAGACACATGTGCCACCTTGCACATCTGGCTTATGTAGGCCCTGGCAAATTGAACCTGGGTCCTTTGGCTTCTCAGGCAAGCACCTTAACCGCTAAGCCATCTCTCCAGCCCGCATGTGTCATTTTTAATAGATTAATAAACACTTGGAAAAATCCTAATCAAACATTTCCTGAAATCATAGAAAAAACTTGTGAAACTCTGTGATAGTGAATCAGACATGCTGGTACAGTTCTGCCATCCCAGCACTCAGTGGTAAAGGCAGGAGGACCAGACGTTCATGATCATCCTCTGCTACGGTAAGTTTGAGGCCAGGCTGGGACCTATGACACTATCTCAGTGAAAGAAAGAAGGGATGAAGGAAAGAAGGAAGGAAGAGAATGGGGAGTGAGAGAAGGAGGAAGAAAATGGGGGGAGATCAGTGAGACACGTGCAGTTTTTTCAAATAAAGAACTTTTCATATTATGATGTTTTCCTCAGTCTTCATGGAATCTTCCCACAGCAGTCAGCCCATTCTTCTGTTGGTCACTTTCAACTACTTAAAGCCTTCCTTCTTTGCATCTAGCCACATATTAACTTCATAAACTTTTGCTGCCGTGTTGTCCCACAGTGACTGTATACAGGTCAATCATTCTCTACATTTCAGAGGCTAGCTGAATGCGTTTTTGTCACCAGGAGAGGACACTATTGTTGGGTTTTTGTTTGGGCTCATTTGGGGCTTGACTCTTTTCTAGGCAGATGTTGTTTACATGTAGTCACTGTTATAGGTAAGTAATTAGACCAATTTTTTTTTATTTAATCTGAACACTGGTAGGATTTTTCTAGCACTTAAAATTCTCCTGAACTACACCATACAGTTTATAATAAGCAAATAGCTATCACCAAAACTATGCAATGATAGAAGAAGCATGAAAACTATGGGAGAGTGTCTCCATAAACATGATTGAGAACATGAAGACTATATCAGAGCATTGGCTATAAAAAAAAAGTACACAGAAACACCATATAGGTCTCATCAATATTTCAGCTGGTTATTAGTCATCACGTGTTTGAAGAAGTTCCCAGAAGTAAGGAATGGATTATCCTAAAGAAGAGAAGCTGTTAAAAGTCCTTAGCTGGAATGTAGGTGTGCAAAGATAGCTCCAGATACTCAGGGGGCTGAAGCAGGCAGGTTGATTGACTCCAGGAGTCTGAAGCCACCCTGAACAACACAGTGAAACCTGATCTTAACTAAATAAATAGAATTTCCCAGAGTTCACATAAAGAATGGAAGTGTGTGTGTGTGTGTACATGTGTGTATGTGTGTGTGCCCAGTTTCTATAGAAATATCCATGAATCATGAGAAAAAACTCAGATGGTATGCCTTAGTGATTTGATAAAAATAGCTCTAGCCTAAATAATACTTTAGTCATATAAAACAGAAGTAAAGGGCTGGAGAGATGGCTTAGCGGTTAAGCACTTTCCTGTGAAGCCTAAGGACCCCGGTTCGAGGCTCGATTCCCCAGGACCCACGTTAGCCAGATGCACAAGGGGGCGCACACATCTGGAATTCGTTTGCAGTGGCTGTAGGACCTGGCATGCCCATTCTCTCTCTCTCTCTCAATCTCTCTCTCTCTCTCTCTCTCTCTCTCTGCCTCTTTCTCTCTCTGTCACTTTCAAATAAATAAATAAATAAAGATAAACAAAAAAAATTAAAACAGAAGTAAAAACCAATACACAAAGAATAAAACTACCATAAAGGGTCCTACTTAAGTCAGTGAATAAAATTTAATGATATTATATAAATGAAAAACATTCTGCAGTCAGGTAAACTGGTGTCTGGCGTCAAATCAGAATTAATCAGGGAAATAAGAAGAAAGTAAAATCTATAAATAGTAGGAATATCAATCAAAACCAAATATTTCACAAATGTAAGGATGATATAATCCATGTGAGCAATACAGTAGAGAAAAATGAATGTGTCAACATATGGAAATTTAATGATTATAAGAATTCAATTCAAATAAGAATACAATTGCAAAAATGCAAAAGACATCTTTTCTCATTAAAACTTTAACAAATCATTTGCTCTTTAAAATGTTATCAAATATTATATTGTGGAGTTTATAAAAATATAAATAGAAGTAGAAGATAGAGGGCTGGAGAGATGGATTAGTAGTTAAGGTGCTTGCCTGAGAAACCTAAAGACCCATTTTGGTGGTTTGATTCAGGTGTCCCCTATAAACTTAGGTGTTCTGAATGCTGGGTTCCCAGCTGATGGAGATTTGGAAATTAATGCCTCCTGGAGGCAGTGTATTGTTGGGGGTGTGCTTATGGGTGTTATAGACAGTTTCCTCATGCCAGTATTTGGCACACTCTCCTGTGGCTATCGTCCACCTTGTGTTGGCCAGGGTGTGATGTTCACCTTCTATTCATGCCATTGTTTTTTTCCTGCCACCATGAAGCTTCTCCTCGAGTGTGTAAGCCAAAATAAACCTTGTTTTTCCAAAAACTTCTCTTTGTTGGGTGATTTCTGCCAGCAATGTGAACCTGACTGCAACACCCATGTTCTACTCTTCAGATTTCATGTTAGCCAGACACTCAAAGGTGAGGCAAGCACAAGGTTGCACGTGTCCACTAGGTGGCGCAAGCACCTGGCATTCGATTGCAGTGGCTGACATCCTGGCATACCAATTCTCTCTCTCTCTCTCTCTCTCTCTCTCTCTCTTTCACTAAAAGAAGAAGAAGGAGAAGAAGAAAGAGGAGAAGGAGGGGAAGGAGGAGGAGGAGGAAGAAGAAGGAGGAGGAGGACGAGTAGGAGGAGGACGAGGAGGAGGAGGACGAGGAGGAGGAGGACGAGGAGGAAGAGGACGAGGAGGAGGAGGAGGAGGAGAAGGTGGCAGAATAACACTACAACCAAAATGTATAAAAGGGAATATAGTGTCATAAGAGTCTTATGTTATTTATAATTTGGTTTAATATCATGAGAAAGTACTCACATGTATTTTCTTTTGTTTTAATGGTCACAATACTCCACAAAGCAATTTTTTAAAAATCAATAAAACAACCACTAATAGTAAAACAAAAGTATCATATATGCTGTCAAGAAAAAAATTAGCAAGAGGTTGGAGAGATGATACAGTGAAGGCCTTGCCTGCAAAGTCTAATGACCCAGGTTTGATTTGTCAGTACCCGTGTAAAGCCAGATACACAAGGTGGCACATGCACCTGGAGTTCGTTTGCAGTGGCTAGAGGCCATGGTACTCCCATTCTCATTAGACTGAAATGAAACTATACGATGAAAGGACAGCAGAGAACCAAAGGAATAAATAGCACAAACACTGGGTAGTAGATATAAATCTAGTGATTATCACAGACCATATTAAAGGAAAATAGTCTAAGTCAGTCAAAAGGAGGAGATGGCCAAAATGAATTAAAAAGCAATATCCATGAATATACTGCCAATGACAAATGCACTTCACATATATAAATAAACATAGCTTAAAAGCTCAAGATTGAAAATGTATGTGTCTTGTTAAAACTAATCAATAGAAAGCTAGACTGCACATAGTAGCAGGCAAATTAAATATCATAGCAAAAAAAAAAAAAACCAGTTCAAGAGAGTACTATTGTAATATAAAAATATTCATTCTTCATCTGTAAGAAATAATACTGTCAAATACTTATGCTCTTAAAAAGACATTTCCTCCTACCCATAACTGAGGGCTAACCCCACAGTGCATGACCCATTTACCTCAACAAAGAGGGGCTGGTGGAGGGGGAGGACAGGGAGGAGGCTAACAATGGTACCAACTTGACTGTATTCACTGAGTACAAAACTAATTAAAAAAATAAATAAAATAAAAAGCTTTGAGGCTGATTTGGGCTGTATAGAAACAACCAAAAATTGCAAAACATCTGTCACAGTCTTTCATAATTAGATAATGCTTGATTTTCTTTTTCTTCTGTTTTTATTATACAGCCCAGATTGAAATTCATGATCCTCCTACTTCAGCTTCCTGAGTGCTAGAATTATAGCCAGGTGTTTGCCACTACACCTGGCTAGAAAATACTTAGTTTCTTCAGGATCTATTCTCATATTCTCCAGTTTTGAAGACCTCACCTCTTTTTCTATTGTTTATTCAAAATACATTCACAAAGTACCTGCTCTGTAAGAACTCTTGCAGAAAATCAATAGACATTACTTTCATTTAAAAGAAATGAAATGAAAGCAAAAGCTATGACGACATGTGGTAGAAGTGAGGTAGTTGTATACATGGAATTGTGAGGATATTGAGTCCTCCCTTGTTACACACTAGTGTGAGAAATATGAGTGCACCAAAGACAAAACAGAACACAACAACAACAACAAAAAATCCATAGTAAGTTGGCATATAGTCAGGTTTAAGGAAACAGATTGTTTTACAAAAATCTACATCTATGAAGTTAACATTATTAGTCATCTGTATTATTGTCATTATTAATTTGATGTCTTTAATATAATTTTAACTTACCTCATTAATTTTATGCTTCATAATTTATAGATTTTTATAAGTATTCTTGTTTTATATTTAATCATATTTTCTAAATAAGAAAAAAAACTCACTTTAATCTACACCAAAGAAATTGCAAGGTTTTTCTGCTTTTAAGAGTTTCATAAATCATCTCGATATTGATATGGATGGGAGCAGAACAGCTCTTTTTGATAAGTAGTCAGTTAGTGACTGGCCCATGGACACACAGATACCACTCT
Source organism: Dipus sagitta (assembly GCA_036346955.1). Taxonomy (NCBI): domain Eukaryota; kingdom Metazoa; phylum Chordata; class Mammalia; order Rodentia; family Dipodidae; genus Dipus; species Dipus sagitta. Next base: position 145,609,858 of record CM070771.1, read on the forward strand.
GCCTGGCCTGGACAAATTCAGCCTGATGCAGTCTCATCCAAGATGGCCTCAAGCAGCACGTTCTGAGCCTTTCTGATTCTTCTTATTTTTTTTTTTTATTTAATTTTATTTATTTGACAGTGTAACAGAGAGAAAGAGAGAGAGAGAGAGAATGGGTATGCCAGGGCCTTCAGCTCCTGTAAATAAAATCCAGATGCATGCACCACTTTGCACATCTGGCCTAGGTGGGTTCTGGAGAATAAACCTGGGTCCTTTGGCTTCACAGGCAAGCAAGTGCCTTAACCGCTAAACCATCTCTCCAGCCCTGATTCTTCTTTTTAACCTTTTTCCAGGCTTAGCACTCATTGGCTAGCCCTTCCTGAGTCACCGTGGGCACCCAGGAGCCAATGAAGATCTTTTATATACATTTTAATTTGACAATAAAGCCCATCTTAAATGAATGCTTAATGTATAAAAGGACTTAATCCAAGCCACCGCATGAGATTTTCCAGCTTCCGCTCCTTCAGCCTCCTCTTGGTTTGGGAGCTTTCATGATTTTTATTCTCTCCTGTTTTCACCCTACCTTTAGTAAATTCTCTTTAACTTGCTCTTCTCTTATCAGTGGCTTACAATTCTTTGATAAATTAAACAAGTACCAAAGGTTGAGATTCATGAGCCTGGGTTTTCTCCTGCTTTGTCAGGGAAATTTAATCTCTCCTACCGTTACACTATAGCAACAACATGGTAACACACTCAGGAGGCGAAGGGAAGAAGCTGCCGCAAGTTCAAGGCTAGTCTGCTCTACATGTGAGTTCAGGGCAGACAGACCTACAAACAAAACAACAACAAATTTCCTACATTACCTAATACAAAAAATGCCATGTCAAATAGCTGCAAGGAGAGGTGAAGAAAAGACATGGGAGTAAACCTGGCGTGGTGGAACATTCCTGTAATCCTAGCTCTCAGGAGACTAAGGCAGGAAGATTACAAGTGTGAGGACAGCCTGTGTTACATAGCCTGCTCCTATCTAAGCAAGAAAGGAAGCAAGGAAGAGAGGAGGGAGGGAGTCAAGGAAGTAGAGGAAAGGGAAAGGAAGAAGAAGGAGGGAAGGAAGAAAGGAAGGAAAGAAGGGGGAAGAAAGGAAAAAAGCAAAGAACAAAGACAAGAGAGAGGAATATACAGCAAGACTGAAGACTACAGCAGTTGACATTAAACTGAGATCAGGGAAAAACTTAAATATTGAAATGTTCATTTATTACATTAAAACTGGACCCTCACGTCAGACCCTAAGCAAAAGACTGGAGAAGGCTGAGCACACCTGTGGTGGGTTGAATGTGGAATGCCCCCATAGCCTCCTGGATTTTGAATATTTATCCCCTCACCTGGTGATAATTTGGGAAGTGGAGCCTTCCTGGAGGAGGTGTGTTACTGGGGGTGGGATTAGGGGGTGTTATGGCTAGCTCTACCTAGCCAGTATGAGCTAGCTCATTTCAGACAATTTCCATCCAGAGATGTGAGCTCAGCTCACTCTCTTCCTGCTTCCTGCCAGCTGCTCTGGTAAGGTGTGATGCCCAGCCTCTACTCTATCATCATTTCCCTGCCATGATGAACCAAAATAAACCTCTTCCCATCAGCTGCTTTTGGTCAGGTGTCTTGTCTCAGCAATAAGAAGGTAACTACAACAATGCCTTTCAGTTTTGGCAAGCTTCCCAGGCTCAAAAACCGACTCTGGAACATTGTAGTTTAAGATGAAGATCTACAGGCAACACAGAAGCCCTACTGCATTTTCTTGCTCACTGGTGATGTGGTGGGGAATTATCTTCTGAAAGGTCCTATAGTCAAACCTTTTGGCTGGAGAGAGTTCTACTACCCCCTGCACTTTTAGACCTACAATCGCCAGAGACCTCCCATCTCCCCTGGCTAAGCCAGCAATGAAAATCAATGGAAAGCCACATGCCTATTGATGAACACAGGCCTCTGCAGTGGGAAGAGCTGCCACACTTCAGAGTTGTGGCAGAGGTCTCTTACCCTTGGAAATTGTGGCCTAGCTTTTTGGAACAGTGGGTGAGACCAAGTGTTTGTGAATATGAGTGGAGACTCTGCCAAGGCAGTCAGGGTCATGTGGTGCCCTGCCGAGTGCCCTGCCGCATACCGCCAACACATATTGCTTTGGTTCCACATTTTTTTTTTCTTTTATAGTCTCAGAACCCCAGAGGCATTTGGTGGAAATGTAAACAACTCGGGCATTTCCAAAGCCCATGAGCCCAAGTTGGCAGAATGCCTCCGGTGCAAGAGGACATCCAAGTGGGCAGCCCTTGAGACCAGCTGGCCAGAGCAGCCTGATGAAGCTTCTACTTGCTGTGCCCACATACCAAAAGCAAAGCCCTGGCAAGAACTCAGCCACCAGCAGTCGTAATGTTTTGCCTGTCTGTTTAGTTTAGTGTTATCTTTACATCTGTTTTGCTGTGTTTTCTCTCAGTGTTATTTCTTGTACCTTCATCCCACAGCCTTTTCCTCTACTTCTTGTTTCTTTTGTCTTGCCCCCTTATGTTTTTTTTTAAAAAACTTACTGATTAGTATCTTTTCCATCACTAATATTTGAACTGCTAATTTAGCACCTTTCATTTCTATTCTTACTGGAGGTTTCTATTCTTACTTTGCAGTTGATACTTCCAATTTTTTTTGGCAGCATGTAAATCCTTAGTTTGTTTTTGGATGAGCATTATTGTTATTACAGTCTTCTGCGTTTGCTCTTCTGCATAGCAAAGGGGACTGACACCTCAACAGAAGGCTGTCCACTTACAAGATGCCTCCCAATAACTTGGCGGGCTATCAACACCAACAGCTGTGCAGGTCACTACGCAGAAACTCAAGATATATGAAAAAACAAGACAATATGAATCCTTCCAAAACTAAAACCACCTCAAAAGCTAAGCACAAAAGTATGGAAATAGTTTAAATGATAAAGATTCAAAAGTCTACTTTTATCTGGGCATGGACATACATGCCTTAAGTCCCACCACTGCAGAGGTAGGAGGATCATTGTGAGTTTGAGGTCAGCCTGAAACTACAAAGTGAGTTCCAGGTCAGCCTGGGCTAGAGTGAGACACACCTTGAAAACAACAAACCAACAAAATGTTTAGTTTTAAGAATGACTGATATCGAAACAGACAACAGAAATAAAAAAACAAATTCAAGACTTGGATGAGAAGTTTAGCAACTTATATGAGATATTAAAGCAAAGTGATAGACCTTATAAAAGAAAGAGGGCTGGAGAGAGTGTTCAATGATTAAGGTGCTTTCTTTCAACACCTAAGGACCAAGGTTCAATTCCCCAGTACCCATACAAAGCCAGATGCACAAGATGGTGCATACATCTGGAATTCATTGGAATGGCTAGAGTCTCTAGTGTGCCCATTCTTCCTCCCTCCCCCTTCTCTATTTCTTAAATAAATAAATAAAATATTAAAAACAGAGAGAAAAATAATAAATCAAATAAAAATGTAAAACGGTTATCAATACAAAAGACAGATTATCAGGAATTGAAGATAAGGTTGAGAATTACTATATTCAGAGAACAATAAAGAAAAAAATCATGACCATATTCAATAAATATATATTCATTAAATATCTATAATCTTGGCCAGAACAATATGTCAAAGAGAATAGAATAGAAGTAACATGAAGGAAGTCTAATTACAACTGTTTTCAGATATTATGACTGTATTTGAAAGTCTTGAGAGAGGGCTGAAGAGGCGGCTTAGCAGTTAAGGCACCTACTTATGAAGCATGAGTACCCAGGTTCGATTCTCCAGTACCCACATAAGCCAGATGCACATAGTGGTGCATGTGTCTGGAATTCGTTTGCAGTGGCTAGAGGCCCTGGTGCACACATATTCTCTCTCTCTTTCTCTCTCTCTCTCTCTTTCCTCTCTATTTGCAAATAACTAAAAAAAAAATCAAAGTCTTGAGATAGGCTCCCAGAAGGCACATAGCTCTGATAAATATTATCAGCAAAATAGCAGCACACAAAATTCATGTACAAAAAGTGCTAGATATTGTATATGCCCATAACAAACCTCCTGAAAAGGAAGTCAAAGAAACAATGACTTTCACACAGGCCTTAATAAAATGAAATTAAATAAAATACTGAAGCACAAATCTAGTGAAAGATATTTGAAACCTCTGCAATATAAACAATAGAACACTAAAGGAAGAAATTATGGAAGACACCAGAAAATAGAAAGATTTCTCATGTTCATGATCTGGCAGAATTAATTAATACTGTTAAAATCTTACCAAAAGTGATACATAGATTCAATACAGTCATTATGAAAATCCCAGTGATGTTCTTCACAGGAATATTAAAAATATTTTTTTAAATTAATATGGAAACAGAAAATATGCTGAATAGGGAGTATAATCTTGAGCAAAAGGAGCAATGCTGGGAGTATCACATCTGATTTCAAAGTATGGTTCAGATGTAAAGCAGAGGATAATGACAACGCTACAGCCATTTGATTTTTGACAAAGACACTAAAAGCATACATTAGAAATTAAGCAGCCTCTTTAACAAGTGCTGCCAGGAAAACTGGATATCCATATGTGAAAGACTATAACGAGATCATAGTCATCCCTACCCCATCCAAAAATCAACTCCAAATGAGCAAAGACCTTAATGGAACACCTGAAACATTGCAAACACCGAGGGACAGTACAGAGTAATCACTACTTGACAGAGACACAGGCAAAGATTTTGTAAAGTAGTATTCCATAGCTCAGGAATTACCAAGAACATTTGATAAATAAGTGTTTATCAATTTAAAACATTATGCACAGCAGAAGAAATGATCAATAGACTATGTAAAAAATAGGGATAAATATTTTCAAGCTATTCCTCCTCTGAGACTAATACCAGAATATGTAAATAACTTGAAAAGTTAAACAATAAAAGAACAAATAAATTGGCAACTGAACTGGACAAATGTTTTTTCAAAAGATCTTCCAGATCTTGAGCTTTAGATAAATGCAAATCAAACCAATATTCAAATATCATGTCATCCTAGTCAGAATGCTACCATCAAGGAAACCAAACCAAACAAACAAAATAATGTTATCTAGGGTGTGGGGGAAGCAAACAAAATGCTGCAAGTAGGAATGTGAATTTGTCCAGCACCACTGAAGTCAGCATGGGAGTTCCCCAGATAATTAAAAATAAAATTCCCATGTGATCCAACTATACTACTTCTTGGACTATGCCCAAAAGATCCAGAGATGGTTTATTTTAATGAATCCTGACTCCTTATCTTACTCTCTGCACTATTCACAACAACTAAGATATACACGATCATTGGGTCATCAACAGATGAACAACTAAAAAAAATATGGTCTCAACATTCAATGGAGTTTTATGAGATTATTTTGTTTGCAGGAAAATAAATGTGATTGGATATCATCAAAGTGAATGAAATAAGCCAATATCAGTGAAAATGTCACATTTCTCTTAAATGATGAATTTAGAGGGAAAAGATAAATATAATATGAGGAAGATTAGAGGTGTGGAAGAGGAAAAAGGATGGGGAGAGTTTTTTTAAAAACTAATAGAAGAGTAAATGTGATCAAAATATATGTAAGTATAGAAACTTCATAATAATATATATTACTTCATAAAGTAATCTATGCTAATTTCTCATATATACTCTTTACATTACATATTCATAACAGGAGGAAAAGGTGATGACATCAAAATAAAAGAGACTAATTGAGACGGGGGAGGATATGATGGAGGGTGGACTTATGAAGGGGAAAGCGGGAGAAAGGAGGGAATTATCATGGCTATAATTATGGAAGTTGTCAATAAAAACGTTTAAAAAATAGAAAAATGATAATAGAAAAATAAAAAATTAAAAGTGTTTTCGTATGAATTGTCATGGTATTTTCTGCATGCATCTATACCAGGAATAACCACTAGAGGGCAGCAAGACACCTAGACTAACTATGACTTCATTTCCCACTGTTTTCTCTCTCTCTCTCTCTCTCTCTCTCTCTCTCTGTCTCTCTCTCTCTCTGTCACTCCCAAATAAATAAATAAAATTGAACAAAAAAAAATATTTAAAAATGTACAATTGGAAGAAGTCAGCTGTATCTAAGCTATGGATCAATGATGAGCCTTTTAGTCACATACTGTAAGAAATTCTGGGCAAGATTCTTGAATCTCACCTTCAGCTAATCCTTCCCTTCTATGATACAATCTTAGGCTTTGTCTTCCTTGGTCATAACACCTACACTACCAGCACATACATTCATGCCACATTACTTTTAGTATATTCAAGACAAAGATTAACTAGATAATATAGAGGTTACAATGTAAAATAATTTCATATTTAAGAAGATATTGACATTACATATATTTTTAAAAGTAAATCTAGGGCTGGAGAGATGGCTTAGCGGTTAAGTGCTTGCCTGTGAAGCGTAAGGAGCCCGGTTCCAAGCTCGATTCCCCAGGACCCACGTTAGTCAGATGCACAAGGGGGCACGCGCATCTGGAGTTTGTTTGCACTGGCTGGAGGCTCTGGCGCACCCATTCTCTCTCTCTCCCTCTGCCTCTTTCTCTCTCTGTCTGTCGCTCTCAAATAAATAAATAAAAATAAGCAAAACATCACTCTTTAAAGAAAAAGAAGTAAATCTAAGAAGGATGGGAAGATGAATCTGAAATGAAGATGAATCTGAAATGAATATTCATTGAAGATGGATATTCAAAATATTGGATCTTGACTGAACACTTACCATGTCTGTGAAGTTTATGAAGACGTTCATGAGTTAGATTCTTCAATAATCCTGGGACTCCCTGAGGAATGAAATCCAGTGATCACCTCATCCTATGATGGGAAAGCTTAATGAATTTCTCATGTTGCTGATGAAGAGCAAGGAGGAACTTCAATGTCTTACTCTCACGCTCATTGTTATCAAAGCACTGGAGCCCCGGCATAGGAGAGTGAAGATGGATGCAACCTGCACTGAGTAGTAAGCAGTAGTAAGCAGGAGAAAGGAGTAAGAGGAATGTGAAAGACACTGATAGTAAGTGGAGAGAACATTGTCACTAACCACAAACAAGATCATACATAAAAGGCTGTCTTCATTCTGGGAGTTTCAGCTGCCAGGGCTTAGGGAACATTGTAGAGGCACTTGTCGGAAGTATGTGAGTGCTGTTCTCATGCTAGCCAGAGACCTGTCTCTATGAAGATGGTTATAGGCACTGAGGAGAATCAAGACTCATCAAAGTAGGAAATAAGAGGCTGTGGAGAGCTCAACACAAAAGGAGATTTCTACCACACCCTCCATGTCTCGGGGTACATTGTGGAAAAAGTGTTAGAGCCATAGGGATTGTAACATAGTTTGGAGTGCTGTCTTCCTGACATGAACTAACTGGTACATTCTAGATCCCACAATGGTTATCGATATCCCCCCCACCAAAAAAAAAAAAAAAAGCAGCACTCTTCTAAGCCTATCCTCATGACAGAGGACAGAGGAGGAAATACTTTGAAAGATGGGGGTTCATAGGGGATGGGATTTGGGGGAGAAGAGAGTAAAGAGGATAAAAGGGTGGGAGCATGATCAAATTACTATATGTTCATACAATAAAAATTGCAATACAAAAAAGGGAAAGGGAATTTCTTCTTAAACTGTCGAACAGATACATCTGTGGTTAATTAGAATAAAATCTTAAGTACAAAGAATAGTTTGGAAAGATGGAAGCTAGGGAGCTCTAATTTGGACCTATAACATGTTTTGTTTATACAAAAGCATACTGATTTATAATGGTTTACTGAGCAAACAGGACATGCAAGACACTCCTCTCAGCACCTGAAATCAACCAATAAATACACAATCCAAGTCCCTGTCTTTTCATAGTGATAGTAACAATCACAATGAATCTCATAAATAGGTAAACATCTTAATTGGTAGAAGGTGGCAAAGTTCTCTCAAATCTAATGACAAATAAAGCAGTACAAAGAGTGAGTTGGGGATTGTGGAGACAGGCAAGTGTCATCACCAATTAAAAGATTTGGTGATGGATATCAGCTGATGTTCAATGGCAGTACCAGTCAATAAAAATGCATTCTCATAGATGTTACTTCAAACTTCCTGGTAGTCACATTAAATACAAAATTAAACAAGCGGGGGATGAACAGATGACTCAACAGTTAAGGCACTTGCCTCCAAAGCCTAACAACCTGGGTTCAAATCCCCAGTACCCACATAAAGCCAGATGCGCAGAGTTGGCACATGTGACTAGAATTTGTTTGCAGCAGCTACAGGCCCTGGTATATCCATTCTTTCTCCATTTCTTTCTCTCTCTCTCTCCTCTCTCTCTCTCTCTCTTAAAAGTATGTTAAAAATAAACAAGTGTGCTGGGCGTGGTGGTGCACGCCTTTAATCCCAGCCTTCGGGAGACAGAGGTAGGAGGATCACCGTGAGTTCGAGGCCACCCTGAGACTCCATAGTGAATTCCAGGTCAGTCTGAGCTAGAGTGAGACCCTACCTCGGAAAACCGAAAAAATAAAATAAAATAAAATAAACAAATGAAATTGTTGTGATATGTTTTGCTTACCTTGGTGTGCTCAAAATATTACTTAAACATGAACTGTAAATAAATAAGATATATTTGGAGCTGGGGAGATGGCTCAATGGTAAACATTTGTCATACTCATGGAACTCTGAGTTCAGATCCCCAGAATCCGCACACTGTCAGATGCAGTAGCTCACATGTGTAATCCAATGTGCCTATGGCAAGATGGGGTGCAGAGACTGGCAAATCCCTGGAAGCCTGTGTGACAGCTGACCTGGTGTAAACAGCAACAAACTTGATAGTCTGCCTCAAACCAGGTAGCCAGTGAGGACTTATTGCAAGCTTCTCCTCTGACCTCTGCACATGCACCGTGACACTTTCACTCACACACATGAACATATACACACATTGTACACACACACACGCATATGCACACACAAAGATTTTTTAATATAATATATTTATGATAGTTTCCTATTCATCTTCATACTGCAGGGAGCATCATAAAGTGGTCTTTCAATGGCTTCTTAGCCTTTACATCACAACACCTTCCAACTCTTCCCTGCCTCTACTGTCTACTTAGACAGTTTTCAAGAAAGAATCTCCCTATTCTCTGCTCATAGATTATCCAAGTCCATTGGTACTAAAGTCTGGATATTGAAGGCTTGCTCTGCAGTCGTTAATGCTATTAGGGGGAGCTAGAACACTGGAACACGAGGCCCAGTGAAGGAAGTTATTTCACTGGAGGTATAACCTTAAAGGGAAATGTGAGATGCCAGTATCTTCCTGTCTCCTGCTTCCTGGCTTCCAGGAAGTAAGTAGCTTCATCCACCACATACTTCGGACATAACGCATGCCTTTGCATAGGCCCAATAATCAATGAAGCCAACCAATTGTGGTCTGATACCTCCAAAACTGTGAGGAAAAATAAACCTTCCTTCTTCTAAAGTTGATTATCCTCAAGAGTACTGTTTCAGTGACGGAAAGATAACTAACACAACTGGCATATCGCTACCCCCCCCCCCCCACACACACACACGCAGTCTCTCAGCTATGACATTCTGAGATTTAATGTAGCGTGATGGAGATGGGTTTGAAGCAGAGCAGCAGCATCTCTGCCTTCAAGTAACATTATTTTCAAGTTCTCTAAGCTATGGAAACTGGCCATCTTGTTCCAAGACAATCTCACATGCAGGGGCAGAAGAGCACTCACTCCTTTTCAGGACTTTGATGTTTATATACATGTCACATAGAGTGTGCATTATTCAGTTTTCTTCACAACTCTGCACATGATACAATAAGCCTTTGGACCTGTTTGTTTGTTTTCACTTTCAGAAGCATGACAGCTGGAGGATAGAGGATATGAGCAGAGCTCTCAGTGCTGTCAGTGTCCCCTTGCTGTCCCAGCAATGGAAATGGGCAATTAACTCGACAAGTTTGGGCAATTTGTAGCAGGGAGATAAGTGTTACTTCTTCAACGTCATTTAAGCCAACCTACTTAAAATCCTGTTTCTTGTCTGTTCCACATCTGTCATACCCAATGGTTACCGCTCTGACATATTAATCTCTACTTCTACATCAGTAATCCAGTCGCGTACAGTGCTTATTTTCTGCTTCTGGTGTGGTCTTAGACTGGTAACGCAGAAATGGACCTGCGCGCATGCTGCTGCTCTGACCCGCCTCATTCCGAGTGTGCCTTGTTCTTCACAGCCTGCGGCGTAACCTCAAGTATGCCAGCATTGCACCCCAGATGCGCTTCATCAGGACATCCAGAGACTGGTGTTTGCGAAAGGACTTTGGATGCCTCATGGGTTCCCAATGTCTTAGGACAGTGAAGGTGAGAAGAATCCCGGGCAGAAAGGGGCGGCAAATAAGCACAAGCTTCACCCCAATTCTGAACGATACACCTACAGGAAAACTTTAGAGGAAGACCTGTCTCCCACCTCTGCTTCCTCAGTGGTTAAGGTTAACCCCACGTTCTTTGGCTGTCATGCACAGCTCTGCTTTTAGCCACTGACTAAGGCAGAGCTCATGCTGAATACTGTGACCAAACAAAGAGTACTTGGGAGGGACATATATTTACATGTTTCTGCAGTTTTTTCAAAGAGATTCATGTACCTTACTTGAACACTTTATGAAGGACTTGAGAATAACATCAAATGAAATAGAAAGGCATAATTTTATCATTAATGAACTTGAGTATTTCCTTGCTGGAAAGAAGGCATGAGAAACTGCCTTGCTCAGTTTCCCCTCAAATATTCTCACATATTACAGTGAACATTGAAAGGAAGATTCCAGCAGCCAGATCCCACTAGTATTTTTTATCTGGTGTGAAAAATTATTGCTTCTTAAGTATCAATTTTTACCTGCTAAATGTGCACCCCCCACCCCCGGTGTTCAAAATGCTTGCAGGAGCTTGGGGAAAGGGAAGCTAGAAAATCTGTATTTCTCTTGGGGAGGGTGAAATGCTGAGGACACAAGATGGCTGCAGAATTCCCCTTGCCACCCACCTCAAGAGCCATGATTTCTCCTCTAACGGAAGCTCTTGTCCCTTCTCTTATTTTCCGCTGGAACATGCTAAGCAGAAATCCTGATCATTTCCCCCTGGCTTACAGTAAATGTCTTTCTTCTCAGTGCTGAACCAGGAGAATCTTCACCTACTTCCTGTCTCCTCTCCCACTCTTCTGCTGAATTGTCTTCCTCAGGTCCTGGTCTTCAATCCCACTCTCCTGCTCAGTACAATTTTTGAAGAATTGCTATTTCCTACACTGAAAAAAAAAAAAAAGATGTTTTAGCTTGTTGTAAAAAGTTCCCCTCAGCTGTTGCCAGCTTACCTCCTCCCACCCACTCTACAAATTCTCCATCTTAGTCAATCACCCAGCGGTCTCATCAGTTTCTCTGATAGATTCATGGATTATTAATACAATCATAGTGTTATTCTAGAAGATGAAAATAGATGACTTGGACTTGTTACAGGGTTTTAATTAATGAACTCGATATTAAAAAAAAAAAAAAAAAACAAAGAAAGCCAGGCGTGGTGGCGCACGCCTTTAATCCTAGCTCTCGGGAGGCAGAGGTAGGAGGATTGCCGTGAGTTCGAGGCTACCCTGAGACTCCATAGTGAACTCCAGGTCAGCCTGATATAGAGTGAGACCCTACCTTGAAAAACCAAAAAAAAAACAAAGAAAGGTAGACAGAAAAGGCACAATCTGAAGAAAGCTATTCTGCTGAAAGAATTTCATACATCTGTAGCTGGAGCAGAGCGTTTTCTGGGATTTGGATGTGGACTGAGCCTGTTGCAGTTACCTTCATGTAGCTGGAAAAACACCAATCAGAATCAGCTTATGGGAGGAAAGGGTTTATTTCCAGCTTACGGAGTTCAAGAGAAGTTTCATCAGTGTCGGCAGAAGCTGGTTCACTCCAGCATGCATCACAGCAGAGAGAGAGAGAGAGAAACCAGCACCAGCAAGCACCAACAGCCAGAACTCAAACTGTTCTTTTCACACCTAGTAGGGTTGGACTGAAGATTTGCCCCCAATAACATGCACCCTAAGCAGATATCTGCCTGCTAGGGACTCAACTTTCAAGCTCAATCTTTTGTTTGTTTGTTTGTTTTTGTATTTCCAAGGTAGGGTCTCGCTCTAGCCCAGACTGACCTGGAATTCACTATGTAGTCTCAGGCTGGCCTTGAACTCACGGCAATCCTCGTACCTCTGTCTCTTGAGTGCTGGGATTCAAGACTTGTACCACCACTCCTAGCCTCAAGCTCAATCTTAATAATAATTTTAAAAATGCCTGAGTCTGGGGGCCATGTCGTCAAACCATCACAGTATCCTAGAAATCCAGGGTGAAAGTCTCCAGATGGTTGTGATTGTGAGATACTGTGCATCTTTAAGAGATGGGTTTTAAGATAGGTCCTTTTGTCTTTGAGCATGTGACACTGAGAAGGCCCAGTCCTTTCTCTCTGCTTCTTTGCTCTTGATGCGGCTCTGCCATATGTTCCCTTCATGGTGTTCTACCTTCACCAGAGCCCCAAAGAGAGGTACCACCTGATCTAGCACTGGATCCCCCAGAACCATCATACTACTATATTTTTATCTCTTTATAAGTTAATTGCTTTAGACATTTCATTATAGCTATTCAAACATGACAATCAGAGTCGCTAATTAACTGCCAGTATGTCAGGACTACTCAAGCAAATGCTAGTGTTCAGTGTTCGACTGAGAAAGTGAGAGGACTATTTACCATTTTGAATCTGCTCATTCCAATTTTTTTTTCCTTTGAAAGTGGCAAACAAAATAATAATTTTGTCCATCTGGTATCTGGACAGAATCAACTTCAAATGCTAATCAAGCTGAATTCAACCTGGGCCACTCCTTAGATGGGATTACTGCCCAAATTGCAGTTTGGGGATCATAATGAAAATAGGACTTTTTCAGTTTTGCAAGTGGACCAAATTTTCAAGAATATTACAAAGAGCTACTTAAAATGTTTTACCAGTGGGCATATGGTTTTATTTACTATTATTCTTTCATCCGTAAATCCTTACATTCAATATTAATTCTGAAGTTGGTATGAAGCCATGACAAAGAGGCCTAAGCATTTGGCAGCAGAGAGCTGCACAATTTATCAATGTTTGGTAAGCAGAAACATTTATAAAGACCAGATGGTCTTAGCACATGAAATTCAAAGTAATGGATATCATTTCTATATGAATCATAGAGTGAGAAATTCAAGTGTAAGTAGTTCTTTCAGGAGAGTGGACTTTTTCTTTCTTTCTTTCTTTTTTTCTTTCTTTCTTTTTTTTTACTGTCTAGCCTTCCTGTCCTGAGTCACAGGGATCTAAGTAATCTTCTGTTGATTATGTAAATAGCAAAAATACTGTACAATTATTACAAAAGTATACATGATAGAACTATGATGAGCTAAAGGTTTTCTGAGCTACTAGTTTTACAAAATATCAAGTTGAAGTTCACAAAGTTTATAGGACTAAATTGCACACTTGCAAGTCTGCAGACCCCGAGACAGTGGTCTTCCTCTTTAGAGAGGATATTACTTATCAACATAGCATTCAAAGTCACTAAGTAGTGGCAAGTGTTCAGGTCTATACCAACAATATATGCACAGAAAGATACACTTTGCATATTCCGTTGGCACAGAGGGAAAAGAAGACAGGTCAGAAGTAATAGAGACAAGAGCCACTGTTTCAGCTTTATAGAGAACAGGGAGGTAACAATGGTCAGTTTTTGCTTAAGTCACCCACACTGCTGGCCAAATGCTTTGGGAGTTATGGAAGCAGAAGTATAAATGACCTGCTTAGAAGTCAGGGTGCAGTATCATGTTGGGAAGGCTATGAACTTTTCCCATAGAAGCATGAATAAATTCTTCATAGTTCACTTGCTAAATACCAGTAACTATATAAAACTTTACCTGAAACTACATCAAAATATGGAGGATCCAGAACCTGAAGCCAACTGCCCAGCTCTGAAGAAGAATTATGAACAGAGTTCATCCAAAGAATACTTACAATAAATGCTTGATACAAAAACAAATCAGACTATCTCAAATAAAATTATTCTGATTAGAAGAAAAGAATGATATTTCACTAATTACATTTAGAAACACAACTGCATAGTTTTCAATAAAGGACACAGCTCTCCTCTAAGTCACCCCTCAGTATGATAGGCAGACACTTATCCACTTGCAAATCCAAAATCTAATAAAGGTCACTCAAGCTTATTTCAGAAACTGGAACATTCTGTTACCATGGAAGGAAAATTATAGCTGTATGAGGTAAAGCAATAAATAAAGCTAAATACAAGGACTATATGCTCTACAGTACTTCTAATAAAATGCAGGACTGTTTCCTCATTAATGAAATAATTATTGAAATCTAAAGGAACCACCAAAAATATTGAATAGAGGGTATCTTTAGTTCATTAATTTGTGTCAACTAAAAATAATACAATAGAAAAATAGGAAATGGTTTTGTTAGTGAAACTTAAAATCTTAATTTTTAACCCTAATCTATGTATAGCAGCCAGTAAACACAATGCCACTTATTTCAGATCAAGAGAAGAAACACAGAATTTAGGCAAATCTTTGCAGAAATTACCCAATGGTCAGATTTAGCTGAAAGTTAGTCAGTAACTGTGAAGACATTGAATTTAACCATCACTTGAGCACAAGAGCCTACTTAATAATAGGAAAAAGGGAAGGTGTTGGATCACTGCTTGAGCCTGTCATGTCCCAGGCTGAAAACTTCTAAGTAGTTCTTGAAATTATAGGGGGATTTATTTGGAACAGGGAGCATTATTGATGGGAGACAAGGCATGGAAAAATCTCTAAAATATGTTTCCCATGAAAGAATGGTGGCTTTAAAAGGAAAAGAAAGAGGAAAAAGGAAGGGAGGGAAGGAGGCAAGGAGGTGGAACCTTGAAGATGTGCTGCCATCATGGCAAGATCAAATAACAAATATAGAATAAAAATCTTTAGGATATTACCTTGTCCAGAGCTTATTAATGTCTGCTGAGTGAAAATACAATCTAAATCGTTCCATTAAAAACTGTAGAGCAGAGCTCATGCTTGCTATAGTGCAAAGGTGAAATATGCAACAAAAGGCAAAGAAGTGATCTCCTAGTGAAAGAGAGACAATGTATCTTTACCCTTCTGATATCATGGTTGAGGGATATTACTTATCTGGACATTGTACCTCTCCCAAAACTTCCCTGCTCATAAATGACTTAGATAATACAAAACTTAAATGGTATATCTTTTAGACAAACAAAGCAAACTGGCCCTCACAAATTTATCTAACCAAGAAACTAATAGTAGAGGTCTAAGATGTGCATGCTACTGATTCACTGAGGGAACTCCCAGAGACACCTATCAAGGAACCAGGGTAGCAAATTTTGGCAGAAGGCAAACTTGTGATTTGTTCATTGAAAATTTATACATCATGAAGTCAGATGATATGAGACCTCCAAATTCTCTTTTGACATTGTCTTTACCATTGTGTCATTTGCATTTTTATACATAGTTGAGGAATTATTATCAATTTCTAGGTAACAACATATACTACTGAGATTCAGACTGGAATGGAGTAAGCTTCTGGATGATGTTTGTAGATGGATTTATAGATGAATACAGAAATAACATATTATCATTCTACCTATTAACATAGTATATATGTCCATTTGTGTCTTCAATTTATCTCAGAAACACTTTCCACTTTTCAATAAAAATTATTGCATGTATTTTTTTTTTCAAGAGAGCGAGACAAAGAGAGAGAGAGAGAATTGGCATGCCAGGGCTTCAGCTACTGCAATCAAACTCCAGATGCTTGCACCACGTAGTGGGCATGTGCGACCTTGCACTTGCCTCACCTTTGTGCATCTGGATTACGTGGGATCTGGAAAGTCAAACATGGGCCCTTAGGCTTCTCAGGAAAGTGTCTTAACTGCTAAGCGATCTCTCCAACCCATTGTATGTCTTTTGTTAATTTTAATCCTAAAACTTTTGAGTTATCATTCTATGTCAGATGACATGCAGTTGTATTTTGTATAATATATGAAATTTTATTTATTTCTTGCACATTGGTATGTATTTTGGAACTGAGCTAAAAAAATTGTTCAAATTTCATTTCAAGTTAGTGTCACTGTAGAAATGCTGAACAGTAGTACTATACAAAACTTCAGGGTGATTACAATGTGTGCATTGTACTACGATGAATGTGGTGTCATATAATGCATGTATTGTCAAAGAATGAGACAAGGCAGTGACTTCCCAAAGCTATGTGTTAACAAAATAAACAGAGAAACATATTTACACATGATGACTGAAAATATAATGAAGTGAATCATATGAATATTAAGTGCAACAGCTGTGTTTCCAAGCTGTGGTAGTTGATGAGAGTTACTGAGAAACTAAATCATCTGTGTACTCAGCATGCATCAGTAAGTTCTCATGTGAAATCTAAATGAATAACAGAGGAGACTACACATATAAAATTCACATTCAGCATTGCTTTGTTTATATAAACTAGTTTTTATCAATTAAAGCCCAACTCTTTAAAGCAAAGTTGGTAGTTAATAAAAAAAAAAGCAGTTAATAAAATAAAAAAACAAACAATCTCAGCATGTTTTATATAGAGTTGACAAAAGACCTAAAATAAAAGAGAAAGGGGGACTTCTTCCGTCCAGGCTGAGCTGGTAGCAGAGACCGCTGAAGGTCGGCCATCGGCCAAGGAATTTGTGACTTGGACGAAGATTGAAATCATGGCAGGTGCAGAATCTGATGCCTAATTCCAGTTCACTGGTATTAAGAAATATTTCAACTCTTAAACTCTTACAGGTAGAATGAATTGTGTACTGGCCACATATGGAGGCATTGCTTTGATGGTCTTATACTTCAAGTTAAGGTCTAAAAAAAACTCCAGCTGTGAAAGCAACATAAATGTATTCATGTATGTCTGACTTCATCTGTTAAGTTCCCCTGCCTGGAGAAGCTAATGCCAATTCATCATGTAATAATCAATTTGTATAAAAAATTATAAACCTGGGAAAAAAGACAGGGGAAAAAGATAGAGGCAGAAGGATATAAAGAGATGCAGAAATTTCAGCATCGACTTACAGAGAGGTGCCAGTATATTCATTCTAAATGAAAACAGGTCTTAGACTGATGTACATATATTTCTAATTGACTCATCACATCAGTTCAACAGAGAATCATCTATAAGAAGGGATGAACAAATTTTCTTATCACCCTCTGTAAGAAGAAAACATTCAGCTCTCCCAATAGTCTTTAATTGTGGCTTCACAAGATGAAATATAGTAAAAATATATAGATAGAAATACATGCATGTGAAGATACATATCTACATGCAAAGAGGCATGTTGACCACTACTTTTGATGTTCAAAAACAATTAGAACATAAATGTTCATTAAATTTAGCTCTTGCATATCCCTATAACACTGCATAGATCTCAATGAGGAACTTTCTTTTAGTTTCTTCTTTCAGTCCTCTCATGTATGCCTACAATGAAAGCCACTAGACACTTTTCTTTTTTTTAACTTTCTCTTTTTATTTTATTTATTTATTTATTTGAGAGAGAGAATGGGTGCACTAGCCATTGCAAATGAACTCCAGACGCATGCATCACCTTGTGCATCTGGCTTACGTGAGTAGTGGGGAATGGAACCTGGGTCCTTAGGCTTCGCAGGCAAGCACCTTGACTGTTAAGCCATCTCTCCAGCCCGACGCTTGTTTCTAAATGACTAGCCCCACATTTAGGAAAACTAGCCCTGAAACCTAAAGTTCCTATTAGATGCAGGTCACCTCTGAACATCCACTGCGTCTTACACCTGTCACCTACATTCCAATTGTGATTTGTGATTTGAAGCTGTTTCTTCTGATTTCACTCTTCAGGAGACAGATTTGAAACAATCATGACTTCTTACAGTTTTAAGGAAACATTACCCTGTCCCCCCACCATATACACACATTTTTTTATTGAAGAAAACTCAACAGTCTGCATATATTTTTAGCTCAGGAAACCACTAGTATTTTGTTATTCTTTCATTTTCCATCTTTCAAGATTTAGCTCAACTATCTGCTTCTTATATTTTATTATTTCCTAACATGTAACAAATGTAAATGGACAGTTATAGTACTTATGCTTCTTTATATCACTACATATATACTCACGCAAAGGGATATAGTCAACATTTCTATACTCCGTTGAGGCACATATAGGTAGAGAAGGTATATAATTGTAATTATTTCAATAAATTGAGAGAAATAGAGCCAGGCCTGTTATCCAAACACTTCAGAGGCTGAGGCAAAGGGAAGCCAGCCTGAACTACATAGCAAGACTCTTTTTTTAAAATAAGAAAAAGAGTTGAAAGGGTTGTTTTCTTTGTATGTGTGTACATGTGTATAGACTTTGTGTTGTGTGTGTGTGTGTATGTGTGAGTGTGTGTGGTTTCAGAAAACAAACTACTTCTTCATAGGAAATTAAAGCTTTAATCCATTGTATAGATCACCAATCTCAATCTTTTCATTTCACAAATAAGGAAAGAGAAAATGAAATATTAAGTGACCTGATTAAGGACCCCAGTCCATGCCTGTATTAGCACTAAGCTGCTAACTTCTGTCAGTACACTCCATACCACTGGTTCCTCCTTTCTCAAACAACAAAAAAAAGCAAGCAAAAAAGTTTACATGTATGTGTTTATGTCCATACATACAGTTTTACGCCATATCCTTTGGTAATAAAAAAAACTTTATTTGGCAAGAATTTCTCTATTAACTACCTTCAAATAACCACTCTAACAGTGCTTTAGATTTATTTTAGTTATTTGAGTGTATGTAACCCTAGCTATTAAACTTGCTCCATTTAACATTATTGCATCTCTACTCTACACAAATTGATATTAGTATTCTTAATAAAAAGGGAGGAAATATCATATGCATTATTATCATTTCCTGAGTCAAATAAGGGAAAAATATACATATTAAAACAGTTGACCTAAAATATTAGGATGCTTAAGGAAATTATACAGATAATCTTTGATGTTGGGTTGTTATCAGTTTTTAGGTTGTACCATTTCCTTATTCTTTTCTTCAATGTATCTGTGCAAACGAAGAAAAAAGCCCATTCCTCTGTCCATTGTTAGCATGTGCACACACAAACATCAATAAGAAATAATGAGCAGGAACTTAATTATTCAGGCATTGTTGGATATTTGTTAATGATTGCTCTGTGCAGGCATCGCCAGAGTGGGACTCTCATCACTGTTACCTCAGCAAGTAAAATAAGATTTTACTTAAAAACTTCTCAAAACTATTATGTGAAGTTTGTTTATTTGTCCACATTTAGATGAAGGACCAATGTAGAATTCAGTCATACGACTAGAAACCACTAAACAAAACAGACAATCTCATCCTCACTAAACTAATAAAAGAAGAAATAAAGAAATAAAGAAAGAAAGAGGAAGGGAGGGAGGAAGAGTGAAGAAGGAAAGAGGGAGGGAAGGAGGAAAGAAGGGAGGGAGGAAAGAAGGGAGGGAGGAAAGAAGGGAGGGAGGAAAGAAGGGACAGAGTAAGAGAGGGAAGGAGGAAGGGAGGGAGGGGGGGTGGGAGAAAGAATTAAACAAACCATCACTGTGGAATGGAAAACTGTTATAAGAAATGTATACAGAGAACATGGGAGAGTAAACCTAGGGTAGCCAGCCAAAACTAGGTAGAGAGTTCTGCTAGATTTCCTTGAGAAATAATACTTAGACCAGTACTCAAAGGATAAGCAGGGGGAAATATAAAATATATAATATAAAGGGAAATATAAGAGAGAAAATGATTAATTCTTAACACTTCATTAGAACATTATAATAACAAGGACAAACATTACCCAAATATCCATCCACAAATGAAGAGAAGAACAAAAAGTTTAGAATTAATGATGATCTATTTTATTACTGGCAAATGCTAGAGTTGTTATTAAAGGATTTTTACCTCAGAAATCACTATGTGAGGCAAGGTCTTTGTTATTTATATATAATTAATCATTCCAAGATGAATATATGCTTCAGAACATTATTATGTGTATGATAAATTCAAATTTATGTCAGTTTTAAAGCCGATAAATAAAATTGGAAAAAAAAAAGTAAGTTCCTATAATCCCTGCTTTTCAGAGACTACCAATCAATCTCATGGACACTTTCAGCAGTCTCCTTGAGCATAATGAGCCCTTTCAGGATGATGTGGATAATTCAGAAGAAACCCATAAGATAAGGTCAAGATTAGTCAGTCTTCAAATGTAATACCATTATTTACTGAAAATATAATTTCAAAGGACTTACATTGAAAATATGCCTATTGGCTACTAACACATAGTTAAATATTTGCCAATGATGGGAAGAACATTGGTTTTTCATCCTTAAATTTCTTTTAAAAAAATCATTAATATAACTAAAAGTCACAAGAATGCACTTAAAACATAGAACCTTTGGTAGTAAATAATTTAATGAATTTATGCAGTCAGCAAGCATTTATGATCCTTGCTTTTGATTTTCTAATAATCTTCACAGTAGCTCAAGATTACGATATTCACAAGCAATTTTTCTTCAATTATACATAACTACTAAACTGGAGAGATAGTTCAGTGGTTAAGGCACTTGCCTGCAAGGTCTAAGGACCCAGGTTCTATTACCCATTACCCATGTAAAGCCAGATACATAAAGTGGCACATGCATCTGGAGTTCATTTGCAGCAGCTGGAGCACTTGGAACACCCGTTTTCATTTCATACTCCCTGTCTCTCTCTCTCTCCCTCCCTCTCTCTCTCTCTCTCTCCTTCCTTCCAAATAAATAAATAAAAAGTATTAAAAAAATCCCTAACTATCATCACTCAGTCTTTGATAGATGCACAACCATTTGTAACCTAACCAAACAACTGTGTAGGATTTCTTGCTGATATTACATATGTATATCACTATATATTGTATGTATATAATCATATGTATATTAAAAATATAACTTTAAAAGATTTTGAATCAGTGTGATTTAGGCAGTTGAAAGAGCTGCTTACTATATGTAAATAACCCCTTGGTCACAGTACATCTCTTATGTAAAAGACAAACCAGTTTATCCCAAAGGAAATTCCTAAATTCATTAGATTTAGGACATTCGTTATAAATACTTTCACTTAACACCACAAAAAGGACTTGTTCACAGACTGCTTTGCTCTCTTCTTTCCCTCCATATCATTAGCTGCATTCATTTGTAAATGGAAGATATACTCTAGATATGTCCATGTGGGAGTGTCCGCCTTTCACTACAGTTTCTCCACAGAAGCCCTGAAACCTGGCCCCTTTTGAAAGAACAAATCCTGCTTTCCCTATTCTTTCCCTTCATCCTGTCACCAGCATTGAGACTCTTCAGGCTTTTGTGGTCCAAAGGATAGCCTGTCTCACTGTAAGAATTCAAGTTTTGCAGTTTAGGAAGTAAATGGAAAAAGTTATTTTTATTGAGAACTTTCATATATTAACATAATGCAAATTGATCATATTCCCATCAGGGTATACTCTTCTGCTCCCCCTTCTTTGCATGCATTCCTCTGAGGGCCCTACTCAGTGGGTTGTTGATAATCCCATTCTATTCCTCTGTCTTGTCCTCAAGTCCTGAAAGTCTGTTCTCCATAAGATATATTCTGTTGGTGAGGCTTTCTTGGGAGTCTTTCGTTTTGAAATCAATTTTCATTTCTTGATTTGACTTTCTTATTGTTTTTTGGAATTCATTCCTGGATTTGGTCATGTCCTATTTGAGTATATTCTGCTAGCCATTGAGTTCATTTTTTAATTTTTTTTATTTTTATTAATTAGGAACTTTGCTGTATGAACATATCATGTGTTTATCCCATTACCTTCCACCTTGTCCTCATTCCACAGAGGGCCCTCCTCAGTAGAGTTACTGGTAGTCACCATGGGGTTATGGGTTATGAATTGTGAGAGCATCAGTCAGTCATTGTGGACTGAGGGCAATGCCTCTAGATATTCCCTCCCACTTTGTGGCTCTTACAATCTTTCCACCCCCTCTTCCACAATGTTATCTGAGACTTGACAGGAATGTTAGAAGTCTACTTTAGTGTGAAACTCTCAGCAGCTTTGGGGTTTCTGTGTTGATATGTTTTGAGTGTCCTCAGTGTCTTTCACCATCTCCCTAGTGCAGGTTATCAGGCTCACAATGAGAGCAGCACTCGTGATCAACTTGCCTAGAACCTGGCAGATATGCAAGAGGTGGTTCTTCTCATGATAGGGAGTCGGCTATCTTTACTTGTCATTTTGATGGATTTTGGTTCTCCCCAGTTTTTGTTGCCTTCTCTAAAAGGGAAAACAGATTCTCCAATGAAGAGTGAGAGCAGCATGGGTTGAAGAGGATAAGCATAATTAATTAAGAGAAATTTTGATGGGTGTAGCCTCTCTTTTGTGCAGTAACTAGTGGGAGCTCCAATAAGTTCTTTTTGTTGATGTCTTCTATTTCATTCATTCTCATTAGGGTTAGTAAATATGCATATAGCAATTGCATTTTGTTTTTCTTTGGAGTTTACTGTAAGTAGCTTTCACTGGAGGCTTCCACTATGGGACCAGGTATTCTTGGTAGTAATATCTTGCCTTGGTTTCTTGTGCTAATCATTGTACTTTGGGATTTGCCCTTCCTGGAGATAGTCCTTTTGTCTTGCTGAAAATGTAGCAACAGCTGTTCTAGTAGAGTTTGTGTTGAGTGGCCTTGTCAGCCTTGGTGCATGTGGGCTTGGGATACTGATTATCATAGGTCTGGGCTGGGCTCACTGGAAGCTGAACAGGCTTCCTTGTGTTTTTAGTCTCCACAATGGTCTTGCCTGGGGAGTATGATCAGTTCTTACATCCTTGCTAATTGCTGAGAGCTGGACCCTGAACAGCCTACTTAGTGCCGGGTTGGGGTGTGCAGCTATGAAATGCAACCAGCTTCAGTGTGGCTGCTCAAGGGGCCACAGGTTGGCAGGCCAGAAATAGTTCTTAACAACTAAAATAGAAAAGCTTTCTTATCTACTCTAAAATAGTTTCCAGGGTGGAACCTGAAAACATCAGAAAGACTTGGGTTGAATAGAAGTGATCCAGCTGACAGCCTTAATAGAATAACCAAGTTCTTGGTCATGATGGTGAACACAAAGCACATAGTTTTAGGAAGTTCAAATTAAATATCATTTAGGCATATTTTCCTTGACTTATTAATGTTAGACAATCTTAACATTTATCTGTAAGATAAGATGGACTTCCATACTATATCAACAACAAATCTAAAGAAAAAATTTCTGTGTTGAAAAATGGAGTTATTTAACTAATGTTAGTTGGTTATTGTATTACGTTTCTGATGAAGGAATAAACATTTTTGTGCATTTTCCCTTTAAGCCTGAATATTAATATTTAACATGGTTATTCTATAAATAAAGATAGTAGTATAATTAGTGGACAGCCTAAAGTCACATAAAGGAAGGTCAGAGAAGCCCAGATCACCCATGTACCAATTGCTATTGAGATAGAATTTGAATTTAAAGGCTCGAATTTTAATATCTAGTGATTATACATCCACACCTTCATGCAAAAGGGGGCAAAACCTACTCAGTCTTAATGTTAATGAGAATCACTTTAGAACAATGTTCTGTGGACAAGAGAAATACTCACATTTGTTTGGGAAGTTTAATTAGTGCTGTTTGGAAGTCCATTTCCTAACTTTCTCATATGTGTATGGGAGAGAAAGTAAAGACAAACAATGACAATCATCACTGTATATGTGTGTGTGTGTGTGTATGTTTGTACACATGTGCTATAGCCATTGCTGGCAAGAAACATCCAACCAAAAGCAGTATGGAAGGAAAGGGTTTATTTTGGCATATAGTCTCAAGAGGAAGCTCCATGATGGCAGGGGAAAACAATGGTATGAGCAGAGGGTGAACATCACCTCCTGGCCAACATCAGGTGTACAACAGCAACAAACAGAGTGTGCCAAACACTGGCAATGGGAAGTTGGCTGTAACTCCTATAAGCCCACCCCCAACAATGCACTGCCTCCATGAGGTTCCAATTCCCAAATTGCCACCAGCTGGGGACCTAACATTCTGAACATCTAAGTTTATGGGATAAAACCTGAATCAAACCACCACATTCCACCCCTGATCCCCACAAACTGATAACCATCCATGATGTAAAATGCAATGCATTTAGTCTGTAGTGACAGCCTCAAGTCAGTAAGATTAACTGCCAGGCCAGGCACAGTAATAAGAGGAAGGGATTTACTGAAGCAAGGAAAGTTCCATAATGGCAGAAGAAGGTGGCTTGCTTTCACAGGTCCAAAGAAAGCAAAAATGAGAGAAGCCAAACAACAACAACAACAAAAAAAAAAAAAAAAAAAAAAACTGACCTTAATCTTCTACAGCTCCTTTCTCTCTCTCTCTTTCTCTCTCTCTCTCCCTCTCTCTCCCCCCCCTCTCTCTCTCTCCCTCTCTCTCTTTCCCTCTAACTCTTTTATATTAGTTAGCTTTTTCTTCCTTTTCTTAGTGGGCACTGACCTGTAACTCCCAGTACCAGCATGTGGCTATCATCCACAATGAGCTTTTGATCAGAGAGACCTACAAGGTTTCCTAAAAGAAAGACAGATTTCTGTCAGACTACTTGATGACCCACCAAAGGTTAGTGGTAAGACCCTACTGCTGAAGACACCTTATGTGGTTGACACATAAAATGGAATGACATGGCTAGAAGAGAGTCAGTCCCCAGATAGTCAGTGTGTCTAGTGCCAGAAGGTGCTACATGGGCGACTTGGGGAAAATGACCAATATCTGTCCAAGCAACTCATGGTCTAACCTACTTGGCAGCAAATAACCTGTCATTATGCTCACACAAGTGCAATAGTGGTGCACAGCCATGGTGGGAAACCAGCTGCTCTTGATTTGGCTAACTGATCTCCTCAGTGGAATGGGACCCATAGCTGGAGCTGGGAAACAAGTCAGAACCATATCTAAACATGAGCCCACTCTCCATTATCATGCTACCACCAATCGTGGGCTACAAGAAGGCCTACACCTATTAAATTCTTTATAAAACAATAAGGGTTATCCCATTTGTCTGGTGCTAACTTTACTCTCCATTGGACAATCTGCTTCTCTTTTTCAGATAAATGCAGATTCTAAGGAGAGAACCACTCCATCATACCTCAAAAGGGCCCCAGCTGAAACTAAGAATAACTGGCGAAATAAGCAAGGATGATGTTTTCCCTGTGAAATGGGTACCAGCACAAGGGTGAAGGAGATCAACACAGAGAACAATCAACTCCTACCAAATCAGGTATCCAGAGACACAGAGGCCCCCAATACCTCATCACTGAAGCAGACAAAAAAATGAACCCAATATGGCTCAGGGAAATTTTGAGAAAGAGGGGGCAGAAAAAATGTCAGAGCCACACATTGGGTCAGGATATACAGAGACATTTCTCCTACCCATAACTGTGGGATAACTCCACAATGCATGACCCATATGCCTCAAGAAGGAGGGCCCAGGGGGAGGGGCTAGGACATGGATGAGCCTAACAGTGGTGCCAATTTGACTGTATTCACTGAGTACAAAACTAACTAATAAAAAATGAATAATTTTTTAAAAAGATGAGACACCATCACACCTCCCCCCCAAAAAAAAGCAAGCACACTTAGTAACTCCAGGCAAAGCTCAGGCACTTTGCATACCTTTAGACTGGAATTCCAAATCCACCCCCACACTTTAGGGCTGGACCCTAAGATCCACCCACAGTGATACCTCCTCCCAGTAGGTGGCTGCAGATCTAAGTTACAAACTGTAATAAAATCCTGAATATATTGGGGGTCATCCATTCAAGCTACCACATTCTGCCTCTGGGCACTAGTAGATTTATAACCATCTCACATGGTCCATCTTCCAATAGCTTTGCCAGCCTATTCATAAGGACCATCATGCCCTGCATATATGCCTCATCTCAGTAGCAGCTTCCTGAAACCATGTGCACTTCATCACCAACTCTGTGCATCTTTAATGCTTCCAAAACCAATACCAGGTGTGCAGAGCACAGCCATATTCTTAATTCGGGGATAAAATAAATTGTAACCTTGAAAAGCAGGTTCCTTCTCTAGTCAACTGTTCTCCATGAGCTTGCATTTCTGTCATAGTCTTTCCTCAGGCACTGTTTCAATGTAAAGTAGTTGGGCCAACTTCCTTCCAAATGTATGATACTAAAAATGTTGAATGCAGAGAATTTTTCAACATTTCAAGGATACAGAGATGGAGTGTGAAGAATTAGCAATTTTTAATATATATATATTTTTTATTGACAATTTCAATACTTACAGACAACAAACCATGGTATTTTTTTACCTTCCTCCCACTTTCTCCTTCATAACTCTGCTGTCCTGTCATATCCCCTCCCTCTCTCCATTAGTCTCACTTTTAATTTGATGTCATCATCTTTTTCTCCTATTATGAAGGTCTTGTATAGGTATTGCTAGGCACTATGAGGTCTTGGATATCAAGGCCAAATTAAATGAAGCACATAAAAACCCTCACTACCAACAATAAGTGCTGTTATCTCCTCCACATTTTTGTCAAGCATATGAATATCATATATGAACATATTCCATAAGTACTTATGCATTAAATATACATTTACATATTCTGATCTCAACATTTTGTATATTTATATTTTCTATTTCATTGTACATAGATAAGTAGAATCAATCTCTCTCTTGTTTCTTTATCTGTTTTATTTTTTTGTTGGTTTAGTTTTTGCTTTGTTTTTTTTTTGTTGTTGTTGTTGTTGTTTGGGTTTTTGTTTTGTTTTGTTTTGTTTTGTTTTCCGAGGTGCGCAGGGCTGACCTGGAATCTTTCTCTCTGTTTTTCTTTAACTCTTGTTTTGAACCTGGGTCTTGGTATAAAGCTTAAATTGGCCTTACAATTGCCATCTTCCTGCCTCAGCCTCCTGAGGTTGTCAGCCTGCACTCTTGTACCAAATGCAGTTCCTTTCTATGAATCCTTAATGTTGTCCAGTCTTGATGATAACAGGGATACTTGATATCCTTCTAAATTAGTAATTTGAAATGATTCTCTGTTTGTTGCATATTTTTCTCTACCTTGCCTCTATACCAGGTTGCTCATTCACCCATCTGTAAACTACTTCACTTTGTCTTTTAGAGTTTCTTATTTATAACCAATAATCAGGTCTTGCTAGCAAAGTGCAGAGATTCAACATAGTTTTGACAGAAAAACACCAGGACACATAGCTACCTCTCTAAGGTTCCATTATCTTAGGCGTAAGGTGAGATTAATTAAAACACTGAACTAAGAAGGCAACTGATAGAAACAGTTAGATAATGCATATTAGAAGCTATTACCATGTACCAATAATTATTCAATAACTGGAGACATAGAAATCATGATGGTGAAGATGATGACATCATTAAAAAGCTTCCTTAGCAAAGATAGGCAAATATGCCACAGGATTGTGCCTGTGTATTTGTGCTTTACATGCTCAAACTGTCTTTGCCTTCTCACCCTTTGCTCCCACATCTTATGTTTTTATGGACATCTAAAGACAGCATAGTCCTTCTCTCTGTGAAAGAACTTAAAATGGAATGCTCACATTCATATCATGAACAATCTTAGCAATGAAACTTAGAATGATCCATTGCAACATGTTTGTCAAAGAAATTGTCTTCCTCCCAGAACCCAAGGTAGTTTCAGGTATGTACCAAGTACTCAAAAGACTTTTAAAAAAATATTTTTATTTATTTATTTGAGAGAGAAAGAGAGAGGCAGATAGAGAGAGAATGTGTGCTGAGGCATGCACCATTGCAAGTGAACTCCAGATGCATGTGCCACCTTGTGCATCTGGCTAATATTGGTACTGGAGGATTGAACCTGGGTCCTTTGGTTTTGTAGGTAAGTGCCTCAACCACTAAGCCATCTCCCAGCTCCTGGACATCTTAAAACATATTTAGAACTTTTTTTTATTTATTTGCAAGCAGAAAGAGATAGGCGACAGAGACAATGAGCACGCCAGGCCTCTAGTGCCTGCAAACAAACAAATTCAGATGCATGTCCCACAGTACATCTGTCTTTATGTGAACTCTGGTCATTAGGCCTTACAGGCAAATGCCTTAGCAACTGAGTCATCTCTGCAGCCCTCAATAGACTTTTGAAGACAAGAAAAACCGAGTAAGAAATGGAAAGAGTGTTATAGTACCCACCAAATCATAGATGCTTAGTTAAGCACAAAAAGGCACATTTTTTTTTAAACTAAAGAAAATTAAATTAAGGTTCACACACTGATGTATGCACAATCTTGGAAATGGACTTTCTCAAAAGATAGAAATGTGTAATTAAATATATAATTTATAAAATTCTTTTAAATATTTTTATTAATTCATTTGCAAGGAGAGAGAGAGAGAAAGATGAGAGACAGAGAGAATGGGTACATCAGGGCCTCCAGCGGCTGCATACAGACACCAGACATATGAGCCACTTTGTGCATCCAGCTTTACATGGGTACTGGGGAATTAAAATCGGGTCATTAGGTTCTGCATGCAAGGGCCTTAACTGCTGCTGAGCCATCTCTCCAGCCCAAATTTATAAAATTCTATATGGATCATGGACAACTGATGACTAATCAATGGTATCTGCTTATTTATATTTATTTAATCTTAAGCTAATTTGTAAAAATTCCATTTATCTTTACCAGTTAAGTTGTAAATGCCAAACTTTTGTATGTTTTTTTAAATGAATTAGTTTTTTATGAAATATTTTATATACTTATTTGAGAAAGATATAGGAAGAAAAAGGGAGGGAGAGAGAAAGAGAATAGGCTTGGGCATGGGCATGCCAGGGCTCCAGACACTGCAAATGATCTCAAGACACATACACCACCTTGTGATTCTGGCTTTATGTGGGTACTAGGGAATCAAACCCGGGTCCTTAGGTTTTGCAGACAAGAGCCTTAACAGCTAAGCCATCTCTCCAGCCCCTACATTTTCTTATTTAAAATGAATATCACAGAGCTTAAGAGGCAGGTCAGTGGTAGGGTACTTGCTTACACATGAGAGCCTAGTTTTCCTTCCCACCACTGTACACACAATGGGATGGGAAAATAGAAGAGGAGAGGAGAGAGAGAGAGGAGAGGAGAGGAGAGGAGAGGAGAGGAGAGGAGAGGAGAGGAGAGGGCAAGACAGGACAGGACAGGATGGGCTAGACCAGGCTAAGCCAGGATAGGAGAGGATAGAATAGGAAAGGACAGAAAAAAGAATTGAAAGATAAGATAAAGTTGTCTTTCATGTCAACTTCCAAGCAGAGCTAAACTATATTCCTTAACATAACCTCACATATGGAACTTAATGATGAACTACATAATTCCAGTAACACTAATCGATTTTTGTTGATTGCAATGTTTCTTTAACATTATTTACCACTGACCACCACATTTGTACTTTCAGGTTTTACTGCTTTAAGAGACATAAAGGAAAAAAAAAATTCATTTTGACAGTTCCAGAATAAACCACAAGGGGTAGATCATGCACCAAGCGCACAATGGAGGGAAACATCAATTAGAGAAAATAATAGAAGTTAAGTCAGTTAAAAACATTATGCCCATATTAGTAAGAAAATAATGCCAGTATGTCTTCTTTAAGATAAGGTATTTATTTTTTACATTTTATCTCTATTTTTTTAGTGGCAGAGGAAATACATATAGAAGTTGGCCTTGACTGAAAATAGCCAAGTAAATGTCTGATTAGATGAATGAGCTGCTTGAAAGCAATGCTTGCACCCTGATGCTTATTTCTGTTGTGATGACTTAAAAATATCAAAGTTGTTTTTAACTACATATTTATATTTCAGCACACATCTACAATTATAATGAGCATGCCAGGGTAAGTGGTATATCCATCATATAATCCATTCCTGAAAGACTGTATAAAAACACATTCGTTGCCTAACAGGATGTATTGGCATTAAGGGTCAAGAAATCCTGGGAATTCTGCTGAAAGGACGATGGAGAATTCTCATATAACAGAGGACTGTGGGAATTCTTGTTGTTTGATCTTAACATAACCTCTAGGCACCAGGACTCTGATCATGTGAAGAAATAGAAAGTCAAATCCTAGAATGAGACAAGTGGTCCCAAACTAAGTCCTCAATTCCCTGCTTACTCAGATGACAGCCCACAGCACAAGTTAAAGTGTTTCTGTCATACTCACGCTGAACTCTTAGCTTCCAACCTTAGCTGTAGTCAAATGCTAAACTCCATGGAAGAGAAACAAATCTACGCCAGTCTCAGTACCTGTGAAAAGCAGCTAACAGAGGGCTGAGGAAAGCCCAGTAGGCCTGGCAGTTGTCTACTCTAAAGTCATATTCATCAACTATTAAGTCAACTCTGTGCTTAGTGAAGAACTGAATGCTAATTAACTTGTTCTCTTTAGGTCTTAGACAAACATTTCAAAACTTCTCTCTTCTCACATCTCCCAACACATCTTTCTCTCTCCAAAGTGTCTGCTATTTCTTATTCCATTAAGAATACAGTTGTAACCAGCACAGAATTTCCAAGCTGACCACACATCAAGTGCATTGATCTATGTGAGTTGACGATGCCACATTCTTTGGGGCTGTTCCTTCTTTGGTGAAAGAAATGTGTGTCCATTACTGTACAGTGAACCACAGGACCCCTTCCTCCCTTTCTGCCTGCTAAGCACTTCTTTCCTCTTAACATCTCCTCCCTGCCTCTCAGGTGTTTGTGCTCCATTGGCTGTTTCCCTGAGCATGTGAAACATCCACCTTAGTGAACACTTCTTTCCTAGTTGTATATTCATTTTGTCTTGTTTTATTTATTTATTTTTCTTTTGTTCAAGCCAGGGTCTCACTCCAGCCCAAGTTGACTTAGAACTCATTCTGTAGGCCCCAGGCTGGCTTTGAACTCATAGCAATCCCCCTACATCAGTCTGCGAAGTGCTGGCATTAGAGGTGTGCACCACTAATCCTGGCTCATATTCCATCTTAATTTTGACTCCATTGCCTGCTTCTTTTCTATACCAAGAGCTCTCTTTAGCATTTCCTTTCCTCCCAGTGATTTTGTTTTACCCTCTCCATTGCAGACACTACTCTGATCAGGGATGTCAGTTATCTCTACCTTGCCCAATCTAGTATCATTATTCATTTTCCTCTCTTCAATGCACTTTGCTAGGCAGGGGACCCTTTTCTTCTATTTTTCACTCAGCTTCTGGGACAACTCTGCCCATTCCTACCACTACTTCTTGTTTTTGTTTGGTCCTCTCATGGGGCTGTCCCTTTACGCCTACTTCTACGTGATTTCAGCAGCATTAATACTTTAACTACCATGTTGATGTGCAAACTTTACCTTGGCATTCCTTTCCTGAAGTTCATCCTAGTACCCCTGGCTATCTGCTTCTTGTCTCCAGTAAGTTCTGTGCCATCAGGATCACCAGTTTAATGAGGTCAAAACTAAACACATTAACTCTCCTAAACTCACTGTGAGAGGCCTTTAATAATTTTTCTCTCATGTGTGTTTCTAACCTTGTCTGTTAACAGTTTCCCCCTTTGTTCATTTACCTGCAAGCACACCAACCCTTCAGTTCCTGGAAATCACAGCGTATGCCCACATACTTGTATGAACCTATATAGCACATGAGCCTAAACTCTCCTACTTCCTTCAAATCTTTCCACATGTCCCCTGACTATCTTCCCTAATTGCCTCCATGTCTACACACTTACTGGACTTCTCTATGCCCTTACCCCTGCCCCCCAAATTTATGTTTTTAAATTTTTCTAATTTATTTAAGAAGAAGTGTGAGAGAGAAAGTGAATATGAACAGGCACTCCAGGGTCTCCTGCTTCTGTAAATGAACTCCAGAGACATACACCATTTTGTGCATCTGGCTTTACATGGGTATTGGGGAATTGAATCCAAGCTGTCAATCTTTGCAAGCATGCACCTTTAACCACATAGCTATGCCTTCCACCTCTGAAATTTATCTTTAATCAAACTTAAATTTACTTTTCAATCATATAATTAAATTTAATAAGGAAGAAGGAATTCCTCTTTTAATTGTGAAGAAGTGAAAAGTGATAGAAATAAATCTTTATTCAGGCATATTAAAGTTCTAGTTTTTGTGATGGATAAGTTTCTATAGTTTACTTTTCCTGAGGTAGGGGGCAGAGTTTATTTGCTTTATTATATTGCTTTATTATAATCTTAAAGTGAATAGTTAAACAAATAGTTTAGTATTATTTTAACTCATGACTTTATAATGTTTAAATCAAGGCTTCATGGAGAATTATTTATACCACTGAAAGCATCTGATGTCATCTCTAAGCATTTGAATTAAGCAAACACACATTTACAATTAAATAAAAAGTTCCAATTATACTCTTAGAGTTGTGTGGCTGTATTAGTCAGGGTTCTCTAGAGGAACAGAACAGATAGAATGAATTGTATTAAAAGGGGTTTATTGGATTAGTTTAGGACAGCCCAACAATAGCAGATTACAGGCCTGAAAGTCAAGGAATCTGGTAGCTGCTCAATCGTGAGACTGGATGCCTCAACAGTCCCAATCGGGCACTGAGGGCCTGGAGGTGTCCTGGAGAGACACTGGTCTTCAGTCCACACTGAAAAGCAGCAAGCTGCACCGGCAGCCAGGTGGGAGGTGAGCAGAATACTTTGCTTCCCAGAGCATCTTTTGATAAAGCATCCCTCTGAGAGGAGCCACCCACTCTGAGGGAAGGGCTCACCCTGGGGGGACGGATTCCTCCTTTAGTTAATGCCTTCCTGGAAGCAACCTCAGAGACCCAAACTTAACCCTCATAAGTCCACCCCTTGTCCATTTGATACCAAACCATATCTCCTTACATCATACTTAATTTCCAAGTGAAGACAGTAGCAAGGTCATAACTCCGCCTAACATGATATAACTATCCCTCCTACAACCAAAATGCACAATCTCCCCACGCCCACCCAGTTACCACTGAAAGCATCTGATGTCATCTCTAAGCATTTGAATTAAGCAAATATACATTTACAATTAAACAAAGAGTTCCAATTACACTCTTAGAATTGTCTTGTATAGGTCTGATATCACATGTCCATTTTTTGCCAGAAAAAAAAAATAGAAAGTGAATTCTTAGCAATGACTACAGAAACCATTTTATTTTAATATTTTATTTTTATTTTTTTATTTGAGAAAGAGAAAGAAGAGGCAGATAGAGACAGAGAGAGATAGAGAGAATGGCTGCACCAGGAACCTTCAACTGCTACAAAAGAACTCCAGACACATGTGACCACCTTGTGCATCTAGCTTACATAGTTACTGGGAATCAAACCTGGGTCCTTTTGGCTTTGCAGGCAAGCACTTTAAACACTAATCCATCTCTCCAGCCCCTATAAACAGTTTTGATCTCTATTGTGATTTCCTTTTTTATGAACTATTCCTGTTCTGTCTGCTGATAACCCTTCAGTACCAATATGAATCCTCATGTAAGTAATGGTTTTCCATACCTTGTATCAGTACTATTTTGTTAATATAGAAAATTCTTGATTTATTTTATATTATTAAATATTGCTATAACTTTTATAAATGCATGCTAAAATATCTTAGTTTGGATTATAATACTGTGTTTTGACTGTTTCTGTCATTCTCCTTGCTATCTCTACATTACCTTGTATACATTTTACATAATGTTCTTTTTTAATTCATTAAAAGACCAGATATTTTACCATGAATCATAAGACTTCTTTAGAGGAGCTTAATTAGCCCAACCTAGTAGCCACCCCCAACAATGCATTTTATTATAGAAACCTCTCTCTTCCCCTTTCTGTAAATCAAAATTAAGTATAACACCACCAATTTTCTCTCACCAAGTGCTCAACTGTTTTCCAGGAGATTAAAATTCCCAGCTTTAGGCAGACCCCTATAGAGTAATGAGGGCAGGAGACCAGGCTGCCAATCTGGTGACAGATGCTAGAGCCAAGTCTCTCTGACAACTCCTCTCAATTATAAATCTGAGAAGCTAATCTCTACTAAATTGTTAATGGCTACTAATGAAATACTTAGTTACCCTTTCTGATAGCACATTTGCATATAAATGAATTCCTCTGGAAGGACTCCCTTAGCCCAAGGAGGGGTTCTAAACCCTGACAGCGCCCTGGCTCTGGTTTCACATTGTCCCTTGCTGAGACTCATGATATCAATAGATCATTTGATCTCTAATTTGAGAACATCAGAGAGGGAGCAAAGACTCTTGACCTCAAAACCAACAACTACAAATTGGTTAAAATAATGGAATCAATAATAATAATAATAAACGCCCTAGAGTAAAAACACACCAGAAAAACCTGGCATGTGGGTGAGTGTCAAGTTTCAAGAACACAGCTTCTAACCCTTCAGTTGAAACAAAACATTCCCTATTTGTGTTTCCTGTTCTTTTCAGTTTCTCTGCGCCTCTTAATATGGTATACTGCCTGAGGCAATTAAATTGTGCCATTTTTTTTTTTTTTGACTATTGACAAGACTTTTTATTCTTATTGAGAATTTTTTTTCTCAATTTTTATTAACATTTTCCATGATTATAAAAAATATCCCATGGTAATAC
The DNA here is from genome assembly GCA_036346955.1 of Dipus sagitta. Taxonomy (NCBI): domain Eukaryota; kingdom Metazoa; phylum Chordata; class Mammalia; order Rodentia; family Dipodidae; genus Dipus; species Dipus sagitta. Next base: position 145,644,610 of record CM070771.1, read on the forward strand.
CCTCCCTCCTCCCCCACTTTCCCCTTTGAAATTCCATTCTCCATCATATCCCCTCACCATCTCAATCATTCTACTTACATATATACAATACCAACCTAATAAGTAGCCTCCTCCCTTCCTTTCTCTTCCCTTTATATCTCCTTTTTAACTTACTGGCCTCTGCTACTGAGTTTTTTCCTTCTTTTTTTTTTTTTTTTTTTTTTTTTTATTAGTCAGTTCTGTATTCAGCAAATACAGTCAGTTTGGTACCATTATTAGGCTCATCCGTGACCTACCCCCTCCCCTTGGCCCCTCCTTGTTGAGGTATACGGGTCATGCATTGTGGAGTTAGCCCACAGTTATGGGTAAGCTAAATGTCTCTGCATATCATGACCCAACATGTGACTCTGACATTCTTTCCGCCCCCTCTTCCGCAAAATTTCCCTGAGCCATGTTGGGTTCATTTTTGGTCTGCTTCAGTGATGAGGTGTTGAGGGCCTCTGAGGCTGTGGCTCTCTGATTTGATAGGAGTTGATTTTTCTCTATGCTGATCTCCTTCCCCCTTGTGCTGATGTCCGGTTCATCAGGAAAACAGCCCCCTTGCTTGTTTCTCGAAGTTGTCTTAGTTTCAGCCGGGGCCCGTTTGAGGGGTGGCTCTCTCCTTAGGGTCTACATCTATCTGAAAAAGAGAAGCAGATTTTCCAACGGAGAGTAAGTTAGCACCAGGACAAATGAGATAACCCTTACTTTTTATTTTTTTTATAGAGAATTTAATAGGTGTAGGCCCTCTTGTAGCCTACAATTGATAGTAGCTTGATACTGGAGAGTGGGCTTATGTTTGGATATGGTTCTGACTTGTTTCCCATCTCCAGCTATGGGTCCCATACCACTGAGGGGATCAGTTAGCCAAATTGAGAGCAGTTGGTTCCCCACCATGGCTGTGTGCCACCACTGCACTTGTGTGGGCATCACAATAGGTTATTTGCTGCTAAGTAGGTTAGACCATGCGTTGCTTCGATAGATATTGGTCAATTTCCCCCAGTCGCCCATGTAGCACCTTCTGGCACTAGACGCGCTGACTGTCTGGGGACTGACTCTCATCCAACTTCCAGCCATGGCATTCTAATTTGCATGTCAATCACATAAGGTATCTTCAGCAGTAGGGTCTTACCACTAACCTTTGGTGGGTCATCAAGTACTCTGACAGAAATCTGTCTGTCTTTTAGGAAACCTTGTAGGTCTCTCTGATCAAAAGCTCATTGTGGATGATAGCCCCATGCTGATTCTGGGAGTTACAGGTCAGTGCCCACTAAGAAAATGAGGGAAAAGATAACTAATATACAAGAGTTAGAGATAAGAGAGAGAGAGAGACAGGGAGAGGGGAAGTGAGGGAGGGAAGATGTAGGAGATTAAGGTTAGTCTTAGTCTTACCCTCTCCAGTGTCTTGTGGTTCAGGTGTTCCCTGTAAGGGCCTGGTGAAGGATCAGCCATTTGGTCTATCTTTTAGTAAGTAGAAGATTATGGTACCATTGCCGTTTGGGTCTAGATTTGTGTTTCCCACCCCTTTGATGCCCTCCCCTCCCTCCCCTTCCATCCTAGTGTCTAATCTAGGAGATGCTAGCTGGGTATGTAAGGTATCTTCGGTAGATTCAGGTTAGGTGCTGTAGATGAGTGAGACTATGTGGCGATTTTTTTTCTGTGATTGGGTAAGTTCACTGAGAATGATCTGTTCCAGGTTCAACCATTTTTCCTCAAATTTCATTGTGTCATTTTTTCTTACTGCTGTATAGAATTCCATTGTGTAGATATACCACATCTTAGTTATCCATTCTTCTAGTGATGGACATCTGGGTTGATTCCAGCTCTTAGCTATTACAAATTGAGCCGCTATAAACATGGTTGAGCAAATCTCTTTAGTCTGTGGTTTGAAGGTTTTAGGGTAGATGCCCAGTAAGGGAATAACTGGGTCTGTTGGTATCTCTATACTCAGCTTTTTCAGAAGTCTCCATATTGCTTTCCAAAGTGGTTGTACCATCCTACATTCCCCCCAACAGTGGATGAGTGTTCCTACTTCTCCACATCCTCGCCAGCATTTATTTTTATTTGATTTTTTGATGCTTGCTATCCTTATTGGGGAAAGGTGGAATCTCATAGTTGTTTTAATTTGCATTTCTCTGATGATTAGGGATGATGAACATTTTCTTAAGTGTATGTTTGCCATTTCTATTTCTTCCTCTGTGAACTGCCTGTTCAGCTCTTTGCCCCATCTTGTGAGTGGGGTGTTTGACTTCTTACTGTTTAGATTTTTGAGTTCTTTGTAGATTCTAGAGATTAGTCCTCTATCAGTTGGATAACCCACAAATATTTTCTCCCATTCTGTGGGTAATCTATTGGCTTTGCTAATTGTATGCTTGTCTGTAAAGAAACTCCTCAGCTTCATGTGGTCCCATTGGTTGAGTGATGGTTTAAGTTCATGAGCTACTGGGGTTTTGTTCAGGAAGTCTTTTTCCATTCCTATATCATGGAATGTACTTCCTAAATTTTCTTCCAGTAGTATTCGAGTTTCTGGTCTTATATTGAGATCTTTGATCCATTTGGACTTGAGTGTAGTGCATGGTGAAATGTGTGGGTCAAGTTTTAGTTTCCTGCATATGGTTATCCAGTTTGTCCAGCACCATTTGTTGAAGATGCTGTCTTTTTTCCAGCGTATATTGTTTGGGCCTTTATCTAATATCAAGTAGCTATAGTTGCTTGACCCAAAGTCCGGGTCCTCAAGTCTATTCCATTGATCTATAGTCCTGTTTTTATGCCAGTACCATGCTGTTTTTATTACTATGGCTTTGTAATATAGCTTTAGATCAGGTATGGTGATGCCTCCAGAGGTATTTCTTTTGCTGAGGATATGTTTGGAAATGCGAGGCCTTCTGCCTTTCCATATGAAATTTGAGATCATTTTTTCTATCTCTGTGAAGAACACTGTGGGGATTTTAATTGGTATTGCATTAAATCTGTAGATTGCCTTTGGTAGGATTGTCATCTTCACAATGTTAATTCTGCCTATCCAGGAACATGGGAGGTCTTTCCATTTTCTCAAGTCCGCCTCAATTTCTTTTTTGAGTGTTTTTATGTTTTCATTGTATAGATCTTTCACTTCCTTGGTTAACGTTATTCCAAGGTATTTTATTTTTTTTGTCGCAATTGAAAATGGGACTATGTCCCTTATTTCTTTTTCTGTATCTTTGTCCTTTGCATAAAGGAAGGCTACTGATTTTTGTGCATTGATTTTGTATCCTGCTACTTTGCTATAGGAGTTAATCACCTTCAGGAGTTTTGGGATGGAGTCTCTCGGGTCTCTTACATATATAATCATGTCATCAGCGAATAAAGCTAACTTAACTTCCTCCTTTCCAAATTGTATCCCTTTTATTTCCTTCTCCTGTCTTATTGCTTGAGCTAGGACTTCCAGAACTATATTGAAAAGCAGAGGTGAGAGTGGACAACCCTGTCTTGTTCCTGATCTTAATGGGAATTCCTCCAGTCTCTCTCCATTAAGTATTATTTGGGCCTTCGGAGCTTCGTATATTGCCTTTATTAGGTTAAGATATGAACCAACCATGCCAACTCTCTCCAATGTTTTGAACATGAAGTGGTGTTGAATCTTGTCAAAGGCCTTTTCTGCATCTATCGAAATGATCATGTGGTTTTTATGTTTAACCTTGTTTATGTGGTGTATTACATTGACAGATTTCCGTATGTTGAACCACCCCTGTGTTCCTGGAATGAATCCCACTTGGTCAAGGTGGATAATGCTTTTGATGTGTTGTTGGATTCGGTTTGCAAGGATTTTGTTTAGGATCTTTGCGTCTAAATTCATCAGGGAAATAGGCCGGTAGTTTTCTTTTCTTGTGGCATCTCTGCCTGGTTTTGGAATTAGGGTGATGCTAGCTTCATAAAAGGAGTTGGGTAGCTTTCCCTGTTCATCAATTGTGTGGCACAGTTTGAGGAAGATTGGTTTGAGTTCTTCCATGAAGGTTTGATAGAATTCAGCTGAGAAGCCATCTGGTCCTGGGCTCTTCTTTTTGGGGAGGCTTTTTATTACTTTTTCAATCTCCGTGAGTGTGATGGGTTGATTGAGATGATTAATCTGCTCTGTGTTTAGCTTTGGTAGATGGTATGCGTCCAAGAATTTATCCATCTCCTCCACATTATCCAGTTTTGTGGAGTAGAGGTTTTTGAAATAAGTCCTGATGATTCTCCCAATTTCACTTATGTCTGTTGTGATCTCTCCTTTTTCATTTTGGATTTTGTTAATTTGAAGCTTCACCTTTTTTTGCTTGATCAGATTGGCCAGGGGTTTGTCAATCTTGTTTATTTTTTCAAAGAACCAGCTCTTTGTTTTGTCAATTGTCTTAATTGTTTCCTTGGTTTCCAATTCATTGATTTCTGCTCTGATTTTAATTATTTCTTTCCTTCTGGAGCTCTTTGGGTTGGATTTTTCTTGTTTTTCCAGTGCCTTTAGGTGGATGGTTAGGTTATTGATTTGGGACCTTTCTGTCTTTTTTACGAAGGCATTGAGTGCTATGAATTTTCCCCTGAGGACCGCCTTCATTGTGTCCCATAAGTTTTGATACGATGTGTTCTCATTGTCGTTCAATTCCAGAAATTTTGCAATTTCATTTTTTATTTCATCCACTATCCATTTATTGTTTAAAAGTGTGCTATTCAGTTTCCAGGTGCCTTTGGGATTCTTGGTGGGTCTTTTATTGTTGATTTCTAGCAATATAGCATTGTGATCTGATATCATGCAGGGAATTATGTCAATCTTCCTAAATATGTGGAGGCAGTCTTTGTGACCCAATATATGGTCTATTTTAGAGAATGTTCCATGGACTGCTGAGAAGAATGTGTAATCTGTGGATTTGGGATGGAATGTTCTGTAGATGTCCGTTAGGTCTAAGTGATCTATGGTTTTGTTGAGCTCTCTTACTTCCCTGTTGAGTTTCTGTTTGGATGATCTGTCTATTACTGATAATGGTGTATTGAAGTCCCCAGCTATGATGGTGTTTGTGGTTATTTCTGTTTTATTGTCAAGTAGGTTTTGTTTTATGAACTGTGGTGCCCCTGTGTTTGGTGCATACAGATTTATGATTGTAATATCCTCTTGATGGATCGTTCCTTTGATAAGTAGGAAGTGGCCTTCTTTGTCTTTTTTGATTATATTTGGTTTGAAGTCTATTTTATCCGATATTAATATAGCTACACCTGCTTGTTTCTTATTCCCGTTTGCTTGGAATACTGTTTTCCCACCCTTTCACCCTAAGGAGATGTCTGTCTTTAATGGTGAGGTGGGTTTCTTGAAGGCAACAGATTGAGGGGTCTAATTTTTTGATCCATCCTGTTAGCTTGTGTCTCTTGATGGGTGAATTAAGGCCATTAATATTTAGGGTAATGACTGTGAGATTTGATTTGATCCCTGCCATATTGTGATGGTAAATGTGGGTTGGAGTTTTCATGGACATTGAAGTTTTTTGTGCCTACTCTGAGTTTGGTTGTTGTGATCTGCTTCTTGTAGGCAATTGTGTTTGATTATTTTTTTCTTCTCTGTGTAGAATTTCCTGAAATACTCTCTGTAGGTTTGGTTTTGTGTTCATATAATTGTAAAGCTGAGTTTTGTCATGGAAAGTTTTTCGTTCACCATCTATTATGAGGGATACTTTTGCTGGGTAGAGTAGTTTGGGTTGGAAGCCATAGGTTCTTAGACTTTGCAGTGTTTCATTCCAGGCTCTTCTAGCTTTCAGGGTTTCCATTGAGAAGTCTGAAGTAATTCTGATGGGGTTACCTCTGAAGGTGGTGTGCTGTTTTTCCCTAGCTGCTTTTAGGATTTTCTCTTTGGTGTCAATGTTTAGAGTCTTAATAATAATATGTCTTGGAGAGTTTCTCCTTTGGTCCAGTCTGTTTGGAGTTCTATTGGCTTCTTGTATCTTGATGGGCCTTTCTTTTAAGAGATTGGGGAAGTTTTCTTCAATTATTTTGTTAAATAAGTTCTCCATGCCTTTGGTCTGGATTTCTTCTCCTTCTGGTATTCCAATGATCCTGATATTGGGACGTTTAACTGTATCCCACAATTCCCTCATGTTCTGTTCACAGGAGCTTTTAAACTTACTGAAATTTTTGAACTCTCTAACTGTTTCTTCCATCTTGTCCTCCAGATCAGAGTTTCTATCCTCCACTTGGCTGACTCTATTCTTGAGAGCTTCTAGTGAGTTTTGGGCTTGTTCAATTAAGTTTGCATTTTCTATTATTTTTCTATGTATAATTTCCATCCCTCTGTCAAGCTCCCTTTTCACATCATTTTCTGATTTTCTTGATGATTCTTGGAGTTCATCCTTGCATTTCTTTATGCCTTCATTTAGCATGGCCAGCTGATTTTTAAGGTCTTCTTTTTTTTCACTCTCCCTCAAATCTCTTAACTCTCTTTGAAATCCTTCCATTTTCTTATCTAATCCTTCCAATTTCTTATCTATTAGTTCTAGTTTAGTGATGGCAGCATCCACACGATTGTCGGCCCTTTGTTGCTTTCCTGCAAGTTCTACCAATAGGTTGGTTAGAGTTGCATTGCTCATGGCTTCAATGTGGTGTTCTGGTCCTATTTGTTCTTCTATGTTTTGGTTAGAAGTATTCATTGTGGGAGTGGGTGATCTAATTGGATTTTCTTGCATTTGATTATTCATGGTATTTCTTTTGCGCTGTGTTCTGCCCATGACAGTGTATGGGCAGATAAGTGGGCGTATCAGCCTAGGCTCAAGAACAATGGGAATCTTATGCAGCCTGGGGGTGTTGCCAAGAAGCCTGGGCTTTGGCTGTCACTTGCCAAAGCCGCCTATCTACTGCCTGGCAGGGGCACCGAAGTTGCCTGAGTTCTCAAGCAGTAATGTGCCAAGGCTGCCTGTGTTCGAGCTAGGAGTGGCACTGAGGCACCAAGCACTGAAGCCGCCCAGACTTTGGCTGGGAACGCTGGGACCGGAAGCAATCTGCGCTCCCCCGCCACAAGACAATTGTGGACGGCCGGCACGGCAGACAGAGGGCGAGTGGAGGAGAGTGCGGAGCAGTCTAAGCTTCTGCACGCAGGGAATAATCTCACTTGCCAAAGCCGCCTATCTACTACCTGGCAGGGGCGCCAAGGTTGGTTGAGTTCTCAAGTGGTATTGTGCCACAGCTGCCTGTGTTCGAGCTAGGAGTGGCACTGAGGCACCAAGCACTGAAGCCGCCCAGACTTTGGCTGGGAACGCTGGGACCGGAAGCAGTCTGCGCTCCCCCGCCACAGGGCAATTGTGGATGGCCGGCAGGGCAGACAGAGGGTGAGTGGAGGAGAGTGCGGAGCAGTCTAAGCTTCCGCACGCAGGGAATAATCTCACTTGCCAAAGCCGCCTATCTACTACCTGGCAGGGGCGCCAAAATTGTTTGAGTTCTCAAGCGGTAATGTGCCACATTTGCCTGCGTTCGAGCTAGGAGTGGCACTGAGGCACCAAGCACTGAAGCCGCCCAGACTTTGGCTGGGAACGCTGGGAACCGGAAGCAGTCTGTGCTCCCCCGCCACGGGACAATGGCGGCCCGCCGGCGCAGCAGGCAGGTAGGGGGTGGCACCTGAGCTGACGCAAGCGAGAGATACAGTCTGAGCTTGTGGGACTGGGCACACTCAGTAGGTGGGCGAGTGGACAAGGGTGCGGAGCAGTCTAAGCTTCCGAGCGGAGGGAACGATTGGCGCGCAGTGGCCGCCGTGCGGGCTCCGGAGCAGCAGCAGCGGCAGGGGTGGAGCTTTGAACACGGCGGTTATTTGGGGCGAGGGGTGCCTACCCGCCCGCAAGGGGACCAGCAATTCCCTGTTCCCCCACCTCTGTGCCCTCCCAGATTTCTCTCCCCTAAAAGCCACTATATACCCTTAATATCTTGCCTTTCTTTCCCCGGGATTTGCAGCGCAGCTACGCGGTCGCCATCTTGGCCGGAAGTCTAAATTGTGCCATTTAATGTCTACTTTTGTCTTTTTCTTAGCAGCATTAGCACACTGATTAAAAAAAAAAAAAAAAAAGCTCCTAACCAGAGTACTTTGATGGATGGAAGTGTCTATGTTATCATGAGCACCTTTCAGGCATCCAGTAAGTCAGCTTCACACAACAGAAATTATACCAAGGACAATAGGAAAATACCTTCCAGGGCTGTTCCAAGTCACCACCTTTCATAGAGCAATGCATATGCCTCAGATGAAATAAAGGAAAAGACTAAGTGTCTTTCTGTCTTAGGGCCAGCCCAAACAATGGTGATTGCTCTCCTTCCTTCTTTGAGAACCAAGCACAGGACCTCTGGCTTTTGGTCATTTCCAATTCTCTGGTTCCCTTCATCCTGTCATCCTTCTCCCACTGACTTTAGATGAACCTTTTTACCTAGCAAACTCTTCCCCTCAATTTTAAATTACTGAAGCTGAAACAGTTTCTCTCTTACAATGTATAGAACTTTAGAGATGGAAGCCTATAGAAATAGGAGAGAAGATGGACAGAATAATATTTATTGTGTATGAGTTCCTCTTAAAAGATGTAGCAGGCAAATTACATCACTCTATCCTTACAACAATATCATGATGATATTCTAGACTTGTTTGTTTGACTTTTGTTTGGTTCTCTTCCTTGTCATAGATCCTTTGACAATCTAGAGTAACTTTTGTACTTCCTCTCAAAATAATGCAGGTAATACTTGTATAATATGGCAGATACAATTCTAGAAAGTGTTACTGAATGACAAGCTCTCACTAGTCTTTGCCTAAAAGAGGGGTTACATGCAGTAAATTCTCCCTAAAATAATAATCGTTACCCCACTTAAACTATGCTGACTTCACTCTCCATTGGAGAAGCTGTTTTTTTCTTTTTCAGAAGGTAGTGAAACATGAGGAGATAAACTACCCCTCTCACTTCACCCCAGCCACAGCTGAAACCACAGAGGAATTAGGGAGATAAACATGAGTGCTGCTTCCATGATGAACCCAATAATCAGCACCAGGATGATAGAGACAGACCCTGAGGACACTAAACACTTACCAAAGCAGAGATCCAGAGGCTCCTAAGAGCTCATCACTGAAGTAGACTTAACACTCATGCACCATGGTTCAGGAAATTTTGCAGAAGAGGGGTGGCAAGACTGTAAGAGCCACAGCTTGAGACATTATGCTCAGAGGCAATCCCTCCCTCCAAAATTACTGATTACTGCTCCCACAACACATAACCCACAACCCCATAGGGAATACCTGCAACCCCACTGAGAAGGGTCCCTAGCAGAATGGGGGCAGGAATGAGGAAAAAGAGAGAGTACCACCATATGATGTATCCATACAAAATATATTAATAATAATAATAATAATGAAAGAAAAAGAAATAAAAAGAAGTGTTACTGAATTTTAATTGCAGTATATAAGCAACAAATGCATGATATAGAAATGAATGGGGGCTGGAGAGATGGCTTACTGATTAAGGCATTTGCCTGAAAAGCCAAAGGACCTCCTTTTGATTCCCCAGGACCCACTTAAGCCAGATGCACAAGGTGGCACATGCATTTGGACTTCGTTTACAGTGGCTGGAGGCCCTGATTTATCCATTCTCTCTCTCTCTCTCTCTCTCTCTCTCTGCCTCCTCTTTCTCTCTTACTCTCTCAAATAAGTAAGTAAGTAAACAGACAAATAAAATTTTAGAGAAATGCTTGGACCATGACACATTAAACAAGATCCAGCATTAGAACTACCTTTTAAAATGTGGCATTAGGGTAATGGAACAATAATTTTGATGCTGTTATATCTGTATGAGAAAATAGAATTAAGCAGTTGAGCACAGAGAGTAAAAGATAATCCTATGTCTCTCACTATTCTAGTGGAAATTTATAGGTAAGTGAGGGAGGAAGAAAATTATTATCTCTGTGACAATGAATTAGAGATAAAGTATGCCTCACCTAGTTACAGATACTAAGAAACATATGGTTACACCCAGAAATATCTTTAAGTATAAACATGGGTTAGGACACACATATATAGCTTTGTTCTCTTGGATAAAATGCCAAAACCAAACAGCACCCCATTAGCAATGAACAAACCTAGAGTGTAGACCTTAGTGTCCGGTACCGTCTCTAATAAATGGAAACAGGTCTCTGATTGTAGGACTCACAGGGCAGGAAATGAACTAGATGAGCCTGGAACATCTTGCAGAACTGTGCACATTGTTGTAGTTATCTTCTCCTTGCTGGGACAAAGCACTTGACCTAAAGCAGCTGATGGGGTTAGCTTACTGCCATGAGGGGAAGTTCCATGGTGGCAGGGGAAAGGATGGCATGAGCAGAGGCTGAATATCATCTCTGCCCCAGCAGGTGGAACACAGCAGCATGAGATTGAACAAGGGTTCCATAGTACCCATAAGCCTGACCCAGCAGCACACCTTCTCCAGCAATTCCCAAAGTGCCACCAGCTGAGGACCTAGAATCCAGAACACATGAGTTCATGAAGGACACCTCCACATCCTACACATACATGTAATTAGCAGTAAAAAATCAATCAATACACACATATGAGAGGCATCCATCAGGAGAGCACAGCCACAAACAAATCCAAAGAGCTCTTAATGGCAAAGACTGGGAAATTTTGAACAAGAAAACATTGAATGATTACCAAAAGTATAAAATACATACCTGTGATCAACATGAATTAATTATTGAAAAAAATAATAGTTTGGAGACTGCAGGCAAAGCTACCATGAAGAGAGATTGCATAAACCTCATAACGTACACACTTTGTTTTCACAAAGGTTGAACACAACTCTCCTTAGATTTGGGCTTTTTTCACATGGTGACTTGTTGTTAGCCATACAGTCAGCAGAGGTGAAAACTACAACAGGGAAACCCAGCAAATGCTGCTTTGGCCAATTGGTCAAGGTCAACTGCAACATCATAAATCATGTGGATCATATATAATCTTAAAATGATCTGATGAAAAGAACATTTTGCCTCTGTGGTCATCCTCTCAATAACCCATAACTTGATCTTATAAGAAAAAGAGACAAAGTGACATAGTGTAGCATCCTACAAAATATTTGACAACTACTCATTAACCTGTCAAGGTCATCAAAAACAAGGCAATTCTGATAAACTGTTATAGCTAAAAATTGTAACAGGACACATGAGAATGAAATGTTACATGATCGATTTCCTGGAGAAGAGTGTGGAATAGAATTGAGGTCACTATGACCAATGACCCAAGGACATTGAATACAGACTGGCATTTATCCAGGCATAGAATGAGACTAGGAGAGAGAAAAAATGGGGAAAGAGGAGTTGTTACCTGACAAGTTAGTGGAGGGAGAGAATATTTTGGGGGGGAGGAGCTTGAAGGGGTAGGAAATAGGGATGGAGAGGAAGTGATTACACAAAAGTTAAGACAACATGACTCAGTTCCATGGAAACCCTAATTCTGGCTAACATTCCATAAGATATAACATTCCATAAGATATAAAAGGGGAAGGGGAACAGTCTGGACAGAATGTAGAAAAAGGTTAAACTTAAAACCATAGACTCTGGTTGGTAAATCCCACTCCCAGAATTGGGTTGACCCCCACAGTGAGCTATTGGTCAGAAAGACCCTTGAGGTCCCAAAAATAATGTAGGCTATTGCAAAAACACTTGTTTACCTGCCAGACCTAAAAGGTAAGACCCTATTGCTGAAGACACTACAGGGTGTAGTCACAGGGCTTTGGATACCATGCTGGAACCAAAAGAGAAACTAGCTCCCTCCTGGATAGCCTTCATAGTGCTGGAAATCTCTATGGGAGTTGCTGGAGGACAGCAGTCACCAACAGCATGAATAAGCAGGGGACCCTGCAGACTATGAAATCAACCAGCCAGGCAAGAAGTACACACTTGTGCAATAGTGGCATGCAGCCTCTGCAGGTAACCAACTGTTCTCTGATTGGGCATGAGGCCCACTCAGTGGAAGAGAATTCATATCTGATACTGGAAACCAAGTCAGTATTCAATGGTCAGGAAACTTGGACATCAGAGAGACAACACCACTGCTCTCTAGAGAAGAGTGAGCTTACACACCATATATATATATGAAATAACTTTGCATACCCCATTTAACCAAAGGTTCTCTCACTCTTGGTTGAAGAATCTGTTTTATTTTAAAGATGACAGATAAAATGGAGGAGAACAAAAATACATAAATAAGCAACATGATAGCTGACTGCCCACCACGAGCTCTGCCACTTCTATCAGATCTTCCATGTCCCAGGAGAAATTGTAGAGGAAATGGTGACATGAATACTGCTCTTACTGCTAGTCTGACAACCAGTTCAAGTGTTATGATGACAGGCATGGTGATCAATCAAAACCTATCAAAGCAGAAATCCGGAGGCTACAGAGAACTCAAAATTAAATCAGACTGCCATGGCTCAGGGAACATTGCCAGAAAGGTGGCAGAAATATTGTAAGAGCAAAAGGGAGGATAGGAATACCCTGAGATATGGTCCCCTCGCTAGCACACAGGGACTGACTGAGGTATTCATGACCCTACAGAGAATAGCATAACCCCACAGAGGAAGGCCCCCAGGATAATGTGAGTAGGGTCAAGGGGATAAAAGAGTATAACACACACACACACACACACACACACACACACGCACGCACGCACACACACACACATTTTAAAGAATGTCCATTAGCTAATAATAACGTACCAACATTAGTGCATTAATACTAACAAAGCTGCTACATTTCTGTAAGATGCTAGTGATAGAGAAAATTGGAAGTGGGGTCTATGGAGACTATTATTTCTTTAACACATATCTAATACATCTTAAATCATTTCTATACATACAAACAATGCTAAAATATCTATTTAATGAAACAGAAAAAGATTGATATGTTTATTATGCCAACTATAAAAACTGACTTAGGAAATTATTTATCATGTCTACTAGTAATGTCACAGGAATACTTAATATTTTTATGGTTTGTTGCCTACATTTATATTTAAATGGCATGTTCAATACTAATTTAAACTAGGTATAAGGTCAAAGATATAATTTCCATCTTTATTCTGCCAATTATATTCAGGTACCCCTTTTATACAGGTCAAGAATCACACGAATGGTTTAATTTCATGAAAATAAGTCTCAGATACATATAGCAAGCGCTCCCAGCCTTCAGATGTGCTGGGGCACGTTCAGGGTGGTATGGCCCTAAACTTAGTCGGTCTCAGCTTCCAAAGAGCATATATATATGGGAAGTTACTTGGCCACACGCTCAATTCTGGACATGATAAACCTAGGTCTGGAACATTTCCATTCTGTAAAGGGAATTCCTTGGCCTTATGTAAGTGCAGTCTAGGACACTGGACAGATTCCCAGGCTAAAACTGTCCTGGACCTAGGGATGCTGAGGTCCAGGTTAAGCAAGGAAACAGGATAACTGCACCTACTAGAGCTGGGGCTAGGGAAACTCCAGGCTTGGGAATGGCTCCTTTGGGGAAGAAACCCTGGCTCAGCCTTAAATATATAACCACCAAACTGTTGATTTGGACGGTGGTTTGGGAAGGAAGCAAGAAGGGGGACAGGAAGGGAAAGAGATAAGGTGCTCAATCGCTGGTACTAATTTAATGAGACGGGGGAGCTGCTGATGTGCACGGATGCTTATTTCATTCCTAAGGCAAATTTTGACCAATGTTCTAGGAAAGCGTTACAGCCATCTGCAGATGTGGATTGTCAATGGCTCTTGGTTTTCAAGCGTGACAGTTGTCACCCAAGCAGCCTTCCCAAACAGGGGGCCGCGGAGAAGGGAGAGAGTGGGCTGACGGAGATGGGAACACTTCTGCTCATTCATTACAGCGATAAAATCCTGGGATGACCTCTCTGCTTTTCCTTGTGTGAGTTCCCCGGCCCGCCCCACATGTTCGCTCCACTGGGAGATTCCCATTGTATCACACAGGCGACAGGGCGAGAGTTTCCAGCTCTTGTAATTGTGCATTTGCTGGTGTGTGTGTGTTGTGTGTGTGTGTGTGTGTGTGTGTGTGTGTGTAGGAAGGAGGAGCTTAGAGAAAGACTGATTAGCCATTGAAAATATATTCTTGGTATATTAATGTTTATCTCAATAAACAATCATAGCTCTCAATTTCAGCGAAATGAACAATACCGATGAGGACGATGAGGAGGGTGGGAAACCCACACAGGCAAATGGAACCGTCCAAGCGGCCAGGGTGATGGGGGGGGAGCGCGTAGAGGAAGGATATTTTGCAGAGAATATCTGTCACCCTCTTCTTTTCCCGTTGCACAATCCAGCGACGAAGCATCTATCAACGCATCTATAGACAAGAAACCTGCAATCCGGAGGGGCAGCTCACAGGATGCGGTGGCCAGGGCTGGAGCTCAGCCTCTCCCCCGGCCCCCGCGCACAGTGTGGTGATCCGGCGGCGGCGATGACTTCATCGGCCGCACTCCCGCGGCGCGCGGCAGCTGCAGCTGCAGGTGGGGCGGGCGCCGCGCTCCTCCCGAGATCCCCGCGCACGCGGCCGGGCGGCGGGACTGCAGCCCGCGGGCGCCGGGCGCGCCGACTCCATCCCCGTCGCCGTCCCCAGGTAAGCGGCCCGCGGGCGCTGGCCACTCGGCGGGGCGGGGCGGACGTGCGGCTGTGTGCTCGTGCGATCCTGGGGTCTGCTGTACCGGGAGAGGGAAGGGGTTGACCCTGCTGCATTCTGCAAAGGGAAAAGGAACGACACCCGGGAAGAAATGAAATGTTAACCAGCCCAGCACAGGCGACTGGAGGAGCGTGTCACAGCGCAAACAAAGGGGCTTCCTGTGTCTGCTTTTCTTAAGGTCGAGTTGGGCCAAGTTGGCTTAGACACCGAAAAGGTTTCAAAATGTAAAATAATTTGAGCCCCTCTTTGTGCCTTCCTGCTTCACTTGATCTGTTCCTGGTTTGAGAGCAGCAGGTCTTTGGCAGCCTCCGGGGTACACATCAGCAGTGTTGCCTTTACATCTTCCTGGTCTCATCTCTTCCCCGGGGCTGCGCTCATCTCAATGTCACACCTGCTTCCCTACTGAGCCCTGAGCCCTTGGGAGTCTCCTGGTGGAGGGAAAGTTCCCTCGTCCCTGAGTTCTGCTGGGTGTGAGGCGCGCCTGTCACCTCTCTGACGTTCCTTAGCATTGTTTCTGTCAATCATGCCATGATCATTTTCAGAGATGATGTGTCTCTGCATAGGCCAACTCTCCTCAGTCCTTCTAAGCCTTGCTCAGCTTTATGAGTGACTTTGACGGGGATTCGGAGAGGGCATTATTTTAAACGGAGTTTCTTATTGGGTATCTCTTTATAAGCCATGGCCAGTGTCCTTGCCCTAAGCACCTAGAATGAAGCACTTTGCTTTTGGTACCAACATGGTTCCCATAACTGCCTACTACTGTCACTGTGGTTGACCTCCCCGAAGGCTGGCGTGGAGGAACAGAAAATACTCGGATGTGGGGGCAGCTCTCTGTGCAGACAGATGAAAGGAACCATGGAAATGTGTCTATCTCCTTTTTTGGGAAACATTTTCAGTCAAGCTGAGGTGGAATGCAATAAGCTATTAGGGTTCAAAGCAAGTCTTCCAAAAGCAGGTAGTGTGTTTGCTAATAGGTTTCTGCAGGAACCTCAGAAGTGGTGTCAGAGGGCTTTCTCAAAGGCAGTCAGAAAGCCCATGGAGTTTCGCCCATCTCATCTAAATCTCGGGTTATTTGACCATCTTGAGGACTGACTGCCCACTTTCAGGTTCTTTCTGTTCATCCTGGGATTTGCCCCACTGTCCTCCTGAGCTCAAGTCCTTATTCTTCTTGCCACCCAAAGGTGCATATCTGAATGAGATGTGAAACACTTAAGATGGCTGATGGGGTAAAACAAATATACACCTCACCAGTATAGAGCAATTGCTATATGACAGAGTATGGGGTGTCTGTGAGTCAATATCCATTTAAAAGACCTGTTATCTCTGAACTTGAAAGTAGGAAGAGAGTCTGACTCAACAGCCATGACATTTAATTTTAATAAATTCAAGTACATCAATGAAAAAGGGGACAGAGTTTATCACTAAAACATCACACCTCTGCCTCACTTCCTATTTCATTTTTGTTTTTGATAGATACTGATTCCACAAAGTCATATTAATTGTATGATATGTTACAGTTATGATTCTAACTACAAAATTCGATTTGGAAACACACTTTTCAGGAATATTTGAATTGTTTCTTTATGTGTATCATTAGTGTCTGGGAAGCGGGAGTGAAGGCTATCTACCACCAAGTGGCTCACTCCAGAAAACGTCCCTGGGATCTTGCTGAAGTTAGGGCCATTTTTGTTTATTGGTTACATGGTATTGGTTTGAAATATTAAGTACTTCAGATTCTAGAATTTTGACATCTACTTGAACAGGAAACAAAACAGATGACAACCAACCTCTTCAATGGCATTTGCTGATTTTAAAATACTTAACTATATGAATCTTGTTGTTGTGAAGAATAATTAATGATAAATGCAGATAGAATAATTCTTTTAAAAATTAGTTCAAAGTATACTAAATTCAAATTACATAATTGATACTATGGGAACAGTAACAATTTCTGCAAGGTTAAGAGTCATCTTTGGGAAGAACAGTAACTGAGGATATCTGAATGATGGTTAGAAATGGAAGGTGACTGTTACTGTATTTTCTAAGGAACTAAATTCATTGGCTAGGAGCATCAAGGGGCTGGTGCCTTCTGAGCTGGTGTAATACCTGACTATGACTGCACAGCTGAGATTAATCTACTACATTTCAGTGTGCAGTTGCAGAAACCTTGTAGAGAAGAAAAATATATTAGAAAATATGATTTTCACTGCAATACAAATGAGGAGGGTAAGGAATATTAGAATTCCTGAATATGAGCTCTATTATGTCTAAACAATGTGAGGGATGTTAATAAATTCACACGCATATAATGATGTGATAGTAATTT
This sequence comes from Dipus sagitta, assembly GCA_036346955.1. Taxonomy (NCBI): domain Eukaryota; kingdom Metazoa; phylum Chordata; class Mammalia; order Rodentia; family Dipodidae; genus Dipus; species Dipus sagitta. Next base: position 145,661,627 of record CM070771.1, read on the forward strand.
ATTTATGACTCTATTTCCTTTTCCTTAAATATTTCTCAGAAGAAGAGAAATTAATGATCTGGTATTCAGGAGTGAAAAGAAAATGAAAAATGGAATGATACACATGATTAAGTGCTAAATGAACTATAGGCATTCTTCTAGTTTGACAATATGGAACTGAAGTTCATCTACTACTTTCCAATCTCATGAAAAATCCTTGGTCCTGCAATGTTTTCAGTAGCTCAGAGTGAAATTTGAGGGGTCAGAGTTGACTACTCATAACAAAAGAGCATTTTGTGGTGCTGTATTGCACCGTCAGCCACAATTGAAATAGCCTAGACTTGAAATAATGGCAAATGGGGGGAAAAAAGCAGCAGACGTAGTAAGGCTGACTTAGTGGTTTGTCCCCTTTGCTAAGCACTGCCATGAGAATGGCTGGGAACACTGCTATATTGAAATGCTAGGCCAGCCTGGGCTAAATTGTGCAACTCTATCTCAAATAAAGTAAAAAAAATGCTATTTTGAGCATTACCTATGACCTCTTAGTTGACATATTTCTGCAATTTTCCTTACTGTTCAATGCTCCTGATAAGTAACACAGATGAGCAACTCTGGCAGCATTTCATGCTTCTTCTCACTCACACTCTTACAGTACCAAGTGGTATCATGTCTCTTTCTCTCTCTCTCTCTCTCTCTTTTTTTTTTTTTTTTTTTTTGCTTATTTTACCTTTCCTGCCCTGTGTGGAAACTTTGCCCCATCTGACTCTGCCCACTGAATAATGTCATTCGTTGTGTCCTCCTTCCCTTTCTGAGGAAATATGCTTTCTTATCCTCCCTTGTCTAAATCCCTATAATTCTTTTTATCTTGGTTCATCCATTCACATACACACACATTGTCTGCTCATATAGGACAGCCATAAAGAAGAGTCAGGGACTGAAGACATTTTACTACCTCTAACTGTTGGTATAATGCGGAGCTAGATATGTGTATGCTAGGTGTTCAGCAATTTGATTTTAGTGAAGAATGATGCTCTTCTCCAGGGTAGATCTCTACCTATCTCCCCATCTTTACTGGAGCATTTAGGCTCTTAGTATTTGTGCAAGAACTAGATTAGTGTGTGTGCTTTTTAATCCTTAGATAACATTAAGTCTAGTGAGAGTGTATCTATTAATGCTATTTAGTAAGAACAATTGTGATGTTGCATTCCTTTAAGTGTATAATGGCTCACATATGTCAAAATCATGATGAGATAAACAAATGAAACTTTAAGGAAAACATTGCACCTGATTTTAGTGTGCTTGAATTCTGAACTGGAGAAAGTTACGTTGTATGGATGAGTGCTTACTTGTTTCAAGGCATTCTACAAAGCACTGTTACCTGCAGTATTCCATTTCATGCTTCTACTATATGTTAATTTTACATTGAGAAAACTGAGGCCCAGTGATGTCACCTAAATGACATAGATTATTTCTGTATTACTGCACTGCTTTATGAAATAGGCACAGTATAAGACAGCATTTTAAATATAAGGTTGAAATTAGCAATGTAGTTTAACATGATTTTATGTTTCATGTTTCTCATGCTACTTAATCCTTTGTTGTAAAACCCTTTGATAATAGAACAATAGCTATACATCCTTTCTGAAGGAAATGCACATACATATGATTGAGTACACTGACATGCACAATCCCACACATGCACACACATCTACATATGATTTAAATGTAATTGCAGGTGCTTATGGACCCACTAAAGCCTTCTTGTGAAGCTGAGAGGTGATCTGCTGTAAACTCTCTAACAGTATGTCTGTCTTTTCTTAGTTATATGTTTCCCATGCTCCATGCTAAGTTCTCCTTCCGTTGTCCTCTCTTCTTTAGGACCTGAAAGTAGCCCTGCATAGACAGCCCAGGTTCTAGGGAGAAGAGTGATTCAATTGACCTTGATTCATGGAAAAGACATACAGAAGTATCTTCAAGTGTTACACATTCCATTTTTTTTACTTGGGCTTTTCCAATCAGAACCATTTTTACAAAACAGAGAGAAGGGATAGAGAGGGCTTTCAAATTCAAACTCTGTACTGCCAAATACGTTGATCTTTCCCTGTCTCTGTCTTTTTTTTTTTCTCTGCTTGCAAATAAATAAAAATATTTAACCCCTCCAAACAATATTAATCTGAAAAAATGAACATACAGAGATTGAAGACTCAATTGGACAACCCATACTATTACTTGCTTTACATTTCTCTGTAGGCAAAATGTGATACCTGTATAAGCACCATAAGTGAGCATAATTCTACAGAAGCTTCATAATGTACTTATTGATGGGAGTCATTTGAACTTATTGCAAAATAGATTTTATAATTTTTAAAATTTTACATGTGGCAAAGTGTACACATATTTTACCACATATTTTGTGTGATAAGATTTGTATAGATTAAAATAATACATTAATTTTGTTATATAATACTTTAAAGTTATACAAACTTTTAAATTCAGCATTTTTACTATTTCATCTATCCACCTCACTACTCTTGAGTACATTCACAGTGGTGTATGACCACCACACTAGCCGTTCTCAGAGCTTGTTCATCATCCTGAGGATATCACTTACCCCTTGATCCATAGTCCATAATTCTCTACTCCTCAGTCCATGGTAAGTTATTTTCTGTGGGCATAAATTTGTCTATTTTAAGTGTCACATAAAGTGGAATCATACAACAGTTTTCTTCTTGTACCTGTCTTCTAACATTTAACATAATGATTTCAAAGTTCATCTACTGCACAGTGTGTATCAGAATTTCATTTCATTTTAAGGTTCTTTTGTTCTATGCAAGTCCTGCATTTGTAATTGTCAATCACACATCACTTCCAATGAAAGTGTCTTTCATTACAGTGCTTCAAATTTTCTTTAATAGGAGCCCAGTAATGTGCACTATAAATCATAATTAAATTTGATATTATGTTTGTGGTTTCAAGCTATGTGGTAGTAAACATAGTGGTGTATATGCATTTATGTTAATAATTTTTACTTCTGATTGAGGCTTGAGTGGCATGGAGTAATTTTTTGGATCAAAGGTTATACCCAAATATTTATGTTGGAATGTATACCTTAATTATGAAAGTCTAACTTTCTTCAATATATTGTATTTCTGTACATTCTAGAAGCATTTCAAGTGATCTTATCCATAAATTCAAGCAATATAAAGAATCCATTGAGCATAATCTGAATAAGGAAATATCCTCACTTTAAAAAAAATTTATCACTCACAGAGAAGAAATGCTTTCCACAGTTCTGAGAGATTTGAAGTCTCACATATTTCAGCATTTCAAATGCTGCACAGTGCATCACAGGTGTCAGCCAAGTCTTGCAACAACAATGTAGATAAGCAGAAATATCTCCAGCGATTTTTTCCCCCTTTATTTTGAGCTGCAGCAGTTGACCATTTTACCTACCCTAAAATTTTAAATTTAATTTATGTACCTGGCTTAAAATAAATCTTTTTTGTTGTTGCTGTTAAGTTTCTCTACAGTGAAACCTATATCATTTACCTTGAACCAGAAAAACGAATTCCAAAAATAAGTGTATTTTTGTTGTTGTTGTTGAACTGCACATTTCATGGAATGTGGCGAGCATAGCCAGTATTACCTGGATTTAATAACTCTTCCTAAGCCTGTCCCAATCACATTGTGCAGGAGCAGAGAAGCAGAAGGTTGCTGGGGATTGCATCCATTCTATTTTTTTGAATATTTTTTTATCTTTATTTATTTAATTGAGAGTGACAGAGAGAGAAAGAGGGAGATAGAGAGAGAATGGGTGAGCCAGGGCCTCCAGCCACTGCAAACGAACTCCAGACACGTGCGCCCCCTTGTGCATCTGGCTAACGTGGGTCCTGGGGAATCGAGCCTCGAACCAGGGTCCTCAGGCTTCACAGGCAAGCGCTTAACCGCTAAGCCATCTCTCCAGCCCACATCCATTCTATTTTAATTAGATATTGATATGCTAAAAGAGTAAGGATGAAGCACAGTGTTTTATAATCCATATTTAAGGAGTACTTAAGATGCAAGGGTTGCAAGATGTCGATACACACATGCCACAATGTAGCTGACTTGAGACATGTACCAGTGATATTTTATGTATGCTTTTTCTTTGGTTGTTAGGGGTGGAGTGACATTGATAAACATTTCTTGTTATCTTTATTGTTATTTGGTTCACCCTCTTAGAAAAACAAACTTAAATAAGCATTCTGCTTCTTTCCTGAATAAACCACATGAACATGCATTTTAAAAAAATTGTTTATTTTTATTTATTTATTTGAGAGCAAAAGACAGAAAAAGAGGCAGATAAAGAACGAGAGAGGGGCTGGAGAGATGGCTTAGCGGTTAAGTGCTTGCCTGTGAAGCCTAAGGACCCTGGTTCGAGGCTCGATTCCCCAGGACCCACGTTAGCCAGATGCATAAGGGGGCGCATGCGTCTGGAGTTCGTTTGCAGAGGCTGGAGGTCCTGGCGCGCCCATTCTCCCTCTCTCTGTCTATCTGCCTCTTTCTCTCTCTGTCTGTCGCTCTCAAATAAATAAAATAAACAAAAAAAAAAAAAAAAAAGAACGAGAGAGAATGGGCGTGCCAGGGCCTCCAGCCACTGCAAACGAACTCCAGATGCATGTGCCCCCTTGTGCATCTGGCTAATGTGGGTCCTGGGAAATCAAGCCTCGAATCGGGGTCCTTAGGTTTCATAGGCAAATGCTTAACCGCTAAGCCATCTCTCCAGCCCTCTTTAAAAAAAAAAAATGTTTATTTTTATTTATTTATTTGAGAGCAAAAGAAAGAGAAATAGGCAGACAGAGAGAGAGAGAATGGGGCACATGCATTCTTAAACAATCTATTGTAGTAGCTGTGAAACTAAAGGGGACAAGTACTGGGATTCTTTTCATTATTGAAATAGATACAGCACACCCCACTGAGTTCCTTCTGTTGTGTAACTGAAGTCTGTCCAAGTAAACAAAAAAACCAGCAATATCTTTAATACTATTTCTCATATGTTTACATATGATCATTCAGATTTAACTTCTGATTATTAAAATGTAGTAGAAAATATCCAGATATCCATACTGTTGTTCAATTACTGGAAAAATAACTTTAAGTAAAAGTTCCCAATGTCATCATTGAGATTCAAAAAAAATATTAATACAGACCAAATTTAGAGTTAAAGACTAATGGATTTTAAAGACTAACTGTAATATATTAAAATCTTAAGAAACAGATCACATGTGTGGGTTTCTAATTATAAAGTATAATCACTGGAGAATAATACATTTATAAGAAGATTTAATTCTGGAAGGACTGTTAGCATTTCCCCCTCAAAAATAAATTGTGACAGAGAAGGGAGATGGATCAGTGGATTAAGCCACATGGTTGTAAAGCCTGCTGGCCTGGGTTCGATTCCCCAGTACCCACACAATGCCAGATGTACAAAGTGGCATGTACATCTGGAGTTCTTTTGCAGGAGCAAGAGGCCCTAAAGAGCCCATACTTACTTGTTTCCTCCCTCCCTCCCTTCTTCCCTCTCTCTTTCTTTCTCTTTCTCCTCTCTCTCTCTCTCTCTCTTGCTCATCAATAAATAATTTTTGTTTTATTTTTCGAGGTAGTGTATTGCTCTAGCCCAGAATTAGCTGACCTGGAACTCACTATGTAGTCTTGGGATGGCCTTGAATTCATGGCAGTCTTCCTACCTCTGCCTCCTGAGTGCTGGTATTAAATGTGTGCCACCACGTCTGGCCATAAATAAATAAATAAATAGTGACATGTCATCCAAGTTTATCTCTCATCTGGTTTTCAAGAGAGAAATTCCCATAGAAACGGCCTTCATAAATTTACATTTAAGTTGAGATATCCAATGGGGCTGGTATTCTTAACTTTGTATTACATGGCTATATTTATTAGACTTCCTTAATGACCAGTAGAGAAGGATTCCATGATATGTAAAAGTGGACCTCTGAGAATCTCCTTTGGTAAAAGTGAAAAAGTAGTGGTGGTTGATGCTATGTGGAGAAGTCTCAATAAGATTCTTTCATCTTCAGATTAGAAAGCAAAAGGATTGCAAAGCAAGGCATGAGAAAGTGGTGTTTGATACATTTTGTAACTGTTAAATATTCTTAAAGAGTTCATCTGCATTAAATATTATAGTAATCGCTTAATAAATCTAAACTATTAATGTGTAATATTAAAATATCATGAGCATAAAATTTTCTACCACAGTAGTGGCCACTAAGATACCTGAATTTAGTACAGACATTTAAAAAATATTTATTGAATAAAGAAATGAATACCATTTATTTTTGAGAAACTCCTTCTTGAAATTAATATTTAGAGGTCAACCCAAGTCCACAGTAATCTGTTTTGCATATGTGAGTGTGAATTACAAGTGAGACCAGCCTCCTATATTCTTTGCAGTCCTCTCACCTTTCTTCAGATGTTTTGATATGGTGAGAACTAGAAACGGGTATATCAAAGTGTGAGATAGGACAGAGAAACAAAGCCTATTCCTCTTCTTTCTTTAGCCCCAACAGATTTGGACTCAGATAAGTTAAATTCTAGTAATATATTAGCCATCCTTTTATTCTACTTCAAGAGCACAGTCACAGAAACAGTGAGTCAGTTGAAAACTGATTCCACTTACATGTAGGTTTCAGGCAATTGGTACGTAATATGTTCATGGGACACTGTGAAGTCACTTTTTCGCCTTAAAATTAAAACTGACATTAAAATGATCTGTCACAAAGCATGTACATTGGAAATAAGGGTGAAGTTTGGTATCTTGGTTATCTTAGAAATAAAAATCAATGCCTGTCCATGCAAAATATTTGAAACTTAAAATTCCACTTCCCAGTAAGCAAAATGGAAAATGACATAAAATGACACTGAAATGTTATAGAAGGAGAAAATTGGGGTGATTTCACAATATTTGACTATAAAAGGTGATGCATTTCTTCTTCAATTTGACCATTTTGTTTGTTCTCGGAATCCTAACGCCGACTTTGGTTATTTTCCACATTACACAAAATGCCTTAACATTATCTTCAAAGCACAGTGATCACCCTGCTTTCTGTTTCCTTTTCACTGTTCATTTTTATTTTGAAGGGTTTTGGCTACCATTATGGCCTCATTTTTTTCCTTTCAGGAAGTGAATTTGAATTTTGAATCCATTTTTTTAGCAAGGTTGTTGTGTTGTTTCCTAGTGTTTAAAACAGGTAAATCAGAGGGAACTTATGAACATTGAAGAAAATAACAATAATCTATGTGTGATTTTGTATTCCTATGACCTCAGCACTCAAAAGGCTTAGGCAAAAGGATGGCTAGTCGCCTGGGCTACAAAGTAAATCCTTGTCTCAAAGATAAATAAAAATAATACAAAACAAAATGAAAAATAAAAGATAGATTTGTTAGATAACATAAAATAGAATTTATTGTAGTGTCTGACAACTATGGTACAGTGAGTAAATGTTTTCTGTTAGATCTCACGCCCAACTCTTACTGCGGTGGCACAGATTCTGCCACACCCCCTCCCCTGTAGTGTTTCACGCCTTAGACCCCCCACAAGAGCCACATGCCCCACCTCACTCCTGTGAAGAACTTTCTAGACAGGCAGACCCTGAAAGAAGAAGGGCAGCAGACAGAGCAAGTGACCACTATTATATCACATTGGAACTAGCTCCACTGAATGTCCTTGGGATATTTTAAACACCTGCTTCAACCAGATATGCAGCAAAACAAGATATCTCTAAGTCTAGTTCGGTGATGTCAGACAAGATGGGACCATTTCCTCCTGGCACAACACCTTCCCACCTCCCCACCTCCCTATTCTCTCTGAAGCATCCTTAAAAGAGCAGGCTCTGCTATCCTTTGGTGGGCTGAGACTTTCCTTCAGATCTCACTGCATTGCCAACTCTCACATAACTGTTTGCCTAAAGGGCACTCCCGTTCCTTGTCTCTCTCCAACCCTGTTCCTCCCTAAAACCTAACAATTCCAATTTTTATCACTTATAACCGACATCAATACCATATTTTCCCCCAAGTATTTATGATCTTCTCCCAGTGATCTCTCCCCATGTAAGCCCAACAGCTTTGAAAATATCTCGAGTCTCCCCACATGTTTGAACACAGATCCGGCTAGTGTGAGGAGGAGCTGACTCCAAGAAGACTCAAGGTCAGCACCTCTGATCCAGCAGTGGCTGTGGGAATTAGATGTAGCTTCTATTTTTGACTTTTAAAATAGTTAATTGGATGATCTGAGACAAGTCAATTGGCTAGTAAATCAGCTTACTAGTTGCTTTCCGAATCACACCATATACCTGTCTACTCACTCTTCACTGAGTCATCACCAGAAATGACAGTTTAGGTGTTAAAGAAGGGTATGGATCTCAGAAGCAAAGTACCATCAATAATGGTACTGCTGCCTTCATGAAGAGCAACAGTTACCATTTTCTTTTCCCAGTGAACAACTTCAACTTCTAGAAAACCGAATGTTCTCTGGTCCCCCTAACAAAGCCTTGGAAAACCCTACTAACTATCAGGGTAGCACTGAAATCTTCTATTTTCATGTGTAAACATGGGTGAAAATTCACAGCAATTAGTCAATGTAGTTACATTATTCAAAATGGAAAATAAACCTGTAATTGTACACCTC